>CM056051.1:448790088-449112616 GCA_029574335.1 Rana kukunoris
AAGGCCTGGTTGAAGGTAGCCAACTGCTCCATCTGCCTCCGGGCAATTTCTGCCTCCTGGCGCATAGCTTCCTGTGCATCCTGACGTAGTGCTTGAAACCTTCTCTCAGAAAGGTTATCCATTCTTTCCAGCTGCCTTTCTTCTGCTGCCCGCATATCCTCCATGACTGTGCGCAGATCCAACTGCAACCTTCTTCTTTCACCTGTATTATACAAAAAAAAACATTGTTTTTGTCATCTGTCCAACCAATACTGTAAGCCCCTTTCTCATCTGCCCCACCAGACTGTACCACACTGGCCCACTTCTGTTCCCCCCTCTCATCTGCTACACCAATACACAGCACTGCTCATCTGCCCCCCAGAGCTGAACCCCCCCCTCTCATCTCTTCCACCACTGTACCTCCTGCACATCTCCCCCAAAACTCATCACCACCCCCCCTCTCATCTGATACACCAATACACAGCACTGCTCATCTGCCCCCCAGAGAATTTATTGATTATCATCATGTCTTACCATTGTGTCGGGGTGCATTGGGAGTACTCGGTGGTTGGCTACTCGGTGGTTGGCTACTCGGTGGTTGGTCTAATGAAAAACTACTGTTGCTGCTGAAAGACGTTGAAGGTCCATCTTCTGAAATGTTTGATACATCATTGGAGAGTCCATCAACTGTTTCTGAAAATAAACATATGGTTAGATATTTCATTTAAAATGGTTAGCAGAGCGATATCCTATGTAAAGTTTAAAAAAAATTTACTTACCAAAGGGGTCCACCATGGATTCCAGAATTACAGTTGCAGAGTCCAGATCTCCCTCCCTGCCTTGGTTTGCTGGCCGATGACCGTAAATGGCATCCATGGCGTCGTACCACCTCCAAGCAGTTGGACAATTTCCACTACGGCTGTTGGCGTCCTTAATTTTTTTATATTGAGCTTTAAGCTTTTTCAGCTTTGCCCTACACTGGCCCGACGTCCGTTCGAATCCCTCGGCTGCCATCCGCTGAGAAATTTCTTTATAGACCTTCTCATTTCTCACTGATCCATCAAGCTCACTCTGAATAACGCCATCACCAATAATTGATAGGAAAGTAGATAGTTCCTCAGATAACCAAAGCCTGTTGTTTGCTGCCATCCTTCTCCTTTATATGGACTAGCGACGTGGTGATTGGTTGGCGCTTTGCTTTGACGTCAGCATAGCTGTTTTCTGTCCACCAATCAGTGGAATGAACCATGTGACACCAGTAGACCCGCCCTAACCGTACCGCTCCACTTTTCTTTGGACCCTCATCTGAAGCAGGACCCTTGCTGGCGCGGTACGGTTCGCTTTTATGGCGCGCTTTCATAATGGAAACACCCAAAATAGCGAACTGTACCGAACCGTACCGAACCGATCCGCTCAGTGGAAACGAGGCAATAGTTATCTCTTTTGTCTTATGGTGAGGCGCTCCATCATGCTGGAAAAGGCATTGTTTCTCACCAGACTGTTTTTGGATGGTTGGGAGAAGTTGCTCTCGGAGGATATTTTTGTCCAATTCTTTATTCATGGCTCTGTTCTTGGGAAAATCTGTGAGTGTGCTCAGTCCCTTGGCTGAGAAGCAACCTCACACATGAATGGTCTCAGGATGCTTTACTGTTGGCATGACATATGACTGGTGGTGGTAGTGCTCACCTTTTCTTCTCCGGACAAGGGTTTTTCCAGATGCCCCAAACAATTGGAAAGGGGATTCATCAGAGAAAATGACTACCCCCAGTCCTCAGCAGTCAAATCCCTGAAGCTTTTTCAGAATATCGGTCTGTCCCTGAGAGACGTGGCTTCTTTGCTGCCCTTCTTGAAACCAGGCCATCCTCCTCCAAAAGTCTTTGCCTCACTGGGCGAGCAGATGCACTCGCACCTGCCTGCTGCCTATCCTGAGCAAGCTCTGCATTGGTGGTGCCCTGACCCTGCAGCTGAATCGCAGTGGAGATGGTCCTGGCACTTGCTGGATTTTCTTGGGCGCCCTGAATCCTTCTTCACAAATGCAGTGGAAATGTTTTTTCATGGGATTAAGTTCACTTTAATGGCAAAGAGGGACTTTGCAATTAATTGCAATTCATCTGATCACACTTCATAATATTCTGGAGTATATGCAAATTGCCATCGTAAACACTGAAGCAGCGGACCTTGTGAAAATGTATATTTGTCATTCTCAAAACATTTGGCCACGACTGTACACAGGGTCGTTAATAGTAGTTTCTAGGCAGTTGAGTTTAACCACTTAAGGACCCCCGCACGCACATATACGGCCACAACATGGCTCGTACAGGCACAAGGGCGTAAATTTACGTCCCCGCCTTCGTGCGGTTCGGGGGTCCCATCGGGACCCCCTCCGCGGCGTGCGGGGGTCCCCCTGGCTCCGGGAGCGATCCGGGACGAGCGGGCGGATGTCGGTGTTTACCCGCCCCCCCCGCGATCGCTCTCAGCCAATGCGCGCGCTCCCCCTTTGTGTCACTTCCTCCTCCTGTGTAAACACAGGAAGGGGGAAGTAATGTAATCTCCCATCGCAGCGGTATTTCCAACCGCTGCGATGGGAGAAACACCTCACAGTAAGTGTGCACCAACACTACACTGACATACACACACATAGGCATACTTAACCCCTTGCGATCTGCCCCCCCCCCACCCCCCCCCGTCACAGTGTCACTGAATGCAGTGATCTAATCACTGCATTTAGTGTCAGTGTGACAGGCAGTGTAAAATCAGTTAGTGTTAGGTTCAGGATAGCCCCCCCCACCCCCCCTAATAAAGTTTTAACCCCCTGATCACCGCCCTAGTTAACCCTTTCACTCCCTATTGCCAGCGTCACTAAGCGATCATTTTTCTGATTGCTGTATTAGTGTCGCTATTCCCGCTAGGTAGCTATTTTTTTTTATCGCGATTTTTTTTTTTTTACTAAAGACATGTGGCTAAATAAATTTTGGCCTAAATGTTTGACTAAAATTTAGTTTATTTGATTTTTTTTTTTAACAAAAAGTAAAAAAGTGTTTTTTTTTCAAAAATGTCGCTCTATTTTTGTATATAGCGCAAAAAATAAAAATCGCAGAGGTGATCAAATACCACCAAAAGAAAGCTCTATTTGTGGGAAGAAAAGGACGCAAATTTTGTTTGGGAGCCACGTCGCACGACCGCGCAATTGTCTGTTAAAGCGACGCAGTGCCGAATCGCAAAAACACCTTGGGTCATTTACCAGCGTATTGGTCCGGGTCTTAAGTGGTTAAAAGCATTTTTTGGAAAGCAAATAAATGCGTTCAGGACCGATGTTCAGAGGCATTTCAAACGCCTGTAAGAGCTTGTAAACATGGTAACTTGTGTTTTTATAGCTGTGTTTCATTCACAGGCGTCTTAAGTTTTGGCTATTTGCGGGGGGAACGCTTCCAAACGTGGCATGTAAACGTGGCAAAACCTGAAATTTTTAAGCGTTGGTTACTATCTGTAAAGGAAAAAAAAATTGGCCTAAAATTAATGTCTGCAAGGTAGACGGACAGAATAGTGTAATGATTCTGTTAACAAACGAGTAAATACCTATTAAATTCCTTCATCTATATCGCCTCCGGTGTTCTAGCTTCTGTTCTCTCATTCACTTCCTGGTTTGCATCACTTGTTCATGTAAGAACTACATTTCCCAGTATGAATTGCGGCACGCCCAGTAATTCACACCTCCTTGAAGTCTCTAACACGTAGAGAGCATCCTGCCACACAGATGTAGTTCCCAGGAGGGGGCGAGCACGTTACTGACCACCGCAGTAAAATCTCCCTTCACGGTGGTCAGTAAAATTAGACAAGCAGGAAGTGAACGGAACAGAGAAGAAATAGAGCAACTTCTGAGCAAAAACGAACAATGAGGAAGTAAAGAGGGAGGAATGTTTGCAGGTAGAGGATGCTTTATTATGGAAAACAATTTTTTTTTTTTTTTTTTATATTGCATAGTTTTGGTCTATTCAAGGTTTATTGCATAGCTATAGTGTAGTCAGATTTATACCATGTCTAGTGACCCTTACTCTCAGTTCTTTCTCTTGGGACACAAAAAAAACCTTTTAGTAATCATGGCTTCAGGAAGGTGAATGCTTTCACTGGGGTACATAGGTGACATTCACTGTCATCACTGAGCGATAGATCTACATAGCTGCTTCCAGTCGTGCTAATTTAGGCTCTCTGTGCAGAATCCCCTGCGACTGCTTAACTGAGTAATTTATAAAAAAATATATAGGGAAAATTAGCCAGGCTTACAAATAGATTTTTGCCTTGCATTTCATGGTATCGGAAGCTTTTATCTCCGGGCTGCATGGGAGAATAGTGTGTCTGGGAAGAGGGCTTCTGAATTCAAGTAGGTCATCTTCTGTAGTCTATGGCAGGGCCAGCTACAGAATGCAGTAAAAGTGTTATATCCATTGTATTTAAGCCTCTCTTTGCTGTCATGCTGATCCTTCTGGAGTCACTAACCATGAAAAAGCATGCAGCCAGCAAAGGCAGATCTCCTGCCCCAAGTTGATGACTAAAAATATATATTTAAACCATGTAATCTATGTGGGGATTTGTATGTTGCAGGGCCTGTCGGTTTTAGTTTTGGCTAGTGTAGGGAAAGGGTTAAAGCGCAGCTTCAAGCAATTGGAGCTTCCCCTTTTGGGTGCAGCCCGCTTTAAATTCCCTCTATTTTTATATTTTTCTGTCTGTCCATTGGGCAGATTTCCCTCCTACTTCCTGTTTTTTCGATAAAACAAAAAATGAGGAAAATACTCCTACTCAATGTACCAAGTGTCCCCATTGCAAGACATCTTTCTGTTCTGGTGACAACTCAAAGGTTTTGGGTTTTCAATCAGTTATGTTTGTTATGTTGGTCCCCAGGACTAATTAAATTTCGACTTCTGTCTGTAGCCATGCTAGGTAGATTCACCAAAACAGTAAAAATAAATAAATAAATTGTTTGCATTAAAATACAGTTTAGCCCTGGTTCACATTGGAGTGATTTGGCATGTCCAATCGCAAGCCAAATTGCCGGAAATTTCACTATCCGAATCAATGTGACACGCACCAATTCCCAAAAGTAGTTTCTGTACTACTTTTGACGACGTCGGGGTGCGATTTTTCCATTGACCTCTCACCAGCAACCCGAACAGATGTCTCTGAAATCACCCCAGAAGTCGGAAATTACATTTTGCGAGTTCAGCTGAACAGTGTGTTTTATTTTTATATTTAATGTTCTGATCATAGCAAGGATACGTGTGAACAAAGTCCCTTAAGGGCTGATCATTTTTCTACAGGAAATGGTGATCCCCCTTGTCACCTGAAGAATAATAATCCATTGCATTTACACAACTTAATATGGATTGTTCCAGAAGAAAATACAGTCATAATCCTCCTTTGTTAAAATTCCAATACATAGATGCATATTCCCTCTTATCCTTGGCTGATTTGATTTATGTCTGCGTCTCTTGAAAAATGGAACACAGTTTGCCAGCGGCATCGTCTATTTCGAGGCTTGACAAGAGACCCTTTCAAGAAAGTGTTGGGAGAGCCTGGAATCTAAACACAGTTTTTATGCTCCACTGTCTGATAACGGGCGTGCAGTTGGTCAGTTTATACACTGGCTGGTTTGGATGCTTCAGTATGCAAAAATATTGTTTTTCCTTCTTTTACTTCTTGAATGACGGTATGATTTACTCCAGGCCAAAGTTGAGTATCCCTCCTGAATTGTTCATTTTCCGGCGTGCACTAACAATATTGTGTAGATGTTGCACAAACTGAGATGCGGTTATTTCATGTATAGATATAATATTTCAATTATTCTTAACACTGTAGGCATTTTTCCTCTGTTGGAAAAATGTTTTGAGGGAAGGGGGGGGGGGGGGGGGGGAGGTGTCATGATTAAACATTCTGTATAGCTCAGGCTAAATGAAATGTAGTAAAAAAAACTATAAGGGGCTCCATTCAAACTTCTGAAGGCCAGGACTATCAGATTCTAAATGCTAAAGCACTCCGTTGATTAAAACATTATTTGCAGAGATACTAGAATATTGGGCTCTAGAAAACATTTTCTGATGTGCTTAGCTATGTAAATAAGCCAAGGCTTTATGATAATAGAGTCGTAAACCTCATTCACTTAAAGAGGAACTTATCCTCCCACCCTTCTGCCCCACCTTACCACTTTTGCATTCTCCTTCATAAACCTACTCGTATGCCCGGTGAGACCAGTGATGTTCTGCCGTTTTGTTGCTGCTCTCCCAGTCCCATACCACAATCTTTTTCTCGTATATGGGAGCCGGCTGTCTCTTCCTAGTTCTTGCAGCCGACCTCCTGATGACACACCATGGCGTATGCCATGTACCCCGAGACCTTTGGGGTTGCAGGATGTGGTATTGCAAGAGACTGCAGGTAGCTGGGGACGTTCTTCACATCCTGGCAAGCATTCCGAAAGTGCAACGAAGATTGCGAACAAAATTTTTTTATAAATGCGTGATTGTGGAAGATGAAGAGGGAGTAGGAGGGATATGATGGAAAGTAAGGGGGGGTGCTTTAAATTTCTAAAAGCTAGCAGTTCTTTGCCAATGTACCTTCAAACCTGCACTTTCTCTTTAGCGGGACATACTGGTTTTTTTTTTCTTCTTCTCTCCACTCCACATTTAGTGTGGATTTATGCACATTACAAGGATTTTAACCCTTTATTGTAGGTTCTTATGGTTTTTGTTCTGAAGTAATACCGGTGCATTTGTCTGTGCCCATGTGGGTTAAGTGAATCTAGTGGGAGTGGTTTCATAATTGGCAATCAGCTTCTGCACCTCCCAGGGCTCTAATGAGAAACATTGCAGGGTCTACATCCCATTAGATTCGATTACCTATTGGAAGTATCCCACCAAAAATGAATTTTTTGTTGCAGGGGATGCCTGATATCTGATTTTTGTATCTTTTGGAAAAAAGTAGAGTTACCCTTTAGGCTGCCAATAACCAAGAAGCTACCAGAAAGATTCGATGCACACTAGAAAAATTTGCTGATGATAGAATTTTTGCGCTGGCTTCTAATAGCATTTTAGAAGCTTTTATGAGTATTCGCATTTTTGCTAAAATGAAACAGATGGAAGACGCTCCCCAGTAAACACGTGACAGCCCACCTGGAGTTTTCCAAAAGGCACCTGAAGAACTCTGACCCTGGGAAACAAAATTCTCTGGTCTAATGAAACAAAGATTAAACTATTTGGCCTGAATGGAAAGCGTCATGTCTGGAGGAAACCAGGCACCGCTCATCACTTGGCCAATTAAATCCCTACAGTGAAGCATGGTGGTGGCAGCAGCATGCTGCGGGAATGTTTTCTACACAGGAACTGGGAGACTAGTCAGGATCGAGAGAAAGATGAATGCAGCAATGTACAGAGACATCTTTGATGCAAACCTGCTCCAGAGCACTCTGGACCTCAGACTGGGGTGGGGGTTAAATCTTCCAACAGGACAACAACCCTAAACACACAGCCGGAGTACTGTGAATGGCCCAGCCAGAGCAGAGACCTGAACCCGATTGAATATCTCTGGAGAGATCTGAAAATTGACTGTGCACTGACACTCCCCATCCAACTTGATGGAGCTTGAGAGGTCCTGCAAAATGGGTGTGCCAACCTTGTAGCATCATACTCCAAGACTTGAGGCTGTAATTGGTGCCAAAGGTGCTTCAACAAAGTATTGAGCAAAGGCTGTATTTACTTGTACATGTGAGAGAGAGATATATATATTTTTTTATAAATTTGCAAAGATTTCAAACAAACTTCTTTCACATTGTCATTATGGGGTATTGTTTGTAGAATTTTCAGCAACATTATGAATTTAATCCATTTTAGATTAAACGCTGTAAGATAACTAAATGTGGAAAAAGTGAAGCGCTGTTAATATTTTTCAGAATTGGATCTGTGACGGTGCTTGGTGATTGTCCCAGCTCTGTCACATCAGGTGAGGGGGATTTCCCTAACCCAGTTTAATCTGAGACTCGACGCTTACACATGGTTGGCTTTCTCTGCTTATGGAAGTATACCAGGTCTAGTACAGGAATGGTAATACCCCAATTATGCCCTATTGGAAGACCACCCTTGTCGGTTTCCTGGGACATCCCTGAAATATTGGATATTCACTTTTTTTTTCTTGGTGACATTAATAGAGATGATAAATCTCCTAAGTGGGGAAACAGAAAGTAAATACTTGGCAGAGGGTCTTACCCTTCCCCTACTCTCTTGGAAAAAAAAACACTAGTGTATCGCGCTAGGGAGTGTACCTGTTTCTTGCTCTGCAAAGAGGAGTCGCCGCCTAGGTGGCCCTCTAGGCGCTCGGAGGAAGTGAGACAGGAAGTCCCTTCAAAACAAAGAACCCACTTCCCCTAAAAAAATAAAAATGACATGCCAAAAGTGTCAAGTAAGGGGATGAAGAGTACTTAA
The DNA here is from genome assembly GCA_029574335.1 of Rana kukunoris. NCBI lineage: Eukaryota > Metazoa > Chordata > Amphibia > Anura > Ranidae > Rana > Rana kukunoris. Next base: position 448,798,530 of record CM056051.1, read on the forward strand.
CCACTTAAGACCCAGACCATTATGCAGGTTAAGGACCTGGCCCCCTTTTGCGATTCCGCACTGCGTCGCTCAACTGACAATTGTGCGACGTGGCTCCCAAACAAAATTGGTGTCCCTTTTTATTTTATTTTTTTTATTTATAATTTAATCAGCTCTGCGGGTTTTTTTTTTTGTGCTATAAACAAAAATAGAGCGACAATTTCGAAAAAAAATGCAATATTTTTAACTCTTTGCTATAATAATAAATATCCCCAAAAATATATAAAAAAAAAATGTTTTTCCTCAGTTTAGGCTGATAAGTAGAATACGTATTTTTGGTAAAAAAAAAATTGCAATAAGCGTTTGGTTTGCGCAAAAGTTATAGCGTTTACAAAATAGGGGATAGATTTATGGAATTTTTATTAAATATTTTTTTTTTTTTTTACTAGTAATGGCGGCGATCAGCGTTTTTTAAATAGGTTAAAAGCGGCCAAATAGCACTGCAAAATTGACGGTTAAGTGTTGACACCCCAGTGTGAAAGTGGCCTAAAGGAGTAGAGAAGACAGGATCAAACAGCCTTTATTTACACAATGCAGAGGATTATTCCACAATGAGTAGTATAGCAAGCATGCTTTATGGCATATACAGACTGATTTTACTGTTGTGGGTTTAGTGACACTTGTGTAACTTCCCCATGCTCTGCATTCAGCAATTCAATCACCTTCTGACTTGCAAGGCAGACTAGAATGTGATTGGTGGATGTGAGAAACATCTAGACGCACCTTTGTGTATTCTCAGACCTTCTGTCACAGGTATTAAGGAGGGTGTTCCAGCTTCAACAGCTGGTGTTCAGGGTCACCAGATTGCATACTAAAAGAAGTGAGGTGTTGTGTATGGGAGCGCTGCCTAACTGTGAAGACGTACTTTTCTTTTTAAAGTTGAACTCCAGACAGTTTTTTATTTATTTATTTATTCCCTCTGTTTTGGAAGCAATAGAGAGAGAAAGGTTAAAAAATTTGTTGGGTTTTTATCGAGGGCAATGTCTATTATTTTTGGTTGTGCCACGTTTTCCTTGTATTTCTTTGCTGAGCAGGAGACCCTCAGCCTTCCTTTGGCCAGTGCTGGATCATTCATTCTCCTTTTCAGGCTGTCTACTGGTGTCACAATATCAGATAAGCCTCCGATAATAAGCACATTTTATTGATTGGAAGCATTGCTTATCTTTTATCAAGCCCTTAGTTGGAAACATTCATAATAACCCAAGTTTCATGTAAGTTTTCAGCCTCTGCTTGTCCCATACGTTGGAATGTCTGGTACAAGGAGTTGTAAATTTGTCTTTCACACTCTGTAAATACAAGACGAGACTCCTGTAGTGGTATTTGTAGGCAAGTTACTGAATTACGACTTCTCTTGGACCAATGAAATGTTTTACCTCTCTTTGACCTTTAGACCTTCTTTAAGACCTTGTTCTCCAAGGAAACCCTTTGCACTCTCTGGAGAGTTTTCTGCCAGTGGTGTTGCATTATTTACGCAGGTAGTGAAATATTAAGTGCTGCTTTACCTTGGAGTAGCTGCAGCAGGCAAACAGGCATCAAGGGTCACTGACGTGCTCCTTCCCTCCCCTCTGTTTAGAAGTTATGCCATCCTGTTTAATGTTTTCCTTTTCAGGATAACATTGCTGCATATTTTGTTTTTTGCATTCAGTGGGAGGTTTGTATGGATTCAGTATATGTGGGGGAGGGATTTTGGGATGCTTCAGGTGCCCATAAACTGGGCAAGGTCATGAGTGGGGCCCGTGTCACTCTGCTAATTCTGAAGACAAAGGGCCCATTCAAATGCATGCAACAACATTTATATTTTTCCCCGCATATGTAAACGGAATTCAAACCAAAAGTGAAGTATCGCCGCGATCGTTAGAGCGAGAGCAATAATTCTAGCCCTAGACCTCTGTAACTCAAAACGTGCAACTTGTAGATTTTTTTTAAACGTCGCCTATTTAGAGTTTAAAGGGTAAAAGTTTGATGCCATTCCACGAGTGGACGCAATTTTGAAGCGTGACATGTTGGGTATAAATTTACTCGGCGTAACATTATCTTTCACAATATAAAAAAAAAAAAAATTGGGATAACTTTACTGTTGTCTTATTTTTTAATTACATTTTTTTTTTTCCCCAAAAAAGTGCGCTTGTAAGACCGCTGCGCAAATATGGTGTGACACAAAGTATTGCAACAATCGCCATTTTATTCTCTAGTGTGTTAGAATAAAATATATATATATGTTTGGGGGTTCTAATTAGAGGGAAGGAGATGGCAGTGAAAATAGTGAAAAATTACATTAGAATTGCTGTTTAACTTGTAATGCCAATGGCCACCACCAGATGGCGCCAGCTCACAGGACACAGAAGGGACTTCACAAGGCCGCAAAGCAACCGCGGCGGCCGGTAATTGAGGCCGCGGCTTCGCAGACTTGTAGGCCGCAAAGCCGTGGGCGCCAGGTCACAATTTCTGGTTGCAATTGCGACCTGGCGCCCGGATATTGTCGACCCCTGGTGTAAATCTGTTCAATTAATGTGAAAAAGAGGGCACAACTCATGGAAGCTGTAGACCTTTTCCAGTATTTTTGATCTATTATTAAAACAGATAAATTAGATATACTTGAAAAATGACAAACATTTGATCTGATTTGATTCTCATAATCTAAATGAACAAAAATGCAGGTTTGTCCTACAAAAATTCCAGTCCTACGGTTACCACTACTTAAAATCCATCAAATGTAAACTCCATTGTTCCAGTTTAGGTGACAATGATTACTAATTCCATGCTATTGACTTGTGTGGTATCATGCCAAGATCAATAGAGCTCTCTAAGGTCTGCATAAAGAAGGTTGTTGACACCTATGAGCCTGGCAATGGATTTAAAGTCTCACCCTGGGCAGGATTGCCTTCACAGGTTTCAAGAAGGTCAGACCTTCTAGTTCCTCATTAGGACCTCGCTGTCTGACAGGCATATCTGTGTCCTGCAAATTTAGTTTTAATGGTGGTGAAAGTCCTGTTGACACTGTGGCTATAAGTGGTAGACCTCAGACCTACAGCCACTTCTTCCCCCCCTCTCCTCCTGACCTTCAGCAACACACAGGGCCCCAGTCTTTGTTTTCTGAATGGCCTGGGGGAAAGGAGGGCAGAGATGGAACCATTTTGCCTGGGGTCTGAGAGTCCTTACAGCCTTAATGTCTAGGAAGAACTGCTTAAACCCTGTGAAGGGAATCCTGCCTAGTTGGGCCTTTAAAAAGACTGCCAAATGATTTATTTGAAATCATTCTACAAGTGACATAGATTCCAAACAACTGCAAATATTTCCAGGACTGTGTAAACTAGCAAATGGACCATCTTTATGGACTATCCTTGTCAACGCCCTGATTTTAAATCCCTTTGAAATTGTGTGTGTGTGTGAGGGGGTCGAAATGGGGAGTTTAGTTGCAAAATGTTTGTGGGTTTCCTTGCATAAAATAGTGTGGATGAAGGAATGGACAAAGATTTCACCAAGTTGGTCTCTGGTGGACAGTTGCACAAAAAGCTCACATAGTAATTTCTTTGACAGGGGCAAGACCAACTTCTGATGCCACAAGGGTATAACTACTTTCTTTCTCGTACATCACGGGACACAGAGCGGCATATTCATTACTATGTGGGTTATATGGAGTACCTTCAGGTGTGGACACTGGCAATCTCAAACAGGAAGTCCCCTCCCTATATAACCCCCTCCCCTAGAGGGAGTCCCTCAGTTTTTTCGCCAGTGTCTTAGGTGTTGGTCACGGAATAGCTTTGCTCCACATCCTTGGGATTAAGGGCGGGCTAACCGGATCTGTCCAAGGAGCCTCAGTGCCAAAGTGGACAGTACCCGGGCCCCAAACCGTGGGGTTTTGCCTATAATGCTCCTCTTTGGAGGGCTGGACCCTGGGCCCAGGACTTGGAGTTTGTAAAAACCATAAGTTCCTGTTTGCCAGGGTGCTATATAGGTCCAGGACAGTGGGTACCTTCATAGGACCCCAGGGCCTGAAGGTCTACTACGCTACCCACGGAGATGGGAGAAGATTGGATCAGTTTGCTGGACAAACATCCTGCAGCATGGAGCAGGTAAGGGGGAGCCTGCGGGACTTGGTTCGACAGCAGGCTCTCCGGGGTAACCTAAAAGGGGGATAGCCTAAGTATGCTCTGCATGGGCAACCTTGCTCACTATGTCTGAGAGAGACAGGATGACACCTTTTTTCCCCCATCACTAGGTTCCCCTGTCTAAGAATAGCTAACCTGCTGCTTTCTTCCTAGGACTAGTAAGGATCCCTAGGGGCCTTTTGGAGAGTCCTACCTGGCCGGGGGTTTGAATCTGCCGCCTGTTTCTGCAGTCCTGGGTCTCCAGCAGCGCGGCTCCTCCATGTTCCTCCTGTTCCGGCATACGCGCGCGCGCACGTCTTATAGACGTTTTTCGCGCCGTTCAGACAGGAGGGCGGGGGGGGGCGTGCCTGCGGCGTCATACAGGGGCGCGCCTTGTGCTGTTATAGATCAGCAGGCATTGTCAGTGCTCAGTCTGAGGCTGATTTCAGAAGGAGAGGACGCAGAGCGGCAGAACAGTGACTCCCGGTGGCGGAAGAGGGGTAGTACATGCTGGACTTTGTTCCAATGCCTTTTTTGTTAAGCCAAGAAATTCCCCTTTTTGCAGCAGGTTGGAGGCTGGCAAACTAAGTTTGGGGTCACTGTATGTTTTAAAAAAGAAAATATATATAATATATATTTTAAAAAAAAGAGAAAAACATACGGGATCCCATCAGTTTTTGGGCATTAGTGATCTATTGTCCCCTAAGCTCTGGTTTTGTACTCCTGGCCACTACAGTCTGTTGTGTGGGCGGAGTCCCTCGATTTTGTATTATGGCTTCCAAAGGTTCGGGGTCAAAGGGTACAAAAAAGACCAAAAAACAAAGGGGTTCCCCTTCTGATTCTGATGATATGCCGTTACTTTCCCCGCAACTTATTAACATAAAGGGCGCCTTGGATGAGCCATTAGGGGGATCTGGTGCGGAGGCTGGCCCAGATCAGCCCAGCCCTGTGTTTATCACAGAGGAGATGCTAGCCGTATCCCTAGGGGGGCTAGAAGAGAGAATAGCAGCATTGATCGCTAGAGCTATTCCTGGTAAGAAACGGGTTAGATCCCCATCACCAAGAGGTGTATCCTCAGATGCTGAGATTCTCTCTCCGGAGGAATTGGAATCACAGGAGGATCAACTAGACCTGAACCAAGAGGGTTCAGGGATTGAGGGATCTGCCTCTGAGGAACCATTTTCAGACTCCCAGACAGAAAGACTGTGGGTACAGTCTTTGACGGACATGGTCCGCTCGGCATTTAGTTTACCATTGCCAGAGCCTCAGGTTCCTCCGGTATCCTCTCTGGGCTCTTTGAAAGCTCCGTTAAGCAACGCAGTTTTTCCGGTCCATCCTCTCTTGGAGGAATTGATCTTTCGGGATTGGGTACGGCCGGACAGGATTTTTCTGCCACCGAAAAGATTTGCGGTCATTTACCCCATGGAGGAAAAATTCTCCAAGAGGTGGAGGCTCCCAGTAGTGGATGCAGCCATCTCATGTGTGAATAAATCACTAACTTGCCCGGTGGAAAACATACATATGTTTAATGATCCGGTTGATAAAAGGTTAGAGACACTTTTAAAAGCATCCTTTGCTACGGCAGGAGCAGTGGTACAGCCAGCTGTGGCTGCGATTGGTGTTTGTCAGGCGTTAAAAGACCAGACAAAAGAAATGTTAAAGGACATGCCTACCCAACAAGCAGAAGAGTTTTCTGACATTCCCAGAGCTCTGTGTTTTGCTGTAGATGCTATAAAAGATTCCATCCAGCAGGCCTCTCGGTTATCACTATTTTTGGTGCACATGAGAAGGCTCTTATGGTTGAAGAACTGGGCGGCGGAGCCCCCATGCAAAAAGCTTCTGGCAGGGTTTCCCTTCCATGGAGGACGACTCTTCGGAGAGGATCTGGATAAGTATATTCAGACTATTTCAAATGGCAAGAGTACCCTTTTACCGGTCAAAAAGACATTCCGGGGTCCTACATTTAAAAGGCAGCTCTTTCCTGTCTCGGGGCCCTCAAATTCCAGGCAGTATCGACGGCCGCCTGCACGATCCAACGTTAACAGTAGATCGCAGGGACAGGCCCCTGGGGGTAAGAGGCCATGGTATCGCAAGCCGACAAAGACAGCCCCTAAGTCTGCCTTATGAAGGGGCGCCCCCACTCTCGCGGGTGGGGGGAAGGCTTCGTTTCTTCTCAGAAGTTTGGGAAGCCAAGATCCCCGACAAATGGGTCCGGGCATCTGTAACCACAGGCTACAGACTGGAGTTTCTAAGGTATCCTCCGCCTCATTTTCAAGAATCAAGGCTACCAAGGGATCCAGCAAGGAAAGCCTCATTGCTGGCAGCTTTGGATCACCTGCTCTGCCAGGACGTAATAATAGAGGTGCCAGCCCAAGAGCAAGGGCTAGGTTTCTATTCCAATCTCTTTGTCATACCAAAGCCCAACGGCGATGTCAGGCCAATCTTGGACCTAAAGAGGTTAAACGGTTACCTAAGGGTTCGTTCCTTCCGGATGGAATCCATCCGGTCAGCAGCCGCCGCGCTTCAGAAGGACGATTTTCTGGCCTCCATAGACATAAAGGATGCTTACCTTCATGTACCAATCTTTCAGTCGCATCAAAGTTTTTTACGCTTCGCGGTGGGGCAGCGACACTTCCAATTCAGGGCGCTCCCCTTCGGGCTGGCCACGGCCCCCCGGGTATTCACGAAGATCCTAGCCCCAGTTCTGGCCAATTTAAGGATCCAAGGGGTCACAGTCCTAGCATACTTGGACGACCTTTTAATCATAGATTACTCACGGCCGGGTCTGCAAAAGGCAGTAAACCTCACGGTTCGGTACCTCGAAGAATTCGGCTGGGTCCTAAACCGGGGAAAGTCAGCGTTCCAGCCTACAAAGCAGTTGGAATACCTCGGCATGAGGTTAGACACAGAACAGCAAAGGGTGTTCCTGCCCCTGGTAAAGATCGAGGCTATCAAGGGGTAGGTTCAGTTGGTTCTAAACAAGAAAAAACCAACTATTCGCCTGTGTATGCGAGTACTAGGCAAGCTAGTGGCCACGTTCGAGGCAGTACCATACGCTCAGATCCACACTCGCGTCCTACAGGCAGCCATTCTAGCAGCCTGGGGCAAGAGGGCACATGCCTTAGAGTCCCCTTTGACGCTATCATCAAGGGTCCGACAAAGCCTGGCCTGGTGGTTGAACCCCCAGAATCTTCTAAAGGGAAAATCCTTCAGCCCTGTTGTCTGGAAGGTAGTTACCACAGACGCCAGCCTGGCAGGCTGGGGGGCGGTCTTCGAGGGGTTCTCTCGCCAGGGAACTTGGGTGAAAGCAGAGAGGCAGCTCCCCATCAATATCTTGGAGATCAGAGCTGCTCGCCTAGCCCTTCTGGCATGGACCTCCAGATTAAAGGGGTTCCCGGTGAGAATCCAGTCAGACAATGCCACGGCGGTGGCATACATAAACCACCAAGGGGGAACCAGGAGTCGGGCCGCTCAGAGGGAGGTGAGCTTGATTTTTCAGTGGGCAGAGGTTCATGTACCCTGCATTTCAGCGATATTCATTCCCGGAGTGGACAACCTGCAGGCAGACTTCTTAAGTCGCCAGAGTCTGTTGCCAGGGGAGTGGTCTCTGCATCCCCAGGTTTTTCAGACAATCTGCCAGAGGTGGGGAATGCCAGACGTAGATATAATGGCATCCAGGTTCAACAAGAAACTAGACAGGTTCGTGTCTCGAGCGAGGGATCCTATGGCCTGCGGAACCGATGCGTTGGTTTGCCCTTGGCATCAATTCAAACTTCTATATGCATTCCCTCCGCTACAGTTACTCCCTCGCCTGTTGCGCAAGATCAGAGTGGAGCACAAGCCAGTCATTCTAGTAGCTCCGGCTTGGCCCCGGAGGACTTGGTACTCACTAGTCCTGAAGATGGCAGTGGGAGACCCTTGGACTCTTCCTCTACAACCAGACCTACTCTCACAAGGCCCGATCCTCCACCCTACATTACGGCGTCTAAATTTGACGGCCTGGAGGCTGAATCCCTGATTCTCAGGGGTAGAGGTCTGTCTAGGCAGGTAATTCCTACCCTGATTAGGGCTAGAAAGCCGGTCTCCAGGGTGATTTATTACAGGGTGTGGAGGAACTACGTAGGCTGGTGTGAATCCAAAAGATGGAATTCCCGCAAATATACTATTGATAGGGTGTTACGTTTTCTCCAGCTAGGAGTGGATAAAGGCCTGGCACTAAGCACAATCAAGGGACAGATCTCAGCTCTGTCAGTGTGGTTTCAGAGGCCGCTGGCCACCCACTCGCTGGTAAAGACCTTCTTACAGGGGGTCTTGCGTATTAATCCTCCTGTCAAGTCACCGATTTGTCCATGGGACTTAAATCTTGTCCTGTCCACTTTACAGAAACAACCCTTTGAGCCGTTGGCTGAGATTCCTTTAGTCTTACTGACAAGAAAGTTGGTTTTCTTGGTCGCCATAGTTTCGGCCAGGAGAGTGTCAGAATTAGCAGCCTTATCGTGTAAGGAACCATATCTCATTCTGCATAAGGACAGGGCAGTTCTCCGGCCCCATCCTTCCTTTCTACCAAAGGTTATATCCAAATTTCACTTGAACCAGGATTTGGTACTTCCATCCTTCTTTCCAAAACCCACATCTAGAAAGGAGGGGTTGCTGCATACCTTGGATATTGTCCGGGCCATGAAGGCCTATCTTAAAGCTACAGAAAAGATCCGGAAAACAGAAGGGGCAGGCAGCCGCAAAATCCACCATCTCGAGATGGATTAGACAATTAATCATTCAAGCCTACGGTTTGAAGAGGTTGCCTCCTCCTTTGTCGGTAAAGGCCCATTCTACCAGGGCCATGGGCGCCTCCTGGGCAGCACACCATCAGATCTCTATGGCTCAGATATGCAAGGCAGCGACGTGGTCATCAGTCCACACGTTTACAAAGTTTTATCAACTAGACGTGAGAAGGAATGCAGATTCTGCCTTTGGACAGGCAGTACTACAGGCTGCAGTTTGAGATCCTCGGGATCAGAAGCACCCTTGGTTGTAAAAAGAAAAAAAGAAAAGAAAAAGTTTTTTCTTGACTAAGTTGGAATTATTATTATTATTTGAGTTTACCTCTAAATTGAATCCTTCTTTGGAAGATGTCTCCCTCCCCTCATTAAAGCATTGCTTTCGGACATCCCACATAGTAATGAATATGCCGCTCTGTGTCCCGTGATGTACGAGAAAGAAAAAGGGATTTTTAAATACAGCTTACCTGTAAAATCCTTTTCTTGGAGTACATCACGGGACACAGAGCTCCCACCCCTCTTTTGGGTGACCATTTTGGGAGGCATACTGCTTGCTACAAAACTGAGGGACTCCCTCTAGGGGAGGGGGTTATATAGGGAGGGGACTTCCTGTTTGAGATTGCCAGTGTCCACACCTGAAGGTACTCCATATAACCCACATAGTAATGAATATGCCGCTCTGTGTCCCGTGATGTACTCCAAGAAAAGGATTTTACAGGTAAGCTGTATTTAAAAATCCCTTTTTTTGTACTGTAAAATTAGGATGCTATAAAAAAAATATTTTTATTTATGAAATAAGAACCTACAAACGACATAAACCTGAAATAAATCATATATATGTCGGTGCACCTACCCAATCATTAGTTTGTCCTTTTTATTGCCACTCCTTTTTATTTTTGCACACTTGAAATATAAGGTGTTGCTGTATCTTTGCTGCCACGATAGTAATGGAGATTTAGTGTTTCCCTTAGCAAGGCTTTCACTAGGGAATGTGGTGATTAGATTTGAGTCTGATGCTGGTACCATGACATGACCCTTAATATGATCTGTCATATATGACTCCTCCAGATCCGTGTAGAGCAGAATGATGCTGAAAGAAGACACCCCCTTTTAGGACTCTTACACAATGAGTACATGCAACGCAATTCCCAGCAGATTTCCTCTACAGGAAGCCCAGGTGTTTTATACAGTTGCCAATAGACATGAATGGTTGTACTCAAGGTGCCCGTGTTTAGAAGCCCTTATAAATTAAGCCTTTGTGGGAACTTTAAAGTGTATGTGAAGCCAATTCCTCACTGAAAAAATAAGAGGATTAGAACCCATGATTGGTTTTTATTACTCTCTATTAGAGAGATCTACCCTCACTTCCTGTCCTGCTGCTGATGAATGTTTCGCCAGCAAGAAAGTGAGTGAAAGTCTGCAGTGAGTTTCAGACAGAAAAAAATATCCTATGGGTCTTCTAGCCTCACTTTATTTGATAGAGTTCTGGTGCAAGTCCGGTAAACATCAGCAAGATGGGAAGTGAGGAGGAAAACTCTCCAATGGGTGTCTGGATGGCAGTAATAAAACAGAAATCCTTGGTCAATGTATGTATCTAAAACTAACACAAGTTTTTTGTTGGACATGTATTTTAATGCCACTCTACCAACCCAGCTGTACAGACTAACCTTTTTTGATTCCCCGCCACCTCTATTCAGCCACCGTGGGTGCCAACCCAGAGAATACGATGGGGTTGATTTACTAAAACTAGAGTGTCAAATCTGGTGCAGCCTCTGCATAGAAATCATCTTCCATGTTTTTTTGTTTGTTTTTTTGTCAAAGCTTAATGCTGGCCATACACTCCACGAAAAATCGTCCGAACGAACTGTCGAAAAACGAAAGTTCCTTCGCGAGTGCAGAAGGTTCGGACAGGAAACACATTAACCTTCCGATTTATCGTTCGTTAGGCAGAAAATTTCCAAACTTGTCCTTCGTTTTTTGGCTCAAAAACGTCCAACAGATTTTCGATTTTGTGCCCATTAACTGGCCGAAAAACGAAAGATCTTTCTTTGAGACCGATTTTCGGCCGAATTTTCGTGGAGTGTATGGCCAGCATTACTTGACAAGCTGAAGTTAGAAGCTGATTGGCTACCATACATGGCTGCACTAGATTTTGCACTCTTCGCGGGGAAACGTGCATTCAATTTGCATAGGTGTGATCCCGGCCTTTAGTAATCTTGCAATTTTCGATATGCGACTACAGTGCCTGCCGCCGAGAATGTGTTTTTAACACGCCAGCATCGCGCTAAATCTCGGCGACAGGCTGCCGATATCTCGCACTCGCTGGAATAGTAAAAGCACATTCCAGCGAGTGCGCCAAAGAAGCGACGGGGATCCGACTTGGATTCCCGCCAATTCTACACGTGGGCGGAGTTTGTTATGAATCCTGAAGGAGAAATCCCCGCCGGATTTTTAAAGAAAAATCCGGCATGGGTTCCCCCCTCAGGAGCATAACGGGCCCTTAGGTCTGTTATGGGTTGTAAGGAGACCCCCTACGCCGAAAAAACGGCGTGGGGGTCCCCCCACAATCCATAACAGACCCGTATCCAAAGCACGCCGGCCGGTCAGGAAGGGAGTGGGGGCGAGCGAGCGCCCCTCCTGAGCCGTACCGGGCAGCATGCCCTCAACATGGGGGGGTTAGGTCCTCTGGGGCAGGGGGCGCACTGCGGCCCCCCACCCCAGAGCACCCTGTCCCCATGTTGATGAGGACAGGGCCCCTTCCCGACAACCCTGGCCGTTGGTTGTCGGGGTATGCGGGCGGGAGGCTTATCGGAATCTGGAAGCCCCCTTTAATAAGGGGGCCCCCAGATACCGGCCCCCCACCCTAAGTGAATGAGTATGGGGTACATTGTACCCCTACCCATTCACCTGCAAATAAAAAGTGTAAACACAAATAAACCACACAGGGTATTGAAATATTTTATTAGTTGGCCGCCGGGGGGGGGTGTGTATGATCGCTTTTATAAAAGCGCCCCCCTCCGGCGGGCTTCTGTGGGGGGTGGGTGCCGCCGTCTGGTTCTCTTCCGCCGCTGGGGGGGCGCTTTGATAAAAGCGCCCACCACCTGGCGGGCTTCTTTCGACGTCTTCGGCGGCTGGGGGGTCTTCTCCCACTCTCCGGGGGTCTTCTCCTGCTCTCCGGGGGTCTTCTCCTGCTCTCCGGGGGTCTTCTGCTCTCCGGGGGTCTTCTCCTGCTCTCCGGGGGTCTTCTCCTGCTCTCCGGGGGTCTTCTCCTGCTCTCCGGGGGTCTTCTCCTGCTCTCCGGGGGTCTTCTCCGCTCTCCGGGGGTCTTCTTCAGGACTCGCCGCCGCTAACTTTGTGTGTTAGCTCAATTACTAGCGGCGGCGAGTCCCCTCCTCTGTGACGTCTTCTTCTCCTCCAGATGTTGACGCGACGCTTCCTTCCGCTGTTATGCCGGGCGCGCGGCTCGCAGCGAGTTATATAGGCCTGTCTTGTGACGTCGCAGTCCCATCATGCTCCGGTAGGTAGCACGTCCTGAAGAAGACCCCTGGAGAGCGGAGAAGACCCCTGGAGAGCGGAGAAGACCCCTGGAGAGCGGAGAAGACCCCTGGAGAGCGGAGAAGACCCCTGGAGAGCGGAGAAGACACCTGGAGAGCGGAGAAGACACCTGGAGAGCGGAGAAGACACCTGGAGAGCGGAGAAGACACCTGGAGAGCGGAGAAGACACCTGGAGAGCGGAGAAGACCCCTGGAGAGCGGAGAAGACCCCTGGAGAGCGGAGAAGACCCCCGGAGAGCAGGAGAAGACCCCGGAGAGTGGGAGAAGACCCCCCCAGCCGCCGAAGACGTCGAAAGAAGCCCGCCGGGTGGTGGGCGCTTTTATCAAAGCGCCCCCCCCGGCGGCGGAAGAGAACCAGACGGCGGCACCCACCCCCCACAGAAGCCCGCCGGAGGGGGGCGCTTTTATAAAAGCGATCATACACACCCCCCCCCCGGCGGCCAACTAATAAAATATTTCAATACCCTGTGTGGTTTATTTGTGTTTACACTTTTTATTTGCAGGTGAATGGGTAGGGGTACAATGCACCCCATACTCATTCACTTAGGGTGGGGGGCCGGTATCTGGGGGCCCCCTTATTAAAGGGGGCTTCCAGATTCCGATAAGCCTCCCGCCCGCATACCCCGACAACCAACGGCCAGGGTTGTCGGGAAGGGGCCCTGTCCTCATCAACATGGGGACAGGGTGCTCTGGGGTGGGGGGCCGCAGTGCGCCCCCTGCCCCAGAGCACCTAACCCCTCCATGTTGAGGGCATGCTGCCCGGTACGGCTCAGGAGGGGGGGGGGGCGCTCGCTCGCCCCCACTCTGTTCCTGACCGGCCGGCCGGCGTGCTTTGGATACGGGTCTGTTATGGATTGTGGGGGGACCCCCACGCCGTTTTTTCGGCGTAGGGGGGTCTCCTTACAACCCATAACAGACCTAAGGGCCCGTTATGCTCCTGAGGGGGGAACCCATGCCGGATTTTTCTTTAAAAATCCGGCGGGGATTTCTCCTTCAGGATTCATAACAAACTCCGCCCACGTGTAGAATTGGCGGGAATCCAAGTCGGATCCCCGTCGCTTCTATGACGGCTTTGTCTCCATCGCGGCAAGCCAGCTCGGCGCTGGCTCCCGCGATGGGGCTCGTAGGTGGTCAATCTCGCCGAGAAAGGGAGCGAGATTGACGCAATATCCCAGTCACCTACTGTAGCATGCAAAAAAATAATGGGCCGATCTGTCGTCCGATTTTCGGATCGTGTGTGTGGGTCAGAAGGCCCGGCCGTAAATGGGTAACATTTTGAAAGACCTTTTTCTTAAAAAAAAACTATACATTTTCCAATCGATGGGAGATGCGTGTGAGAAATGTATGGCCAGCATTAGTAAATAAACCCTGTGGTACATGTGGAGCTTACATGGGCTACCCTGGCAAACAAGCTGTTCAAAGTGAATAAATCAGAAACGTGACTTAAAAAGGCAGAATAGTAATCCATTTCAGTGTAATGAATGGGTGTTGGCAGGCCATTAGGTCATCCAAGATGTTTTTCCTCTCCCTGTGAACTTTCTAATATGTTCTCATTATTTATAATGTTACGTTCTGTGAAACACTTGGACAACACTGACGTCTAATCATATACTATCAATGTTACCTGTCAACCCTTTTAATGTTTAATCTGGGGTGGTGTGCTATAAGTGATTCTTTAAAGATGGGTGAGTGTGTGAACTGCTGGAAAAAACAAAAAAACTGATTGAAGGCGTGTGTGTGTGTGTTTTTTTTTTTTTTTGCTGACCAGACACTGTAGCTTTACTGCAACAGTGAAGGCCGGCTGTGCAGAATCGTGTGTGTGTGTGTGTGTGTGTGTTAAAAAAAAAAAAAGGATTTTAGTTTTTTTTCTATTATGTCTTCCTGAGCATGGTGTACCCGTCACACTCGTTCTGCTTTTACCCGGGAGTGGCCTGAAGGTGTATACAGTATCTGAGTTAATTCTGGAATATCTAATTATGTTTTTATTTCTCATGCAGTATATTACAGGGAGCTTCCAATAGGGCCGTTTTGTTGTAAAAATAGACTCTTGACTTCTTTTAATAGAACTTGGGTTATATCGTTTGGGATTATAGTGGTTTTATATATATATATATATTTTTTATAACAAACATTTTATACTTGCCTCCACTGTGCAACTCGTCTTGCACAGAGTGGCCCCGAATCCACTAATGAATGAGCAGAGAAGCCAGCATGAGGCTGTATATTCTGCAAGATTTACATTTGAGTTGAACTCATTCAGTGAATCCAAGCTCTGCATTCACACAATTTGACAGTAACCCTGGCGGCCCCCCAGCTGTTGCGAAACGACAAGTGCCATAATGCATTGCAAGGCTTACAGGTACAAGTATGACTTGCACAGTCAGAGGCATGATGGGACTTGTAGTTTCACAACAGCTGGAGGGCCGCCAGTTTGAGACCTCTGCTTTTATTTTTTTTTGCAAATATTAAAGATTCTAACTACCAGCAAGAATGAGTCCTTACATTTAAAGAACACCACCTGTCATTTTCAATCATGGCAGTGCCTGTTAGCGGGCATCCACTCACCTGCTGCCACCAAGTCCCTCACCTTGTCACTTCTGCATCACCAGCTGTTTTGATAAAGTGAATGGGACTGTCATGAGTCAACAACGGGTCAGAGGAAGAGCCGTTGCAGGACAGAGATGACTTGCTCTTTAAAAATCATGATTTTGAATTTATGACTAGATGGTTAAAAGTGCTTGTTATTGCTTGGAAATGTGAGACTTGGTCACATTAGCTGTTAAGAGCCGGGGAAAGCAGGGGAGGCCACACACAGATTGAAATTGGGCCAGTTCCTGCTGAACTGGCCACATTTGGATCCTTCTGTACCCACCTTTTTAATGTTGGCCTTGAGAAGTGGGTGTACCTAGGCATACTGCATTTGCATGCAGCCCACTCTTGGTGACACTTAAATATGATTCCATTGCTGAGCCTCATGATGGAAAAAACTGCAATCCAATGAATGAAAGGGGCAGTCTAGAGACCGTAAAGCTGCAGCCAGGAAAGCAGGCTCTCTTTGACCTATTGCAGCATCTAATGCACATTGTGAGAAGCTTGCAGTGTGCAGTGAAATCGGCATAAGCCATTTCATTACAGGAGATGAGCCTGTACAGCTGTGCATTGTGAAGAGAAAGCTGGAGTTCAGATTTAAATCAGATCAGGAATAAACGAGTGTGTGAAACTCCTTAATTTCTTGCTCTTTGTGTAGAAAATCCGCCATGTCTATATTTGCTGGTCCCTTAATCTCTTAAATACTCCCCATCTTTGTGTTTTGGATTTGAAGTTGCCCTTTCCTGTGTCTTATAAAATGACATAATTGTCTCAGCAGTTTGATCACCTCCTGACTGTGTTGTGACTCGTCACTTGATGTTTTTCTTTGATATATTGCATTGTTGCAGACTATGCTGGTCATGCTGATACTTGTAGTTGTATATACGTTTTATGCTTTTGTTCATTTTTTTTATTAAAAAAAAAAAGGTTCAAATTGAGCAGGGTGGAATGGTTTTCCATAGGGACCTAAGGTGGCATGAGTTGCTTTTCTCTCCTGTCATCCCCATCTTGCTGCACTGTCTTTCACTAGTACGCTGCTGCCCATCACATCAAGCCAAGTACACACAGGTCGAATGTTGGGTAACATCAGCCAGCTCAATAAGCCTGTGTGTATGGCAGTCAGTCTAAAGAAGCCGGTGTTAGGAGCAGCATGAAAATCCGCAGCTGAAAAACTGGCTCCTACTTTTTTTGCTGGCTCCTAGATTCCAAGCATATTTGTCAAGCCCTGCTTTACTCAACCCTCCGTGAAGTGCAGATTGCTTGGTAGGATATTTTTGCTCTTGCTCCCTAAAGCCTAGTGCAAACAGGCCAAAAGTCTGGCGACATTCAGCCTGTGTGTACTGGAGTAAGTATGACAAACCACCCTGTCAAAGGGGCATCATCGAAAATGGCCAATGGCTGAGAGCGCTGACCGGAGTGTTCTGGCGGGGGGCCATTGTCAGAACACAATAGCGCAGCAAGGGAATGTACAGGGCTTAAATCTTCACTGTGCAGTCTTTGCAAGGAAAGGGTCTTGACTGGACCTTCTACTACTGTGTACTTCTAATGGTTAAGGTCTACTCGTGGTGCCTCCAGACATCCAGGCAAATATGGCTCATCTATGGGTGCTAAGGTGACCACGATCCATGTGTGCAATACGTAGAGGACCCACCTGAGACATGTTCCTGGACAATGGTACTAAAAGAATGTGCTGGGCACCTGGCTTCTGGTCAGAGACTTGGTAAATGGTAAATGAGAGGGTGGATTTAGCTGTTTAGCCTCTATAAAATGCTTTAGTGCCCAACCTGACCCTCTGGTACTTAATGTTCCCACTACTGACTGCTGGGGCCAGTGTGCCCGGCAATCATTTGTAAAGAGGCTATAATGGCAGTGATTTCTAGCTGGCACATGTAATCCGCTAGTCTATCTTCTGCAGCATGTCTCCAGTTCCCAACCACTCCTGTTGTATTCCTGAAGTCTCTGACCATCTTTCTGTGTTCCTGCAGCTGCAGTCTCTGACAACCTTCTATAGCATTACATACTTTGAATAATATGTGTCCCCCATTGGTGATGTCAGGAAGCTTATTTGAATCCCCCTTTTTATATAGTAAGTTGGCCACAAATAAACACATAAAACTTTTGTTTTATTACCAATATTATCACATTTTTGTCTTTGTGCAACAACCTTGGTTGGTAGTTATCTAACATTTGTTTAATGAAAAGTCATACTGCTGTTTTGCCAAAACAGACCTTTTATTAAATTGTCAGCAGCTTCAAGCAAGGGCTTGTACACATGGGCTCTTCCCCACTTCACTGTGACAGGACAAAGTTCTTTTTGTGGTGACATATTTATAACTACAACTGCCTGTGAAGTGCACACCTTATCATGATGCAATTAAGGAGGAACATAAACAATAAGGACCTTGTCTCAAAGGCTGCCTGACAACCTGGGCCAATGGAGTAAGGTCACTGTGCTGGGGAAAATTGTAATTGAAAAGAGCGTTACTGATGAGTGGGAATCTATAATGTATGTGACCTTGAAGAGTCACCCAACCTTTAGCTTCTGTTTAGATTTTGGTAAATGTTGGCATTTTTTTTCGACTACGTATTTCGGTTAAATTTACAGTTGAATTAAAGCTGCAGTTGCAAAGATAAACCATAAAGTACACCCATGAAAAATACACATTAGGGAGGGTGCAATCCAAGTCTATT
This sequence comes from Rana kukunoris, assembly GCA_029574335.1. NCBI lineage: Eukaryota > Metazoa > Chordata > Amphibia > Anura > Ranidae > Rana > Rana kukunoris. Next base: position 448,816,269 of record CM056051.1, read on the forward strand.
AGTCCTTAGAGGGTTTGTAAAGGACTTTTTATTTTTATTTGATCTTAATAGCTTCCTTTACCTTAATGCAGCGCTGTTTTCATGTCCTCATTGTTAGTTTTTGCTCTCAAGTTGCTGTAATTCTTCTCTGATCTCCACACTTCCTGGTTGTCTGTTTCCTGATAACCACAGTAGTGGGAGCTCTCTCTGTGGTCACTAATCAAGGAGGTGTGATTACTGTGTGTCTAAACCCCCACAGCACCAATCAGTTTTGTTTTCCAAACCATCACTGCCCTGTATTGGCTCTGTGGCACTGTACAGCAGAGAAGCAACATGCAAAAACGAAACTAGAGGTACATTATATGATTGATTTTTATCTATTTGTAATCGTTTTTAAAAGGAAACTATTACGTCTCTATACCCTGTAAACCAGGGGTCCTCAAACTATGGCCCTCCAGTTGTTCAGGAACTACAATTCCCATCATGCCTAGTCATGTCTGTGAATGTCAGAGTTTTGCAATGCCTCATGGGATATGTAGTTCTGAAACAGCTGGAGGGCCGTAGTTTGAAGATCCCTGCTGTAAACAGTCATTTCAGCAAAACATTTTTTTTTTATTTACAACTCCTTTAAGACCCCTTTTCACGCGTTTCTCTTAGCTCGAAGGTCGATGCTCAAACGCTTGTCATGCAAAATCTCATTCATTTCAATGGCCCCTGTTCACATTTCAGCATTTTGTCACCTGTATCAAAATGCCTATTGCTCAAAAAAAGTACATGAGCTACTCTCCAGGTAGATTTGAGCACTTTTTTTTTGTCCCCATATACTTCAATTGAAAATCCCTGAAAAGCAAGAAATCTGCATTTTTTTATTTATTTTTTCCTCCTGGTGTTTTTAGCTCAAACAGCGGCTCCCTTTTTCTAGCATCACTCCACACTTTACGCGGATCTTTATTGGCCACAGCAAAAATACCTAAATTAAAAATGCTTGAGGAAAAAAAACCTAGACTATTTGCAAATCTGCTAAAAAAAAGAAACATTCTATTGTCCAATTTTAGTGAGCCTGTGCGAATTGTAGTCTTACTTTCCTGTTCTTGGCTGACAGGAGTGGCAGTCCATCTGCTTCAAGGTTCGATGTTTTATGTGTTCAGAGATGGCATTCTGCATACCTTGGTTGTAACAAGTTTTTTGAGTTACTGTTACCTTTCTATCATCTTGAACCAGTCTGCCCATTCTCCTCTGACATCAACAAGGCATTTTCCTCCAAACAACTGCCACTCACTGGATATTTTCAATTATTTTTTGGACCATTCTCTGTAAACCCGAGAGATGGTTGTGTCTGAAAATTACAGTAAATCTGCAGTTTTTGAAATACTCAGACCAACCCGTCTCGCCCCAACAACCATGCCACGTTTAAAGTCACTTAAATCCCCTTTCTTTCCCATTCTGATTCTCGGTTTGAACTTCAGCAAGTCGTCTTCACCACACGATTGGCTGTTTAGCAATTGAACTGGTGTACATAATAAAGTGGCTGGTGAATGTATAATGCCCACAATTTGACTGTGAACTCCGAGTTCCTCTCAGTCTTCTTTCAGGTACAACAGCTCAGCATATCTGTCTACTTGCTGGGGGAGAGGCCAAATGCCCTTCTGCTCCTCCCAGCTCAGCCCTGTCCTACCCTTACCTATAGAAATGAGCAAAGTGTCACCTAGTCTGGTTAATGATTGTACATCAGTGGAGTCAATGCATCTTTTCAGAGGCCTCCGGCTAGAAATTTAATTTTACAAAAAAAAAAAAAAGAAGCTATTTGGGGAATTTAATTTACCCAAAGGATCACTTTTGATCTGCTGGGTTGGGGGAGGTAGACAAACTTGACTAGCTCATTAATGTGCACACTTGGCTGAAGCAATTATGCCCAGTTATGTGTAGGATCTTGGGAAGTTTAATCTTCTCTGATTGTGTCCTTATACTCGTATGTATAGTTTTTGCTATAAGATGTTTTGCCTAATAGGTTTAGATGTCTTTTACTGAAATGCTTGCATATCCTGATGGACTGCCGTTCACATCCTAGTAGTAATCTGAATTTTTTTCCCTCCTGTGTTTAGCAATAACAGTATATAAGCTCCATAGCCTTGTAGCTATTGCTTAATCCCTGATTCCTGCACAGCTTCCAGGCCAGGGCTTGAATGAGCAATTTGTGAGCTGGATGGGGAAAGACGGAGGGAGTAGTTTTGACGTGTCCTTATACCTGTGAAGGGGAGGGCTGGCGTGCTCTCTGCTGCAATATGTAAACATGTCACTGTACTGGCAGAGGGAGAAGGGGGCTGGGTGCTGCTGATCGCCGCCGCTGCTGCTGCTGCAGTGTGCAGGAATGACCTTACCCTGAGTTGCACGCAGGAAGTGATGAAACATGCACACTGAGCATTCTGCCTGCGGATTGAAAGGTCAAGGAAGCTGTACAGGAGGACGCAGGTACTTGCAAGCTTCACAATAACAATGCACAGAGATCTTCCTGTCAACACCAGCAGCCTGTAAGTAGCAAAATCCTGTCAATGTCACACAGACTGTGCTGCAGCTAGCTGGCTGCCATTGAATGTCCCCCATCCCCCCCTCCCTTTTTAGTGTTGCCGTTTTAAATCCTGCAGCTCAGGTGCGACAGCGAGAAATTCCCTCTTTTGATCTCCTTGTGTTTACGTTCTGATCCTTTGTGGATTTTCTATGTGCTTGCCTTCTGCAGATGAACGCAGGAGCCTGATACAGAATTCAGCCCAGTCTTTTGTTGAAGCTGCAGTGATGCTGTATTTACGCTATTCTGCAGATTTGTGTCTGTTACAGCTTGGCTGATAAAATTGCAATTCTTCATTGCTGCTCGGGGTTCTATTTGAAAGGCTTTGTGATGGTTTCTCTGGTGTCCTTTTATTTTTTTTATATCTGATCATTCATTTTGTGTCATTGCCCATTTGTAGAACATGCTGCTTTTGATGAGAGGCATCGGAATAATGCACTGTCTTATTTATAAAAAATAAAAATCCTAAATGTATAATTGATGTCATATTGCTATGGACAGGTTCAGTTGTTACCCTGCTATTAATGTGCAGAATTCCAGTGTTTGCAAAAGGCTTTGGGAATATCATTTTTATAAGGCAGCTCAGGGGGTTTATTTACTAAAGCAGCACAATGAAAAATGAGGCTCACTCCTGTATATAAACCAATCGGCTTCCAGTTTTTTTTCCCCCGAAGCTTAATTGAGCAAGCTGCGGCTAGAAGCTGATTGGCTACCATGCTTAGCTGCACCAGTTTCTGAGTGTACCAGTTTTGGCAAATCTACCCCAATGAGTCTTAATATGCTGCAACCCGTTGGAGCCAATTTGAACTCCTGTTCTTCAGGTTAGAAAGGGTGCTACACATAAAGATTTCTGATTAGCTGATTGGAATGGACTACGCTATAACATTTATTTTTATTTTTTTATAATGTAGTGCAGAGAATAGTGATCATTTTCTTGTATAAAGCATTCACGTCAGTCTCTACCCCTGATCAGCTTACCTTCTGATGTCCCACTAACAGTAATTGTAGGACTGTTTTGGGTGGAAGCCAAGTAACCTACCAGTAGGTTCCTGTGGTGTGGCAGGAACCCCAGGCAACCTCCACGTAGAAATTTTGCATGGGGATTGAAACCATTATTCCAGAACTGCAAAATAATGTGCAGTAACCCATAGCAACTAATAGTTGAATTCTGATTGGATACAATAGGGTTGAGAGCCCCCTGCTCTCCCCTAATAAATGAGCCCATCTGTGATGTAAACAGTCCCCTCTCTGGTCCGTCAGCAAAACGAGGAGGGGGCTGTGGAAATTCCCACACACTGCTTAGAATTATGCCTATCCCATTCCAGCTACTGAAGATGATTAATTAGCATAGTGCCTTCCATCTGCTCTATGTAGGTAGTGTTAATGAATATATTGAGCTGATGTATTATGTATGTGCTGAGTCTTTGTGAATGTAAACACAGTGGAGGAAGATTTCATGCGTAGGACAAGCTCCACCTCCTTTCTTGGCTGCCTTTCTTGAAGGGTACAGTGTGCACATCCCATGATGTATGTGCATGAAGATCCTGGGAGGCCTACCGCCTTTTAATGCATTGGTTATGGATTAGGGCTTTGGATGAGCTGGATAATTACTGCACAAGCTACTTGCAGCTGCAGAATGACAGCAGTGTTCACTCTGTTATCAGCCTTGGCATACTCTGTGTTAGGATATAGTGTGTGTTTTGTATGTGTTTACATATATAGAGATAACTATGACCACCCAACTAATATTAAGTAGGCCCCCTTTTGCCTCAAAACCGGCCCTAAACCGTCAAGGCATGGATGCCACTAGACCTCTAAATATGTTGTGGTATCTGGCACCAATCTGTCGTTAGCGGATCCTTTCAGACCTATAAGTTGTCATGTGGGGCCTCCATAGATCAGACTTGTTTGTTTTTCCTGCACATTTGGAGGCCAAGGCAACACCTAGAACTTGAACCATTTTTGCAGTGTGGCAGGGCACATTACTTTGCTGAAACAGACCACTGCCATCAGGAAACAGTTTCCATGAAGGGGTGTACTTGGTCAGCCAAAATGTTTAGGTAGTTGGTGCATGTCGAGTATCATTCATGTAAATGGCAGGACCCAAGGTTTCCCAGCATAACATTGCCCAAAACCTCAACCTGCTGCCACCACCTTTCCATACTGCGTCCTGGTGCCATGTCCTCTATCAGATCAGGCCACCTTCTTCCATTGCTCTATGCTCACATGTCCATTGTAGAGACTTTTAGCTGTGAACACTTGTCAGCATGGGCACTCTGATGGATCTGCGGCTGCGCAGCCCCATACACAACAAACTGTAATGTCGTCATTTTTTTTTTCTGCTTTGCAGCTCATTTTTTTTTAACACTGGTGACAGGCTCGCTTTTTTAAAGGTAAACTTGCCACCTTTTGTATAGTAGTCCAGTTTTGTGATTGGTGTGTGGAGGTGCAAGGAGCGCAGAGCAGAGGTTTTCCTTTCCAGAAATAGAGCTGTGAATTCTGCATTTCACTAATGTCCCACAAGTCATTATGGAACGCCTGCCATTATTTGCGTGCAGCTTCTGGACAATTGGATTCAGTCTGATGCAGACAGATGTAATTAATAGGCAAAGATTTATTCTAATGAATTGGTCATTCTCAAAATGATACTCTTTCCCATTTGGAAAACCAGACAGCTGTGCTCTTTCTAGCTGTGTTTTGTGTGTGGGTCATCCTAGTTCTACAGTTTAATTAATGTGTGCTTCATTTTTGTAAAAGCGCAGCGTGTAACGTGTCCCCCCCCCCCCAAAAAAAAAAATATACAATTAAAGGTTTCAGTATTTGTACATGTATGCAAGTTGCCCAATAGGTCTGCAGTTTTCATTCAAATAATATCTAGGTATCCTGCCATAAAGGTGCTTGTTCAGATACTTCCTACTCTAGGGTGACAATTCTCGGTCTCTGAGTCCCGCTTCATCTGTGCCGAGATCTCATAGGTGCCCTGTAAAGGGGCCATTTAATGACAAATTGTATATAAAATGACTGCCTGGGCGTCTGCTTGGCAGAATATGCTTGCAATTCCTTTACTACCCTGTCACACTGTTCAGAGCCAATACTGGTACTTCCAGGTATAGAGGAGCATGTGACAGTGCTGGCCCAATCAGTGCTGCCATACAGAGTCCCTAGTCTTGTGTTGACTCATGTTCAACTTGTTTTTAAACACAACTTTCATTTTCTCTCAGCGGCTGTATGAAATTGTGATAAGGTAAAAGGCGTATAGGGGCCCTTTCACACGTGGCGGATCAGTAATGATCCGCCCCGTGAACCTCCATATGCTCAGCGGGGATATCTCCGTTGATCCCTGCTCTCCCCTATGGGCGGAATGGATCAACACGGACGGTATGTCCGTGCTCGTTCGATCCGCAGATGGAAGGAAAAATAGGGTTTTCTTCCGTCTGCAGAATCTGAGCATTGCGGAGAGCGGACAAGATCGGGTGTCAGCGGATGTTCATCCGCTGACACCCACAATCTCATAGGGACCAATGTATGTCCCTTTTTCATCCGCAAACAGATGGATGAAAAAGCGGACATACGGTCCGCAGGTGTGAAAGGGGCCTAAGAGTATAAGCATAAGGCCTCATGCACACTGGACGTTAAAATACTGTTATAAAAATGCCAGGAGCTTTGCAGTGAGTTTTTTAGCGTTCGCGTTTTTTAGCGTTCGCGTTTTCTAGCGTTTGCCTTTTTTAGCGTTTGCCTTTTTTAGCGTTTGCCTTTTTTAGCGTTTGCCTTTTTTAGCGTTTGCGTTTTCTAGCGTTTGCGTTTTCTAGCGTTTGCGTTTTCTAGCGTTTGTGTTTTTTAGCGTTTGCGTTTTTTAGCGTTTGCGCTTTTCCGCGTTTGCGTCTTCCCGCGTTTGCGTCTTCCCGCGTTTGCGTTTTTCCGCGTTTGCGTTTTTCCGCGGTCGCGTTTTTCCGCGGTCGCGTTTTTCCGCGGTCGCGTTTTTAGCGTTTTTCCACGTTTAGCGTTTAACTTTTTTTTTGTTGAAGAAAAAAAAAGTGTAGTTTTTGAGCGTTCATTAGCGTGCAAAAACGTGTCTCAGAACCCACTACTGCTCAAAAACCCCACTGCCAAAACTGCTGACAACCGCCTATGTGTGCATGGACACATAGGATAACATGATGAAGAGTTTGACTGTAGAAAAAAAACGTCTACTGCCAAAAACAGCTGCTGTAAAAACGTCCAGTGTGCATGAGGCCTGAGAGTCTGAGAAAGCTTGCACAGATTTGCTTTAGTCACCCTTGTATTACTTGTCACCCTTGTATTACTAGTTTTTGTTATTTATTTATTTTTTTCAGTCTCCACTCTCCAGTGCTTTGACAGCCTGACTGACAATTAGTCAGCAGTGCAACACTCTACCCAAATGTATTTTATATAATTTGTTTTGAGACTTTTTCTTAGTGCCATTTTGCAGCCTGTTGGGTTTTTATTGTTTGCTATAGAAAAGACCAGGAATGTTGGTCAAAAAACCTATGCTTCTTAAAGCGGTATAAAACCAAAAAGAAAACATTTGTCTGTTTTTCCGATGGGACCACCCTTTGTTCTCTATGGAGTGGCGGATGTTGATGGACACGTGACCCCCCCCGGCTGATCCGAACTGCTAAAAACAGATGGATGGGGATACGTTTGCCATACGTTTTGGTGGAATGGATGGAGACGGGCAGGCAGCCCGCTTCCATCCGACCGCCCATTAGAAAACCGCGGGTTTTGTCCGTGTCCACTTTGCCACACGGACCTGTCATCTGCCTGCTCAGAGAGGATCAGCAGAGAGATCCCCCTGCTGAGCAGGTTGATCTGCTTGACTGATTCCGATCCGTCTGAAAGGGGCCTAACTGGAACTGCAACTTACATAAACTTACATAATTTGTAATAAAAACATCTTTGCCATTCTGAAGCTTCCCTCCAACCACTTTGCATAGTTATTTCATACATACTGTGATTCTGTACTTGCCAAATATGCTCCACTAAATCTAGCTGCAGCCATTTTAACTGTGGGCAGCTGAAGCTTCTGCCTGTTCACTTCCTGAATTTACAGAGGCACAGCTGCAGCTCTCATTGGCCCTCTTATGACTCACCCCCCCTTCCAGAGAGAGCTGTGCATGATGTCATAAGCCTAGACTTTTTGCTAGACAAACAGGAAGTGGACTGTAGAAGGTATTTACTGGCAGAAATTTTTTTTTGCTATCCAAAGCTCTCCCTGACAAGTCAAGCTGTCTGCTAATCTATTTATAGCAACCTCCTACTACACACATTTCAGGCTGCTTTTATCTGTGTCTGAGAACTTGTCAGAAGTTTTCATGCTGATAACAGAGCTACAGAGCAAGAGAAAGCCATGGGACTCTTTGCATTGGAGAGAGATGAGATAAAGTGCTACAGATATATTTGCCCTGCTCAAATTTCATGAATCGGGTTTACATCCACTTTAATGCACAGAATGCATTAAGATAAAAAAAAAAACTTCTACCTTTTTACAACACCTTTTAAGCTTGACCATACACCACTAGAATATCAAAGCATAAATAGTGCAGAGCTTATATATGACATTGAATATTCACATGTAATAAAATGAACCTTGCATAAATCAATACAGACCCCACAAATTATAGGGGAAACACTTAAAACAGAGGTTCTCCCTAATTTTAAAGTATTCCTCAATCAGACCGGCTCAGTATCTATGCTAACCGTTTTCTATCCATAGATTTTTATATTTTTGGCATACCGTATTTCAGGTGTTTGAAGCTGGCACTTCCTGGTTAACCTCCCGCGGGAGTGGGCATGTCAGTTTATCCCCCAGCACAATGTCTCCTGGGAGCACAGCGTCACGCTGCCCAGGAGAGGATTCAGAAGACAGAATGAGGAACTATCGCAAGATTTTACTCGTCACGTGACGAGCATTCACCAATTCCCGGAAGCATTTGCCCACAAGCAAGATGGAAATGCACTGCCTGATTTTTCTTTTTTTTTAATAAATACTAATTTATCGACAAATCACACAGCAGATGCCTACTAATACAAGAGAAGTGAGTACACCCTTAATTGTGTGTTTTAATGCAGTATATGGACGTTTAAAAAAAAAAAAAACATGATTTCCTGCTGAAACCCTGCTTTAAATGTCCTGAAACACCATGCAGTAATAAAAAATGAATGATAAGTCAAAAATAAAAGATCTTCTGTATTGCAATATTTCAGAATCTTCTGTGATAATATAGGTGATGGCCCTCCTCCATAGATAATACACTTCACCCACTTGTTATGTAGGTCCACTCAGCTTCCTAAGAGGTCATAATCCATATATGGGCACGCAATTTTGATCTGTCTTCAGTAATTACCCTTCCAGCCGAACTCTTTCACTCCTAATCTTAAGTATGGCATAAAATAGGAAGGAAGAATAATGGCGCTCGCCGAATGCAATTTATTACAATAAAAAGGCGTCGCTCACTCATTCCTTATTATAATCTTGCGTCCTCCAGTGTAAACAGTAGTAGTGTTTACTTTTCAGATTGGACTTTACAGCAATCACAAGGCACAGAGCGAGTCTAAGCCCAGGTTCACACTGGGCTGCGGGAGTGAAGCTGTGCGAGTTCAGCTGAACTCGCACGATTTCACTCCCGCTGGCCGTCCCGATTTCAGCCGCGATTTAAGAGACATCTGTGCAGGTTTCTGCACATATGTCAATGTAAATCGCGGGCTGAAATCGCAAAAAGTAGTGCAGAGACTACTTTTTGAAATCGGTGCAGCGCCGCAGATGCAGCGTCGCGCCGATTAGGACAGTGCCATTGCCGGCAATTTGCGGCAAAATCCGCCGTTTTGACATGCGATTTGACATGCCAAATCGCATGTCAAAACGCACCAGTGTGAACCAGGGCTTACAGACAGATTTCTCACCGCTCCAGGTGAGCCCCGTGTGCAATCAAGGGTTGTTGAACCACCAAGGTGCTGGCAATGCCATGACTAAGCACTGACTGTAAGTGCGAAATGCGTCGGCCATACTGTATTTTGTTGGTTGCAGTGACTGTGTGTACAGTTGAAAATAAAAGACAACTTATTTTAAGTAATTTTGGAGTGCGGCTGTCCAGTCTTCGTCCTTCCATTTGCTAACAGAGCGAGTCTAACTGGCTCTGTGCATTTTGTCAGTTATCTGTGCTGTCTTGACAGCTCGATCACTGGCCATCTGTGTCTATGCCAGGGCTTGACAAATTTTCTTGGAATCTAGGAGCCAGCTAAAAATGTTAGGAGCCAGAAAACGCGCCCGGTCCCAACGAGCTCACGCGCAGAAGCAAACACATACGTGAGAAGCGCCCGCATATGTAAAAGGTATTTAAACCACAAGTGAGGTATCGCAGCGATCGTTAAAGCGAGAGCAATAATTCTAGCCCTAGACCTCCTCTGTAACTCAAAACGTGCAACTTGTAGATTTTTTTTAAACGTCGCCTATGGAGATTTTAAAGGGTAAAAGTTTGACGCCATTCCACGAGCGGACGCAATTTTGAAGCGTGACATGTTGGGTATCAATTTACTTGGCGTAACATTATCTTTTACAATATATAAAAAAAAATTGGGATAACTTTACTGTTGTCTTATTTTTTAATTGCATTTTTTTTTTTTTCCCCAAAAAAGTGCGATTGTAAGACCGCTGCGCAAATACGGCCTGACACAAAGTGTTGCAACGATCGCCATTTTATTCTTTAGGGTGTTATACATATATATATATATATATATATGTGTGTGTGTGTGTGTGTGTATGTATGTATGTATGTATGTATGTATATATATATATATATATATATATAGTGTGTGTGTTTGGGGGTTCTAATTAGAGGGAAGGTGATGGCAGTGAAAAATGACATTAGACTTGCTGTTTAACTTGTAATGCCAACGGCCACCACCAGATGGCGCCAGCTCACAGAAGGGACTTCACAAGGCTGCAAAGCCGTGGCCTCAATTACCTTCCGGCGGGGGAGGTGGGGGGGCGCACGGAGACACAGGATACTGTGCCTCCGTGCTTGCGCGGCAGCCGGTAATTGAGGCTGCGGCTTCACAGACTTTAAAGCCGCGGGCGCCAGGTCACAATTTCGCTCCCGGATATTGTCGACCCCTGGTTTATGCAATACAAAAAATTCTCCTGCGCTCTGGTGTTTTTGTTATGGGGTATTGTAGTCCAATCGTGAGAGAATCGCAGGTCTTGCAGCCCTCCTCTGAACCATGGGTGTTCATAAGCTAAGAGGAAAAAAAAACAAGAGGGAGGGCGCACCGACCTAGTGCATTTATCATAAGAGATTTTTATTTTAATAAAAACAGGTAAATTATACTCGCAAACGAGAGTCTAGATGCAGCTTAATCAATTGGTCAGACCAGTCATCTTGGTCCCAGCCAGCAAATAAAAATGAACCGAGGATTCAATGGTACCCTTTTAACGACAGAATGGCTAACGTTTCTGGGGCGCACCCCTTTCCTCAGAGCCTAAGAAGTCTGCTTGTAGAGTGTCTGAAAGAGGAAACCCCCCCTGAGAAATGATGTGCAGCCTTTGCTGGAGTAAATGTAGATGGAAAGTGGCTGTCAAAAGGCTTCAGGCGATCAGCATCTGATCTACTACAGAGAATAAAAAAATGAAGATTATTTTCTTTAAAAAAAAAAGTCATTTTGTTAATGATGCACGATGCTTTACAAAGTAAAGTTGGGGTTTTCATCTACATGAAAGGTAACCTACCTATACATGACAACTGTTACCTGTTGCAGCTGAGGCCCTTGTTTGATAAAAGTGCAGTTGCACTCTGCAAGGGCTTTTTCTCCAGAGATTAGTAAATGAGGAAGCTCTGCTGATTTTTCCATCATCCAATAATGTGCAAGCATTTTTCCTTGCATGTCATTGGGTATTCTTTGAATGAAGTGAAGCGTCATCTTCTTTTCTACAGTACACTTGGCAGAAAATGCCTTTGCAGAGTGCAACTGCACTTGAAAATTGCCCAGGCTATTTGCCTTTAGTAAATCAACTTTATTGACTCCTGGAAAAGGTGCTGGTTCAATGATGGGAATGTGTCTGCTCTGGAAATAGTACTGCTTCTAGGAGTCTGGCAATGGAATCATCTTGCACTGGAAACGGTCTTTGTCTTAAAGGCAGCAGTTGTCCTGACAGCTTCTTTTAAGGCTGGATTCACACCTAGGCGTTAGCGATTTTGGGCGTATTTGGGCGACAAAGCGCGCCGTTTTAAAATCCTGCTTTTTGTATAGCTATTGTCGGCTATGCGGAACGCCGAAGCCGCCCGATACGCGCGTCGGAAAAGGGTCCGGGACTTTTTTCAAAATCGGCGTTCGACGTTCTATCGGCGTACTGCATTCGGCGTTAGGAGATGTGAACGGTCTCCATAGACAATAATGCAAATTCGACGGTACGGCGTATTGTAGCGTCGCGCTTCAGGCGACAAAACGCCTAGGTGTGAATGGAGCCTTAAACTGCAAAATGGCTTGCATAGCAGTTCTGTCCCGTTTAAAGTGGTAGTAAAGTCTGTATTTTTATTTTATTTTAACCTACAGGTATGCTTATAGTAAAGCTTATCTGTAGGTTTAATGAATATCATTACTTCCCTCTTTCAACCCCACCACTATAGACGAGGTTGCTAAACTACTTGCTAACGTCCATCTTGCCACCTGCCCTCTGGATCCTGGCTTCACAATGCCCACAAGCAAAATGACAACAGCGTGAACACAGTTTTATAAACTATCTTTTTTGGATAACTGTGGAGCGGCGGCAGATTGTAAAATAGTAAGTGACCAAATTTATATTATAAAAACGCATTATGAAAGGACATGCATTTAAAAAAATGCTAATTGTGGTTGGAACCCCGCTTTAAAAAGCCCTCACTAGACCCATCCAATTATAACAACCCTCGCCCCATCTCCTTGCTTTCCTTTTTATCCTAACTCCTTGAACCTCTGGTCTACAACCGACTGAGCGATTACCTTGCCGATGGCTTTCTTGATGCCCTTCAGTCTGGATTTTGTCGTCAACACTCCACGGAAACTGCTTTCCTAAAACGAACAAACGATCTACTAATGGCCAAAACCAATGGACACTATTCTGTACTCCTACTCCTGGACTTCTGTGCCATCTTTGATACGGTTGACCACCCCTTCCTCCTCAAACTCCATGCCTTTTGGTCTCTGTGACTCTACTCTTCATTGGTTCTCTTCCTACTTATCCAACTGCACCTTTTAGCATTTATTAAAACTCTACATCTTCCTTTCTCTGTTGGGTCCCCCCAAGGTTCTGATCTCAAACCTCTCCCATTTTCAGTCTAGACCTCCTTCCCGGGTCAGCTGACAGCCTTCCATGGCTTCCAATACCACCTCTATGCTGACAGCACCCAAATATATCTCTCTACCCCTCGGCTCACTCACTCCCATCTACTTGCGTATCACTAATTTACTATCAGATATATCAGTCTGGATGTCGCACCGCTTCCTCAAACTCAATCTATCCGAAACCAAACTTCTAATTCTTCCTCCCCATGTGCCCCCTTCTCGTGATCTCTCTGTCAAAAATCAACTATAAGCCTATCCTGCATGCCAAGTTTTTAGGTGTACTCCTGGACTCTGAACTCTCCTTTTAAGCCCCACGTCCAATTAGTGTCCACATTTTGCTGCCTCAACCTCTGCAACATCTCCAAAATACACCCCTTTCTAACCAATGACACAACAAAGCTCTTGATTTACTCCCTGGTCATCTCTCGCCTCGACTACTGCAACTGCCTTCTCATTAGCTTACCTCTACATAGTGTATTCCCCCTTTCAATCAATCATGAATGCTGCTGCCAGATTCCTCCACCTTACCAATTGCTCAGTGTCTGCTACTCCTCTGTCAATCCCTCCACTGGCCTCCGCTCACCCAACAAATTTGATTTAAAATACTAACAAGTACTTGCAAAGCTTTCCACAACTTGGCCCCCAGCTACATCACTAGCCTAGTCTCAAAATACCAACCAAATCGTTCTCTTCATTGGTCTCAAGACCTCCTGCTCTCTAGCTCCCTCGTCGCCACCTCCCATGCTTACCTCCAGGACTTTTCCAGAGCCTTTCCAATTCTATGAAACTCCTTACCCCAAACTGTCTGCTTTATCTCCTACTCTATTCCTTTTTAGACCATCACTGAAAACTCTCCTCTTCAGAGAAGCCTATCCTACCCAGACCTAACAACTGTATTTTAAATTCCTCAATCAGCTTATCTCCCACAGTTATTATCTTTTTGCTCTACTTGACCCTCCCTTCTATATTGTAAGCTTTAATAAGCAGGGCCCACTGATCCCTCATGTATTGATTTGTATTGTAAGTGTACTGTCTGACCCATGTTGTAAAGCGCTGCACGAACTGTTGGCACTTTATAAACCCTTTATAATATCTCCTAAATGGAGATATTCTAGGAAACAGCCGATGTCGCTGGTTCATGCGCTCTGAAGGGATGGCATACCCATGCTCTGTGTTGCAGCCATAACTTCCGCGTGCATCTGCGGGAGTGACGTCTTTTGTGGCTCAACCATTCAAAAGACCGAGTTGTATTTATTTTTTTATTTTTTTTTATATATATATATATAAATATATTTTAATCTTTACTACCGCTTTAAAGTATTAACCCCCAATGTGAGAGATGATGGATATGGTTCTAATACAATCTTTTCACAGACCAAATTGGAAACCCCTTTTAATAGACTGTAAATCGCTTTATTAATCCTGTGAAGGAAATTTACTGGTGTGTATTAAAGACTATCCATATAAGAACTTTCACTTCTTCTGAAGTACAGAGCTTTAATGAGAACAGTTCCTGATGAGGCTTGTTTCACTTCTGACACACGGTTACCCCTTCATCCTGTCTTCTGTAATGTCACTCGACAAATCCTCTCTGTACAGAATGTGAGTTACCTAGAGAAATGCATCGAGCATCTGGCTCCAGAATTTAAAGGTTAAAAACTATTTCCAGTGAGCATGTTTTGGGCTGTTATTGAAGTAATAACCTATGGAACATGTTATTTTGTTGACTGTACTGGAGCACACTGCAGTGATGTGAACTTTTCTATTGAAATCCATGTAACCTACTGCAAATATATATATATATATATATATATATATATATATATATATATATATATTTTTTTGATGCAGCAAAAACGCACAGGGCTGCATGTGTTGGGGAACCGGCCCTTAAATAGTAACCATTAAAGCTCATCTCTCTCACTTCCACCTCCCAACCCCATCCTAGCTGAGTTTTTTGTTTATTTCCTGCCTAGCTTGTAAAGAATGATATACCCAAGCTTCTCATCTAGGTTCCTATCTGGTGCAGCGGACCTGCTAGTCCAGTGCTGTAAATGTTCCCATTCTCCACCAGTTCCGTTGTTACTCAAGTAATTGCTTCAGCCTTTTCTGGATTCTGAGAGATCTCCACCACTGGACAGCCAATAGGAAGTGCCATGTATGCCTGAAAAAAATCCTAAAGAAGAGAAGAAAGTCTCGACTGGAGAATCACGTCATGAAAAGGGAGGATGGGAGTTTAATAGGGGAAGCCCAGAGATCAGCTTTATTATTTCCAAGCTTGCCTGTGTTTTTTATTATTGGATTAGGCTCCCTTTACACGGGCGGATCGTTCAGGTCCACCTGTCAGTTTTTTAGGCGGACCTGAACAGACACTATTTTCCATCCTAGAGTCCGTCTTCATCCGATCCCCCATAGGGGAGAGCGGCGCTGTGACAGGTCGTTTTGTTATTTAAATAAATATATACATTTTACCTTTTTACAGTCACTTTAAAAATCTAGTCCTGCTGCAATTTGACAGTTTGGTGGGCTGAAGATTGGGCTGTGTTTGTGCTTAAGAGGTGGCGTTTCACCGAGGTATTTTCCACTTATTGGAAACAAACATTTACTTTCAGTTATTAAAAGGGAAGTTGATGCTGTAGAAACTGAATGGAGGTCTCCCAATCGGCCATTTGTGGTCAATCGAATTTTGAGCCTCTAAAAGGTTCTGCTTCTGAACAGTGTTCATTCCATAGCGATTTAATGTTTTGTTCCTGTGCAGATTCACATGGACTGAGGCCGGGTTCACACCTATGCAAATTCAGTGTGGCTTAAACCACATCCAATACGCAGAATATTTCTAAATGCATAGTTTTCAATGAGGCTGGTTCACATATGTGCGATGCATTCGCACTGCGCATTGCAGCAAAACGGTGTGCGTCTTTTAGGCCTTGCGGTGTGGCTCAGGTGCAAATTCAGGCCCTTTATCTTCTATGGGTACGCAGCTGATTCGCAGATGTGTTCATTTCTTTTCAGGATTCCTCTCATTCAGCTCAATACACTTCCCCCCTCCCCTCTCCCAGGTCTCCAAATTCGCAGCTAATCTGCAGTTAATGGATCTGCAGTTAATGGATCTGCTAAACAGTTGTCTTATCTCTCTGCAGAGATAAGAGAGCTGAAATTCGCACTGCACAAGTGTGAATCCGGCCTTAAAGGGGTTGTAAAGACAAAAATATTTTCCTCTTAAATTAAAGTCTGACAGTAGCTGATAAAGTAAAAAGTAATGTTTTTCATTATAACTAGTTTGATACCTGTTGAATTCGAGCTGTTTTATTCACCTCCGTCACTCCTGAATCCTTATTCTCACTGACTTCCTGGTTTGCGGTGCTCATTTATTCTTGCTACATCACTGCCTGATGGGAACTACAGTTCCCATTAGGCTTAGCCTCCATGCCTGTGAGAGATAAGAGAGCATCTTCACGCAGGGCTGTAGTCCTAGGGAGGGTATGAGCACATTCTGCTTTCCACCATGCAAAACGACTCAGATGCTGGTGGAAAGCAGGAAGAGAAGAGACAGGAAATGGAATTTTCAAACCTGGATTACTGTATTTTGGAGGTCAAAAGGAAAAACGAGGTAAGTGATATTTAAATGCTCTAGCTTGCAGCAATCAATTGATCTAATAAAAAAACTAACCTTTAGTGTTCCTTTAAACTTTCCGTGTAATTCAGAAAAGGTCTGTTTTTTTATATTTATCTTGTAAATTACTCACAATGACTTCATTGTTTTTTGGTCTGCAGTGAGGAATCTGGGATGTGCTGGTTGCATTCTCTGTTGATGACTTTTGTATTGGAATTGGCTTGTTTGAGCAAGGCTCTCGTTGCTTTTGTGTGGCATGTTTGTTCCAGCATTTTGATGTGCGACTACAATGCCTAACCTGGCTTTTGTTTGTATTGCTTGAAGGGCAGCTCCAGCCAAAGGCATACACTGAAATGGTTTAACTTGGAAACAAATATCTACACTAACTCCAGCCAATACTTTTTTTATTTTGGAAACATTTGTAGACTGTTTAGAACCTTTGCCTACTCTCCAAAATGGGTGCCCCCTGCCCTGTCTGGCATGGGCGTTGCTGTCCTCGTAAGACCTGTAGCTGGTACCCCAGTTGAAAAGCTAAGCAGCTGAATGGAGGAAACAAGCGCACTTTGGCCTGGCATATGCTCCCAGTTTATATGACCCTCCAATCTGAGGTATGTAGTTGGTGGGTCATAGATCGAATGTGAAGGGAAAGAGGGGGCAAATTTTTATGGCAACTGACCTTTCATAGGCAGGTTGAATGCTAAGGTTGGGTGGATGGATAGGGTTGCATAAGGTGATACCTGAGGGGCAAAGCTGCCTATATTGTGATTGTGCTGAAATGTACTGTACCATGCTGGCATATTGTGACCACACGCAAGTCACACATTTGGTTGGCCCTGGAGCATTATCCAGACAAGCTGGTTCCCTTGTTAACATGCGATTACTGCCTGTGTTCCGCTCCATATATTATGCGTCTGTGCAGTGCATGTGCCTTACATATGTGTCCCATCACAGCAGTTGTGAGAGAGACCTTTCTCCCATCATTTATTCTTACTGTAAGATTTCCCTACATTTGTAAAAATTATACTTTTTTCTGTTACACAAAAGACCACTTGGAAAAGTCTGATAAATATGCCATTTTCTCTACTGTGTTGATGTATTGATTTTTGCATTTTTATAAATTTTAAGGACTCCGTAAATAAACCCAAAGTCAGGTACTGCCACCCGGCATCCTTGGTTCCTACAAATGCTATATGCATGTAAATTGTAAATTTTAGCGCAGATTTTTACTCCTACAGCTTTAAATACGGTGTATATGTAGGACCATCGATACAGAGGTTTTTTTTTTTTTTTTTGTAGTACTCTTCCAGGGCAGAATCATAGGGTACTGGTAATATAAGTACAGGGGTCACCCAAGCTGAGTCAGAGCTCTTTGTATCCATTCAGACACAGAGTCCCGACCTGGCCCCATTCCCTTTCTCCCATGATTGGCTGACTGACTTTGATTGACAGCCGCAGGAGCCAGTAGCGCTGCTGCTCTGTCTCAGCCAATCAGGAGGAGTATCCTGGATGGCTGAGGGAATTGTGGACAATGCTGGAGAGAGGAGCTCAGGTAGGTAATTGGGGGGAGGGGGCGGGGGGCTGCTACACATAGGTTTTCTATCTTAATTCATTAACATAGACGTTTTTTTACCTTTAAAAGGCCTGATTATGACAAACTGTGTTTTATGAGCCTATAGCATATCATACAGTCAATACATGAATAAACAAATAAAAAAGCACTACTTATGAATCTGGACGCAGTGAAATTACCCCCGCCCTCCAACAAAAAAAAAAAAGATGATAGTGTAAGAAATTAGAGTTGATTGAACTAGTTGTGCATTCATACTGTTTACCACTAAGGCAACATTCTAGCTTAACCCAAACTCCCAGGATCAGCTGAGATTCCTGATGTGAAGCTATTTTTATGGTATTTTAAGGAGTTTTGCTAACAAGTCATGTGAATCTGCTGCCTTCTCTTTTATATCCATTGGTACAATGCCAGCTTACCATCTTACTTCTAAGTCTTCGTTTTTAACCACTTCCGGACCAGCTCGCGCCGATATACGTCGGCACTTTGAAGAGGGATATCTTTGTTATGGCAGCAGCTCGCTGCCATAACCCTGGTATCCTCTTCTATAGTGAGCGGTCTGGTTTACGATAATGGTGGTCTCTGTGGCGGATTCGCCGCAAGATCACTTTTATCAGTGGTGGGATAGGGGGGGCCCCCCCGCTGCTTACCGGAGACGTTGGTAGCGGCGGAGGCGATCGTATCTTACTTGGTATGGAGACAAGTGAAGGGAAGATGGGGCCCCCACCCGTCTCCATATCAATGAAAGGCGGAAGCGGCGTCAAAACGTCACTTCCACCCGTTGCTCTTAAAGGGCCTTTTTTAAATTGCATTTTTGTGCAAGTATGAGATCTGAGGTCTTTTTGACTCCAGATCTCATATTTAGGAGGTCTTGTCGTGCGTTTTATATTACAAGGGATGTTTGCATTTCTTGTTAAAGGAATTAAAGTGACATTTTTTTTTTTTTAATTAAAGTGGATGTAAACCCAAAAATATATTTTTTTTTTTTGATGTCACAATGTAGAGTATAAGATTTCCTATCATCTGTGCCCAGTCTTGCCACACAGAGTTAATCAAGATCTGAGAAATCCGCTTTTATGTTCAGTGAAAATGAACAGCCTTCCAGATAAAACCCTGCCTAAAGCAAAAGTCAGTTTTTTCTCTTCTTGCTTTGAGTGAGAGATTATTTACAAATATAGCTAGGACATGTTTATCATATGTTATGTTTTGTTTATCATAACATGAGGTGATATAACATCATAACACATCCTAGTAATATACAATGAACTTTGGATCACCTCTTGTTATGATAAACATGTCCAAGCTATATTTGTAAATAACCTGTTACTGAAAGCAAAAACAGAGAAACGGACTTAACCTAATTTGGCAGGTTTTTATCTGAAGTCCGGTTAATTTGCACTGGACTTTAAAAGAGGATTACTCAGCGCTGGATTAACTCTGTGTGGCAAGTCTGGGCACAGATGATAGGAAATCTTATACTCTACATTGTGACATTAAAACAAAAGATATATTTTTTTGGGTTTACAACCACTTTAAGCTAACTTTACTGTTGTGTTATTTTTTTATTCAAAAAAGTGTTTTTCCCCCAAAATAAGTGCGTTTTTTAAGACCACTGCGCAAATACAATGTAACAAAGTATTGCAAAAGACATCCATTTTATTTTCTAGGGTGTTAGAAAAAAAATGTATGATGTTTGGGTGTTCCAAGTAATTTTCTAGCAGAAAAATCGTTTAGCTTGTAAACAACAAATCTCAGAAGCTTGGTCCTTAAGTGGTTAAATAGCGCATTTCTTCAGGCCTTGCTTTTCTTCTTATTGGATTGGCTTTACATAGCTTTACACCCTGGGAACTGTTATGAACCTCCCAGAAGATGGGATTCGTCAGTTTTTATTACTAAAGTGGATCTGAACTGTGGAAGCTGTGCTAAGAAAAGGCAGTTGGAGGTAAGACTACTTACTAGTAATGTCTTGTCCTCCTGCAGCTGACCCCCCTCCCCCCCCCCCTTCCCTGTTACTGACTTACCATGTCTTCTTCTGTACTGTTGCAGTTTAAAGGCAGCCATCTTGGTAAAGACAGGGCTTTCCCTTTTGCAATGCACTCTGGCACGCCCACGTTTGTGTTGTGGTGCATTTAGTGGTCAGGTGAACTGTTTACTGCATGGATGTGCATTGTGGGCCCATAAGAAATAAATGGGTGTGCCTTTTAAAAAAACAAGCATAATGTGTGCCCCATGCACATGTCGCATAGATGTGAAGCCAGCCTAAAGGGTCCGTAATCCAGAAAAGCTTTTGAAATGGATGCTATGGACCTGGACTTGCTTATCTTTTGTTGACTCCTATAGTGAGATCTTTACACTTGGTTTGTCTGCTCTGCCCACTTGCTAGAAGTCATTACTAGGGGGGTTTTCTTTTAGATTTAAATTTTTGGGAGTCGCAGCAAAACCAATACCATGATCAGAAGGGCACACAAAACATACTTTTCTAGCCAACAAAGGAGCTATAGGGAAAAAAAACGGGCCCGTATGTATTGTAAGATGGATATCGGAGCCTGAACTGTAAAATTGGTTACTGGGGACATTAACATACATTAATGGTCCAGAAGTTACAGAAAACCCCTTTGCAGTGCAGAAGGAAGCTGTAGCACCTAACTTCTGGCTCCAGTAGGCCTTCACTACACTGCGGCCAGTTCCCTCAAGCCTTTTCCATAAGATGCTAGTGTCAGCAGTCTCACTGACCTCCAATAAAAATACAGGACCAGTACCAATGCTTTGTACAAGAGGACCGTGAGGGTCTAACCCAAAGTATTGTAGAGAAGGGGAGAGCACCAAACCCTGGAACGAGGAATAAAGTCAGTTTAGGCTTAAAGCGGAGTTCACCCAAAAATGGAACTTCCGCTTAATCCCCTCCCCCTTACATGCCACATTTGGCATGTAATTTTTTTGGGGGGGGGGGAGTGGGATCTTCAGTAGGAGTGGGATTTCCTGTCCTACTTCCTGCTTCCGCCGAGGGGCTGGTAAGGCGATTAGGCCTAATTGCCTTACTGCAGCCCCTCCCTTTGGCGATCGTCTAGTACACGGACAGGTCCTAGACGATCTCCTGTCCAATCAGCGCGGGTCGCGCGGGCATGCGCAGTGGGTGCCCGGCCGTGAAGCCGAAGGCTGTCACGGCTGGGTGCCCACAGTCGCAATGAGGATGACGGCCGGGGAGGGGGGGGGGTAGAGGAGCGGAGCCCCGGTCGGCACCTCGCTGGAACGTGGAGAAGATAAGTGTCTGTTTATTAAAAGCCAGCAGCTACACTTTTTGTAGCTGCTGACTTTTAATAAACATTACATTTGGGTGGAACACCCCTTTAAAGGAATAAGCATCTATTTTCGTGTAATTCCTGAATTTCAGCTTTAATTTGTAATTTCTGCTCCCTAATTGGTCCAATGTCTCTGCTGGAACCTATATTCATTGCAGTTTTTGTCTGATCCAGCTAGTCTCAAACTCTTGTTCACAACTGCCACTAGATCTTTTTCTACAGTCAATATCAACAGCATTGACAACAGCGCAATGTAATTGAGTGTTCCATTTCCTTCCTTTTTAGTCTTCCGATCTTGATTTTGTTTCCTGTAGGAAGAGTTTGGGGTGTTTTTCCTCTCGTTGATGCAACCTGTGTTTCGTTATGAGATTTCTCAATAGGATAACTTTGGTTGTTTCATATCATTGATTTTCATGAGCTGTTTGTGTGCACAGCTTATAATTAGGGGATCTTGATGTTCTAACTAGACCTCTTCTGACTTTCTGCCTTGTCCATAAAATGAATAGCTCAAGGTCTGTTCCATTTCCATTAAGAAAATCCAAATTGGCAATATTTTTTCCACTCAAATTGCACATTTCGTTATCTGCCCCCGCCCCCCACACCCCATTCCCAGATGTTGAATTAATTTAAAGATTTGATGTCTATGCGTTTTGAGAATAACAAATAGGTGAATGGCTGTTTTATGTAGCTTGTGTGATTCAGCGTTCATGTGAGAGTCCAATCTCAACTTAAATTAGATTAAACCATTTCCCACACCCCTTCTAAGCCCTATACTAACTACCCTGTGAAGGAAAGATGTATATACTTGCTTAATCTAAGGGCACTCCAGTTCAGTCTTGTAATCGGCTTCCTGCACTGGCTTTAGGGAAGAGGAGGGATAGCTGGAAATGGGTGATATCACTACCCAGTTTCGGCAGCCGCTGTCCCTGCTTTCTCCTCTCCCCTGAAGCTGTCCCCTGGAGAGATCATGTGGCTAGACCATAGTGCCCGTAGATTAGCCAAGTATAGAAGTAGTTAAGTCGGTACTCTTGTGTTTGTCAAATCTTTGAGCTGCATAGAAGATGTTTAGCCTGGTGCCTGGCTAAGAATGTAGAGTGATAGAAACACTGGCTGTAGCTGTGCTCTGTAGCTACTGCCCTGTGCGTCTGAACTGGTTAACTGCTGTGTCAGTGAGAGGTAGGAGCTACTGAGCAGAAATAATTCAGTAGACTGAGACAGGCAGCACTACATTGTTGGAACTGTAGTCCAGAGGATGGAAACTCTACTGTAATTAAGAGCTTTTGAACTGCATTCCCCAGAGAGATTGTAAGGAGGGGAAAGAGCTGAATGTTCTCAAACTGTACAGGACACAGACTATTCACTGTGCGTGAGCCCCAATATCACTGAGTCTGGTGAGCTGCTGCTGTATTGGACTGAACCCTTCAGAAACTGACCATACAGCAATCTACTAGCTTCATTGCTGCCTGCAGGTTTGAATGGCACTATTCTCGTGCGCCAGCAATACAACTGGGCATCAATGCTAGCCGGCTAACGAGTTAGGACTAAAGACTGCCTTTTAGAGATGCTACTCAGACGTTTTACCTATTTTTTTATTTTATTTTTTTTTATGCTAAGAGGTATCTCTCAGGGAAGATTACCTAGTTTAGAGTGCACTCCAGAAGAATCACTAGGAACCGGTGCAGAATATTATTCAGATTGCAGTTAAAATGTCTGTTAAGCCACTATAATCCTTTCTTCCTATCCCCTCTGTTCTATAACCATATGTGTCCCAGTGTCTGATCTATATAAAAAAAGATGCTGATTTGTACCTGTTTATATCGGAGCGTCTCCTGGCACTTACATGACTCCTCGGCTCTCTCCTCTTCCCAGCGGACAGCTATAACGGGAGGGGCCAAGAACTCCCTCTGACGTCAGCTAGAGAGGAGAGAGAGAGCCCGGTGGCCGTGTGAGTGCCAGGAGACGCTCTAAGGTACAAATCGGCATCTATTTTTTATATCGATAAGACACTGGGACACCTATTCATCCCATCCCCTCTGTTATGTAATAATATATTATAGTGTTGTGTGGTGTGTTTTTTTTTTTTTGCGGGAGGAAGGAAGGAGAGGAGGACTGAGAAGAGCTGCGGATGATGGAGGCATGTAAGCTGTCCACTGTGTCAGGGCTCAGCCATGATAAACCATGGTTAGTTTACAGGGGGGAGGGCAGGCTCAGCCAGGTATTTAAGGTTATACAGGGGGACACCGTACAAGCACTAACAGGCCAGGTTTGCAAGATAACTGATATACATTGCAGGTGATATTATTTGCTGCTCAGTGATTGCTGTATTCTAGTTTGCATCTCTCCAAGGTAATACATAAAACCTGTCCTGTTAGTGGGTCCTATGGACAGGGTTGATGACCACTGCTTTAACTAGATGCCGACCAGCCGCCACAGTTCTAAGACGGCAGGTTGGCTCTCCTGCGTGAGAGCCCGTAGCTCTAAGTCGGCTCTCGAAGCGGCACTAGGGGCGCGCATCTCCCGCTCGCTCCTGACTCCCGCGTGCGTGCCCGGCAGCCGCGATCACTTCCGGGCACCCGCGATTGCTCGTTAGAGTGGGGACTGGTAGCTGTGTGTGTGTAAACACTAAGCTCCCGGTCCTGTCAGGGGAGAAAAGCCTGACCGTTTGTTCATACAATGTATTAGCAGCGATCAGTCATTTCCCCAAGTCAGTCCCACCCCCCCTACAGTTAGAACACACCCAGGGAACACACTTAACCCCTTCTCCGCCCCTTAGTGTTAACCCCTTCACTGCCAGTGGCATTTTTATAGTAATCAATACATTTTTATAGCACTGATCGTTATTAAAATGCCAATGGTCCCAAAAATGTGTCAAAAGTATCCGAAGTATCCGAAGTGTCCTCCATATTGCCGCAGTGCTGATCGCCGCCATTACTAGTAAAAAAATAAATATATTAATAAAAATGCCATAAAACTACCCCCTATTTTGTAAACACTATAACTTTTGCGCAAACCAATCAATAAACGCTTATTGCGATTTTTTTTTTTTTGATTTTTTTTTTTTACAAAAAAAATATATAGAAGAATACGCATTGGCCTAAACTGAGGAATTCTTATAAGTGCTTGCAGTAACTTTCATTCAGCCAGGTGTGTCAGAGGGGCTGAAGGTGTTTTTGGGAGTCGAGGTGCAAAACGGAGAACCCAAATTACCAAGCGGCTCCTAGGGGAGGGCTACAGGATGATCCCATGTATAAATATCCTGCAGAAGGCATTTCTTCTTTGGACCCCTTCTTTGGTTTTAGGTGTGGACAATTGTGCTGTTATCCATAAGTTACCAAAAATTCCAACCAGGCTTTCAGCATTGTGCAAACATACCAGACTACAGGGCTAATGGTACTGCTCATGTATGAAGCGGCAGAAGGGGAAATCCACAACAGTGCAAGTGTCCAGCACAGGTGGGGAAAAGTCATTATTTAGCACTACAAGGCTATAAGCAGAGGCTGCTGGGAATCACATATGTTAACACACCCAGTGCTGGAACGGGTTTCTAAAGAGGAAGTAAACACTGATGGGTTTTACTTTCTCTTTTCTTCCCCTGCGAAGTCCAGCACATAGCAGTCAGTCCATAGTGTACAGCAGAAGGGGGTGCAAGCAGCTAACGTGTTTCACACCTAAAATTGGTGCTTAGTCATAGCAGGTGAGGGACGTGGTGGCAGCATGTCAGGGGATGCCTGCTAACAGGCGCTGCCATGATGGAAAATGATAGGTGCTTTTTAAACATAAGAACTTATTCTTGCTTGTTAGAATCTTTATAATTTTCAAACAAAATTAAGGTTTCCTATTTGGAATAAGTTTAGTAAAACGGTGATATCGGAACCGATTCAATCTTACAGTTTGTAGTGTATATACTGTAGATTTGCAAAACAATGAGATAAAGGAATATTCCTGAACTTTGTTTCATCTCATGGTTACTGTGAAATTGTGTGAATGCATCAATGCAGTGCATGTCATCTCAGCTTGCAGAGCTTGGATTTATTTGAATGAGTTTACCAAAAATGTAAATATTGCAGAATATACAGCTTTAGTGCCGGTTTACACAGACACTTGGCCGCCTGACAAGACGCGCTCTGTTCTGTACCGTTCCAATAAGAGTGACTCAAGTCGCTCCGACTTAGAAAAAGGTTCATGTACTACTTTGGGACGACTTAAGTGTGACTTGCGTTGATTTCTGTACAGAAGTAATTTTGTAAGCCGATGAAGTCGTGTGCAGATCCCATGTGCGCACACGCTGGGGAAGAAACTAGGGTTGTCCAGATACTAGTATCGGCATCGGTATCGGGACCGATACCAAGTATTTGCGGGAGTACTTGTACTCGCCCAAATGCTCCCGATACCTAAATAGGATACTTTTTTTGTATTTATCAACATGTTCTGTGAAAATTCTTTGAGTTTTTTACTACTGCGTGACAAGCAAATAAAACATTTTTATTCATTTTTATTCTTTTATAATGTCTTGAGTTAGAGTTCTTCATATTTCTAAAGAAAATATCCTTAGTCTGTATTGTGGTTTGAAAACTGTCACATGACATTTAAAAAAAGTATCGGTATTCGGTATCGGCGAGTACATGAAAAAAAGTATCGGTACTTGTACTCAGTCCTAAAAAAGTGGTATCGGGACAACCCTAGAAGAAACCGTTTGGAGGGTCGTTTCTTCACTGTGCATGCGCCGATGACATCATTGGCGCACTACAGGGTAAATATCTCCTAAACGGCACACGTTTTAGGAGATACACTGCTCAAAAAAATTCAAGGAACACTTTTGATTTGGAACTCCTGGGATATTGAATCTGGTCAGTAAAGTAGCAGAGGGGGAGGGGTGTATACAGAAGGGTTGTTAATCAGTTTCAGCTGCTATGCTGTTAATTGAAGTTAACAGGTGCACTAGATGAGCAACAATGAGACAACCTCCAAAACAGGAGTGTTTTTTCAGGTGCAGGTGTCTGACATTTTTTTTTTTCCCTACTCATCTTTTTTGGTTTTTCACTAGTTTTGCATTTGGCTAGGGTCAGTGTCACTACTGGTAGCAGGAGGCGATACTTGGACCCTATAAAGGTGGCACAGGCAGTCCAACTCCTCCAAGATCGCACATCAATACGTGTCATTGCCAGAAGGTTTGCTGTGTCTCCCAGCACAGTCTCAAGAGCATGGAGGAGTTTCCAGGAGACAGGCAGTTACTCTAGGAGACCTGAACAGCGCCATAGAAGGTCCTTAACACATCAGCAGGACCGGTATCTGTTTGTGCAAGGAGGAACAGGATGAACACTGCCAGAGCCCTACAAAATTACCTCCAGCAGGCCACTGGTGTGAATGTCTCTAGTGAGCTCTGTGCTTACTGCCGGACACCGTGGAGCTCGATTGGCATTTTTCATTGAACACCAGAATGAGCAGGTCCACCACTGGTGCCCCATGCTTTTCACAGATGAGAGCAGGTTATCATATGTGACAGACGTGAAAGGGTCTGGAGAAGCCGAGGAGAACTTTATGCTGCCTGCAACATCGTTCAGCATGACCGGTTTGGTGGTGGGTCAGTGATGGTCTGTGGAGGCATATCCATGGAGGGACGCACAAACCTCTACAGGTTACACAATTGCACCCTGACTGCCATTAGGTATCAGCATGAAATTCTCGGACCCATTGTCGGACCCTACGCTGGTGCAGTGGGTCCTGGGTTCCTCCTGGTGCAGGACAATGCCTGGCGGATGAAGAAATTGATACCATTGAATGGCCCCCACGCTCACCTGACCTAAATCCAAAAGAACAGCTCTTGGACATTATGTTTCGGTCCATCTGGTGCCGCCAGGTTGCACCTCAGTCTGTTCAGGAGCTCAGTGATGATCTGGGAGGAAATACCCCAGGACACCACTGTCATCTAATTGGGAGCATGCCCTGATGTTGTCAGGCATGCATACAAGCATTCGGGGGCCATACAAACTACTAAGGACCATTTTGAGTTGTTGCAATTAAATTTCAGCAAAATGGACAAGCTTGCTGCATAATTTTTTCACTTTGATTTTGGGAGTGTCTTTGCATTCAGCCATCTGTAGTTGGATAATTTTATTTTCCATCAAATAATGTGCCATCCTTTCATTCAGAACACATTACCCGTCAGTATATCTATCAGTATAGATATCCAAGTGCTTTTGCCCGTTGAGATCTGATATGTTTTCAAAGTGTTCCTTTTTTTGAGCAGTGTATTTTCAGTACATATAGCTAAGCCTTATTATAGGCTTGCTTATATGCAAAAATGTCTCTGGGAGGTTTACAACCACTTAGAGGAGTTCCACCCTAAAAATTGACTTTTGTTTAATCCCCTCCCCCTTACATGCCACATTTGGCATGTAATTTTTTTTTTTGGGGGGGGGAGTGGGGGCTTCAGTAGGAGTGGGACTTCCTGTCCCACTTCCTACTTCCGCCGAGGGGCTGGTTAGGCGATTAAGCTTAATCGCCTACACCAGCCCCTGCCTGTAGGCGATCACATGGGACACATGACAGGTCCCATGCGATCGCCTCTCCAATCAGCGGCGAGCCGCGCGTCCACAGTCGGGATGGAGACACCGGCTGGGGAGGGGGGGAGAGGAGCGGAGCGGAGCCCCGGTCGGCGCGTCGCTGGAACGCAGGAGCAGGTAAGTGAGTGTATGTTTATTAACCAAACAGCGCTGCGATGAGAGAATACATAATTTCCTCCTTCCTGTGTAAACACAGGAGGAGGAAGTGACAGGCTGGGAGCGCGCTCCCATTGGCTGGGAGCGATCGCGGGGGGGGGCGGATATCACGGACATCCGCCCGCAGATCCCGGATCGCTCCCAGAGGTAGGGGGACCCCCGCACGCCGCGGAGGGGGTCCCGATGGGACCCCCGAACCGCACTCAGGCGGGGACGTAAATTTACGCCCTTGTGCCTGTACGTGCCATTCTGTGGCCGTATATGTGCGTGCGGGGGTCTTTAAGTGGTTAAAAGCCAGCAGCTACACTTTTTGTAGCTGCTGACTTTTAATAAACACAATTTTTGGCTGGAACACCCCTTTAAGGACCGCCTAACGCCGATATACGTTGGCAGAATGGCACGGCTGCCATAATAAAAATGCAATAAAACTATCCCCTATTTTGTAAACTCTATAAATTTTGCGCAAACCAGTTAACAAAAATAGGTAGAAGAATACGTATTGGCCTAAACTGAGGGAAAAAATATATATTTTTGGGGGATATTTATTATCGCAAAAAGTAAAAAATATTTAATTTTTTTTCAAAATTGCCGCTCTATTTTTGTTCATAGCGCAAAAAATAAAAACCGCAGAGGTGATCAAATGCCACTAAAAGAAAGCTCTATTTTTGGGGGGGAAAATGACGCCAATTTTGTTTGGGAGCCACATCGCACGACCGCGTAATTGTCAGTTAAAGCGACGCAATGCCGAATCGTAAAAAGGGGTCGGGTCCTTTACCTTAAGTGGTTAAGCGCACAAGGTGAAAAGACCAAATGTTCCCCTCTACATAAAATGCCAACTACTTCAGCAGCATAGGTAGCAGGTCCTGTCCATTATGCACCCATATCTGCTGAAGCGACTAAGATGCCTGCCTATTCTGCCTGCTCCTCCACCCGGCTCTACACACACCTATTTAAATAAAAATAAATTACAACTTTTTTAGATACTATATTTATTGGCGTATAACACTCACTTTTTTATCTTTGAAAATAGAGGGTAAACTGTGCCTGCATGTTATACGCAGGGGGCTGTGGAAAGTTGTTTTCCTGAAACTTCTTAAAGTTAGGGTGCGTGATATATGCCTGTGCGTGTTGTTATAAGCCGATAAATACGGTACCTTTTTTGTAATTCACCAGTCTTTTGTCCAATCACCATAAATGTGTGAGCTTAGGCTGGGCTCAAAAGAAGGGGATTGAATGATGATAGCTGTAATTACACAAACTATTT
The DNA here is from genome assembly GCA_029574335.1 of Rana kukunoris. NCBI lineage: Eukaryota > Metazoa > Chordata > Amphibia > Anura > Ranidae > Rana > Rana kukunoris. The sequence continues at coordinate 448,845,608 of CM056051.1, forward strand.
CCATATTTTCTTCTCCCTTGAATCGACTATAGTTGTCCTAAAATATGATTTGGTTCCTTAATTTTATTTGCAATTGTTGCCCTCCATTCTGTCCTGCTCACTAAGGCTCTCATTTTTTAAATGCATGAAATAAAAAATCACGAGGTCACAGTGCCTGTTGCTGCTTTTTCACCAGAAGGACTTTCTGGTTCACGCCGTTAATGGATTGTCGCATGGATCACTGACCTTATTAATAGTAAGTGCTTTATGGTTGCTGTATAGTGTGAATGAGCCCTAATAAGGTGCACTATAGACCAACGGTGAAACGTCTGATGCAGTCCAACTGTATTCAATGTGGGTGGGGGATCCACTTACTCTCCTTTCCTTTGTAATGTCCACATTCCAGCCTCACAGCACAGTCTGTGTCTCTCTCAGCACTTTGTTTTAATTCTTAATTGCATTCCGTCGTGATTGGGTGACTCATTGAAGCTTGCAGTTGGCATTTTAAGATCTGGGTTATTTTTAAACCTTGCTGTGCAACCAGAAAATGTCGCCTTCTTTCCCGTGGTTGCTATGGTTGCTCAATGGTGACCTGGGGCTTTCTACTGTAGTTCTTTTTTTTTTTTTGAAGACCAGGAAACGTTCTGGAGAACAGTGCCTCTTTACCTGGCTGAGTCTCATCTACGAAAGGAGGGATTTCCATCGAAATTTCCATATTTATTTTCAAAGCTCATTGTTTTGAGTACATTTGAAAGAAACCATTTGTGAGGCCAATCATTATTGATCACAAGGATGTTTGCTTAAGACTTGGCTGTGACATGACCATGAGGCATATTTTAGTCATTGGCCTGCTGGTTCTACTTTGCTTTTATGGTGTGACCAAGAATCGGCCATGCACCCAGTTCCTGTCCTATGAGTAGTTTGTATGATTTGTGATTCTAGCATAGCTACATACTTGAAGGGCTGTTGCTCCCAATTCTACTAAACCAAATCCATCAATTGTCAAATTTTTCATGTCAGTCGGGGTCCACAATCGCACCTCCAGGTACTGGCTTGGCTCATCTCCACCAAAGCAATCAATTGTAGCAGGAATGCCGCACACCTAGATGTCTCTTCCTTTATTAACATGGCGAGCAGGAACTGGTTCTATTCTGCCATGTTTCACACTACGCATAACACTTTGAGTGTGCGCCGCATTCCTGTTACCTGGTACAGTTGTGCTAAACAGAAATATCAGATTTGGGTGGTAGTTTATTGATTCTTATTTTGTTTATTGGCCATTCTGAGTGGAGAGAACGTCCCAAAGAATTTAGTTTCTCCTCAACCATTTTGTCACATTCTCTTGATTTTCAAAGTGTTAGAAACAAATAACCGGTGTACCATGGAGACCGTTCAGTAAGGCCTTTGAGACCCAAATCTGTCAATGTAGATGAAGTAGCAATCCACCAAATTCATGAAAACTCTGACCTTTTCTTTGGTATTATTGAGGGCAACAGATTCAAGTAGTTATTTTTTGCAATGCTTTTTACTGTCTGGTGCCTTATGTATAATTTTTTTTATTATTATTGGTCATAAGGAAAGTTGTGATAAATAATACTGCCTCCTTTTTGGAGTAAATTGCATGTGTGATTGTGTTGCATGTTTGAGATAATTCTGCAACTGATATTTTAATACCTTTTTCTATTACTCTCCCAACTACTCTAAAAAGCTGTAAGGCCCGGTTCACACTGGTGCGACATGCGCTCCGGCTTTGAGCACAAGCCATGTTTCCCATCACTGGTCTGACTTTGGAAATCTTTTCTGCACTACTTTGGTCTGACGTCTGTCCAATTTCAGCCCATAGAATTATATGGAAGTCACATTCAAGTCATATCCTCATCTTAATCGATGATGTGATTTGGATCCAACCAACATTATAGGAAGATTGCACAGGCATTCCCTGAAGTTGTTTTAAAGTTGCGCTACTTTCAGGTTGCTGCAGTATGAACTGAGCCTGAGCCTGTCCATAGATGGTTTGAATTTCAGCAGGGACTGGCCGAGATTCAAACCATTTATGGGTAGTCTGATTGTACCCAAGTAGTTACAAGTGGCTATAGCCGCTAGGAATAATCACTGTGTTCTCCCAGCAGGGACAGATTTTGGAGAATAAGGATATCTTTTAGTGTCTCTTTAATTGTAGTATTCCTCTGGGTTTTTTTTTTTTTTTAATTACATTTTTTTCCCCACAAATTATCATTTAGGCTTTTTCCTCTGTGCTGGTTCTGGCATCTCATCTTTTATGTGACAGTAGTAAGACCTTGACTGTGTTCTCTGAGCATCTGCACTGCTGAAAGGCTTAAAGTGGTTAAATCCTCGATCAGGTGACTTAAGCCCTCTTACCGGTTGATCTGGAGTCAATAGGATTTAATTAGAGTGGAAACTGCCTGAGTCAAGAGGGGATCTATGTGTTTGGGCTGATGTGTTAAGCCTTGCGCTCGCCATTACCGGGGCTCTGCAGAAATTTACACCCATCTGATGGAAGGCTTCCGTATGTTACCAATTTAAATAACTCTGCTCTGATTAAGAAGCAGGATATTGTTTCAAAATGAGGCATTTAAATCTTCCTATTCAGATAACACGCTCATCTCCTTGGCTTTTTCGCATCATTATTTTAGTAGGCAATGACTGCCTATTAGGCAGTTCTGAAAAGTAAGCAATATCATAATATATAATTGTGGAATACTGCGGAGTTGGAATAACTAATTCTGTAAAATCCCCAGAAATCGGATGTTCTGTCTGGGCCACCTGTGTACTTGGTGAAATGATATAGATTTGGAGGATCCATTACTAGTTTACTGCCACGATTGCAAATTGCATGGTGGATCCCAACCAAACCCCAACGAAATGTGGGCTTCGTACCAGTGCCCTTGGTCATCAGTGTGTGCAGGATTAAGTGGAGATCTTTCTTTTAGGATTATGTGATTCCCTGCCAGCTGGGACATAATTCCTAATCAAGAATTCAAGGATGAGGAATCTCTCCTCGTCCTAAAAACTCCCCACAGTATCTCGCTCACGCTGCCACTTGGAACTCGGAGGCAGGGGCCCATGTCTTGGAGCTTGGGCTTTCTGCAGAGGTGGGATTGCTGTGTTCTCTAATCTAATCTTGGATTTATATTCAATGATATTTATTGAATTTTTTTAAAGATGTATACAATAGTACAAAAGCGTTTCAACATTTCCAATAGCGTTAGCAAACGCAACTAATCTTGGATTTAAATAGCCTTTTAACAGTTCCTATATGTAAGGCAAGTGTGAATATTCCTTGGTGAAGTTAAGAGAAATGTCCCCGCTTCCAAAATGATCTCTGAACTGGTCATGCCAAGTTTCTCAAAGCCCAACTTTCCTTTCTTTTTCTCCTTTTAGTTAGCTGTTGTCAGCCAGGGCAGCACAGGCACTAAATATGGCAGGGTGTTAGGGTTGTAGACCTGTAGTTTGTAGATTATCTGCTTTTTCCTGAACCAATAAATGTAAAGGGGGGGGGGGGGGAATCGTGCAACTTGTAAACCTGAAATTAATTTTGCATTTATTTTTATCTTCCTACTTCACGTTATCAACAAGATAATGAAATTTTAAAACCTATCACATGGGACATTATTTACCATTAGTGTGACGTTCCCCTTGTGCTACTGAATCATGGTTAAATTTAACTAAGTTTGTAGATATAAAATAAATAAGCATAAGGGACATTGGTATGAAGTATGCCCTTGTGCTGCTGTCCCCTGGTTTAGGTGAAACCGGGGGGGGGTCATCTAAACCAGCGGTCTCCAAACTGCGGCCCGAGGGCCGGATGCGGCTTCTTGCTTGCCTTTTTCTGGCCCTTGTGGAACTATCCCTCCCACTGATACGAGACACTATTCTGCCATCTGACACCGACAATGGAGCACCATTTCTCCCACTGACATAACTAATAGAGCACTATTCCTCCCTATGATACCAGCAATGGGGCACTATTCTTCCCCCTAATACCAGATGTTTACTAACAATGATGCCAGGAAAATTTCTACTCCTGCTGGCCAAAGTCTGGCCTTCGAAGAGTCTGAAGGACAATAAACCGGCCCTTTGTTTAGAATGTTTGGAGACCCCGATCTAAACCAAGGTCAGCCATTTTAGTACAGAAGAGGGAATCTTGTCTGGAGGAAGAGGCAGCCATCAAAAATGTCTATATAGCATGTCAGATCTCGCCATTTTAGAAGTGTGCATTGTGCAAGAAACCATTTTGTGAGGCCAACTGTTGTTGATGACAAGTTTGTTAGTTGGCTTCAAACCTGTGACATGACAGTAAAGTGAATTTGTCATTGCTGTGCTGGCCATACTTGATGTTTTGGTGTGACCAAGAATCCGCCATGCACCCTGTTCACCTCTGAGTAATTGTAGGTTTTGTAACTAATTGCAGTTTATCCGATTTTGTGATTTGTATCGTAGCTATACAAAGTAAGTGCTTGGAGGGCTGTTGCACCCAAAACCTGATATTTCTGTTTTGTAAAGTTGTGGGCAAGTTTAATCACCGGGTTTTTGTTTTTTCACATTCATTAAAGTTAATAGCAATATCTTCTCTTCTAGTTATGCGCGCTCGCTCCATATTCCTTGCAACTCTCGGTCTCTCTCATGCCCTCTCTCTCTTGCGCACGGTCTCTTGCTCTTTCTTGGTTATGCCATTTCCAAAAGCTCAATTTTTCTTTCTTCCTGTTCAGTTGGCAGTTGGCAGCCAGGGGGCATAGACCTACAACTACAGGTTTACTGCTCCGAAAACACTGACCCTGTTACCAGTTTCTTTCTAAACCTTGACTTAAAAATATATACAACTTGTAAACCTGTCAAAAACCCTGACTTCAAACTGAGTATATGAAGAAAACAAGTAAGAAAAGGTGACAGTCAATAAACACCTCATGTCAGAATGATCAGTAGGTATAGAGATAGAGACAAAACTCAACCTACCTGTTCAGTTTCTACCTATCACATGACGGGTCCAATTGGTGGGGGACGAGCCATTCTTCACTGTTGCAGATAATTTACATGCAACTTTAACCACCTTTTTTTTTCTTTGTCTCAGGATCTAATAATTGTTTTTCTATATTTTTTTTTTTTTAACTGCATTTCCACTTATGCAGTCAAATTTAATGCAGTCCTTCCTTCCTTCCTTCCTTCCTTCCTTCCTTCCTTCCTTCCTTCCTTCCTTCCTTCCTTCCTTCCTTCCTTCCTTCCTTCCGTTTTTTGAACAATGTTTGAGTGAGTCTGTACCAAGTCTGTCCTCATCAGAGGCCAAGTTCACCAAAAAAAAAAAAAAAAGCAGTGCACATGTTTTTTGCAGTCAAAAGAAAATCATCAGATCGCAGGGGCAATGTTGGGCTCCTTCAGAATCCCAGTATAGTGGTCTGCTCATACTTCCTGAATGGACAGTTACTGGAGAGCAGGAAGATCAATGAACTATGAGATCGCTTGCCAGTTTCCTTGCAGCTCATTGAGAGCTACGAGCCATCTGCGCTGGTGGCAAACGGAACTTGTAGGTCATTAGCAGACCTCTTTGAATGTGCTTTTTAAATTGTGACAGCAGGTGTGGAGAGAAGATCCTCCCGCCCGCTGTCGTATAAATATAGGTGTAACGTAAAATGTTACCAAAGGTCAACTTCTCCTTTTAACATGCAATGCAAGAAGCCCAGCCCCTAAACCTTTAACCCTTTGTTAGGACAGACGGAATTTAAATCTAATTACAGTTGATAATGAAGATCGGCCTGCATAGTACAGACAGGGTTCGTTATGGTAAAAACGGACGCCCAATAAACCAAGAACTACAGGCATACCTCACTTTTAAGTACACAACGGGACCAGAGCATGTATGTAAAACGAAAATGTACTTAAAGTGAAGCAATACCTTTTTTTCACTTCTAGGCTTTAGTGGGGGCGTCGGGGGCTGTAGTGGGGGCGTTGGGGGAACACTCACATGTAAGTAATATCTGATGCAAGGGGGGGCCGCTCCAATCGATCCCCGGATATCGCGCTGCACACAAAGGACAGTGCTATGGAGAGGCTGGATGGCATACTGTGGCTGACAGGCTGGAACTGGGCAGGCTAAGTGCTCAGAATTTCAGTTCCGTCTAATGCGGGTGCACGGCGCGGGAATATTTGTACTTGTGAGACACTTTACGGGAGAGATCAGAATTTAAGGTTCTTTGTATTGCTTACAAAGCCTTTAATAATCTAGGCCCATGTTATATCCGCAAGAAATTGCGGCGACAGTTTGTGACGAGAGCCTTACGGGCCACGTCACAAACTAGATTGGTGGTTCGGCCTTATAGGCTGAAAAAATGGGGGGGGCAGAGCTTTCTCAGTTCAAGCTGCCCAGTTATGGAATCTGCTTCCATGCCACCTGCAACAACAGGAGAAGTACCAGGTATTCAGAAAAGATCTGAAGACCCTGTTGTTTACTAGGGCCTTTAGTGGTTTGGGGTGAGATATCTCTTTCTCTATCTTTTCCCCTTCCCCTTTTTCCCTTTCCTTCCTTTTCCCCCTCTTCCTTTTTTTGTTGTTTTTATACAGTTTTTAACGTTTTTATAATGTATACATGTAGTACCGAGTGTTAGAATGTTTATATGTTTATTGTAACTGCCACTCGATTTTATGTTGTTTTTAAAGTTTGTTCTTTTTGGTATGTTTCTGGTAACGTGACTGGATGGGAAGCAGGCGCATCGATGCAAACATGTTTCTTTCTCGTACATCACGGGACACAGAGCAGCATATTCATTACTATATGGTTATATGGAGTACCTTCAGGTGTGGACACTGGCAATCTCAAACAGGAAGTCCCCTCCCTATATAACCCCCTCCCATAGAGGAAGTACCTCAGTTTTTTCGCCAGTGTCTTAGGTGTTGGTCACGGAATAGCTTTGCTCCACATCCTTGGGATTAAGGGCGGGCTAACCGGATCTGTCCAAGGAGCCTCAGTGCCAAAGTGGACAGTACCCGGGCCCCAAACCGTGGGGTTTTGCCTATAATGCTCCTCTCTAGAGGGCTGGACCCTGGGCCCAGGACTTGGAGTTTTCTAAACCAAAAGATCCTGTTTGCCAGGGTGCTGTATAGGTCCAGGACAGCGGCTCCTTCCAGGAACCCAGTGCCTGAAGGTCTACTACGCTACCCACGGAGATGGGAGAAGATTGGACCGTTTTGCAAAACGTCCTGCGGCATGGAGCAGGTAAGGGGGAGCCTGCGGGACTTGGTTCGACAGCAGGCTCTCCAGGGGAGATCTTAAGGGGGGTAGCCTGAGTATGCTCTGCATTGGCACCATGGTCACTATGTCTGATGGACAGGATGCCCTAAAATGTTTCCCCCCCATCACTTGATCCCCCTATCTATCTATGTATGTTTGCTAGCTACCTGCTGCTCGCTGGTTGAAGATCTTTAAAAAAAAAAAAAAAAAAAAAAAAACAGATCTGTCTCTAGGCTAAAGGGACTCCTTAGGGGCCTGTTTTAGCCTTACCTTGCCGGGATTCAAAATCTGCCGCCTGATGCGTCCTCCAACCTGCATTCCTGGGCTCCAGAGTGCGTCTCCTCCTGGGCTCTCCTCCCCCGACAGTCGCGCGCGCGCGTGCACGCGCGCATGCATATAGAAAATTTTCGCGGCGTTCGGGAGGGGGGGGGGGCGGGGAGCGTGACTGCAGTGTAGAGTGGGCGTGCCTTCAATTGCTGTTATACACAGCAGGCGCGTTCTTAGCTCAGTTCAAAGCTGAGCTGGAGAGAGAGGACGTAGAGTGGCAGCACAGTGACTCCCGGTGGCGAGAAGGGGTACTACATGCTGGAGTCAGCTCCAATACTTTTTGTTAAGCCAAAATCCCCTTGGCAACAGGTTGAATGCTGGCAAACATGTTGGGGGTGGGGCTGTATGTTGTGAATAATATTATAAAGGAAAACATACTGAGCCCCACCGTTTTTGGGCATTAGTGATCCTATTGTCCCCTAAACCTTATTTTTTTGTACTCCTGGCTATAACAGTCTGTTGTTGTAAGCGGAGTCCCTCGGTTTTGTATTATGGCTTCCAAGGGTTCAGGATCAAAACAAAAAAAAAGGCAAAGACAAAGGGGTTCCTCCTCTGGTTCTGATGATATGCCAATACTTTCCCCACAGGTTATTCCTATAGGGGTCACCCTGGATAAGCCATTAAGGGGGTCTGGTGCTGAGGCTGGCCCAGGTCGGCCCAACCCTGTGTTATCACAGAGGAGATGCTAGCCGTCACCCTAGGGGGGCTAGAGAAAAAAGTTAACAGCTATGATCGCTGGCTCTTTTTCTGGCAAGAAGCGGACTAGATCCCCATCGCCAAAAGGGACAGAACCTAGAGGAAGGATCTACCACTGAAGAATCGTTTTCAGCCTCCCAGACGGAGAGTCTGTGGGTCCAGTCTTTGACAGACATGGTCCGCTCGGCATTTAATTTGCCATTTCCAGAGCCTCAGGTTCCTGCGGTATCCTCTTTGGGTTCTTTTAAAAGCGCCTTTAAGCAACGCAGCTTTTCCGGTCCATCCTCTGTTAGAGGAATTGGTTTTTCCAGGATTGGGACGACCGGACAGAATTTTTTTTTCTGCCGCCTAAAGCTGACGAGAGGGTAGTCTTTATGCACGTCTGCCAGGAAATATTTGTGCTTGCAGGCACTCTTTCCCCTGACCAATTGCTCTTTAAAAGGGGCCCGGATGGCTCAGTCGGTAGAGCATCAGACTTTTGGTCTGAGGGTCCAGGGTTTAGGTCCCGGTTCGGGCACTGCTTTTCAACTACCCGTGAGGTCCTTGAGGCCACATCTCCCGGAAAGCGCCCGATCTCGTCTGATCTCGGAGGCTAAGCAGGGTCGGGCCTGGTTAGTGCCTGGATGGGAGACCACCTGGAAGGTTTTCTGTTATTTACCCTATGGAAAATACATTTTTCTAAGAAAGGGGGCGCTCCCAACTGTGGACGCAGCCATCTCATGGGTGAATAAATCATTAACTGGCCTAAGGGGAAACATACAAATGTTTAAGGTCCCGGTCGATAAACGTTTAGAGACACTTTTTCCAGCATCCTTGGCTACAGCCAGCAGTGGCTGCAATTGGAGTTTTGTCAGGCGTTAAAGAACCAGACAAAACAGATGCTTAAGACATCCCTGCCCAATAGGCAGAGGAGTTATTGGATATTCCCAGAGCTCTGTGCTTTGCGGTAGAGGTTATAAAAAGACTCCATCCAGCAGGCGTCTCGTTGTCACTATTTTTAGTGCATATGAGAAGGCTCTTATGGTTGAAGAACTGGGCGGCCGAGCCCATGTAAAAGACTGCTGGCAGGTTTGCCCTTCCATGGAAAGATCTGGATAAATACATTCAGACTGTTTCAAGTGGCAAAAGTACCCTTTTACCAGTCAAAAGAAGTTCCGGGGTCCTGCGTTTAAAAGGCAGCTCCCCCCTGTTCCGGGGCCCTCAAATTCCAGGCAGTACGGACCTCCTGCGCGATCAAACTTTTAACAATGGATCGCAAGGACAGGCCTCTGGGGATCAATCCCCGACAGAGGGGGTCCGATCATCTGTGGCCGCAGGCTACAGATTAGAAGTTCTAAAATTTCCTCCACAAGGAATGCCTCAATGCGGGCGGCGTTGGATCATCTGCTTACCAGGGCATAATGGTAGAGGTACCAGCCCAAGAACAGGGGCTAGGTTTCTATTCCAATCTGTTTGTCATACCAAGGCCCATCGGCGATGTCAGACCAATTTTGGACCTAAAGGTTTAAATGCTTACCTAAGGGTTCGCTCTTTCCGGACAGAATCCGTTCGGTCAGCAGCCGCCACACTCCAGAAGGATCTGGCTTCTATAGACATAAAGGATGGTTACCTTCATGTACCAATCTTTCAGCCACATCAAATATTTTTGTTGTTACGCTTCGCAGTGATACAGCGTCACTTCCAATTCGTGGCGCCCCCCTTCGGGCTGGCTACGGCCCCCGGGTATTCACGAAGGTCCTAGCTCCAATTCTAGTCAGTCTAAAGGATCCAAGGGATCTCGGTCCTAGCATACCTGGACGACCTCTTAATCATAGATCACTCGCTTCCTTGGTGGAATGCGTAGTAGCCCTCATGGTTCAGTACCTCGAGAGGTTCGGCTGAGTCCTAAACCGGGGAAAGATCAGCATTTCAACCTACAAAGCAGTTGGAATATCTCGGCATGAGATTAGACACAGAACAGAAGATGGGTGTTCCTGCCCCTGGTAAAGGTCGAGGCTATCAAAAGATTGATTCAGTTGGTTCTAAGCAAAAGAGAACCAACTATTCGCCTATGTATGCGATTACTAGGCAAACTAATGGCCATGTTCGAGGCGATACCACACGCTTCCACACTCATGTCCTACAGACAGCAATTCTAGCAGCTTGATTCTGCCCAGTGGTCTGGAAGGCTGGAGAGCGGTCTTGAACGGGTTTACTCGCCAAGGAACTTGGGCAGAGGCGGAGAGGCAGCTGCCCATCAAGGTCTGGGAGATCAGAGCGGCTCGGCTAGCCCTCCTGGCATAGACATCCAGATTACAGGGGTCCTCGGTGAGAAGTCATTCAGACAATGCCACAGCGGTGGCATATATGTGAACCACCAAGGGGGAACCAAGAGTCAAGCCACTCAGAGTGAGAGGAGCTTGGTTTTTCGGTGGGCAGAGGTTTATGTACCCTGCATATCGGCGACATTCATTCCCGAGGTGGACAACCTGCAGGCGTACTTCCTAAGTCGCCAAACCCTGTCGCCGGGGGAGTGGTCTCTGCATCCACAAGTCTTTTCAGACAATCTGCCAGAAGTGGGGATTGCCAGACGTGGAGGTCATGGCATCAGGATTCAACAAGAAGCTAGACAGGTTCATGTCTCGAACGAGGGACCCTATGGCCTGCGGAACCGATGTGTTGGTTTGCCCTTGGCATCAATCATAACTTCTATATGCATTTCCCCCGCTGCAGTTACTACCCCGCCTGTGGCGCAGGATCATAGCACAGGCCGGTTATCCTGGTAGCCCCAGCTTGGTGCCGGAGGGCATGGTACTCACTAGTCCTGAAATTGGCAGCGGAAGGCCCTTGGACTCTTCCTCTATGGCCAGACCTACTCTCACAAGGCCCGATCCTCCACCCTGCATTACGGCGTCTAAATTTGACGGCCTGGCGGCTGAATCCCTGATTCTCAGGGGTAGAGGTCTGTCTAGGCAGGTAATTCCTACCCTCATTAAGGCTAGAAAGCCGGCCTCCAGGGTAATTTTGTTACAGGGTTTGGAGGGCCTACGTAGGCTGGTGTGAGTCTAAGAGATGGTTTTCCCGCAAGTATACCATTGATAGAGTATTACGTTTTCTCCAGCTAGGAGTGGATAAAGGCCTGGCATTAAGCACGATCTAGGGACAGATTTCAGCCTCATCAGTGTGGTTTCAGAGGCCGCTGGCCGCCCACTCGCTGGTTAAGATCTTCGTACAGGGAGTCTTACGTGTTAATCCTCCGGTCAAATCACCACTTTGTCCATGGGACTTAAATCTTGTTCTGTCAACTCTACAGAAACAACCCCTTGAGCCGTTGGCTGAGGTACCGTTGGTTTTACTGACTAGAAAGTCGGTATTTCTGATCACCATAGTTTCGGCCAGGAGAGTATCGGAATTGGCAGCCTTATCTTGTAAGGAACCATATCTCATTTTACATAAGGATAGGGCGGGTTTCCGTCCTCATCCTTCCTTTCTACCAAAGGTTATATCCAGTTTCCACCTGAACCAGGATGTGGTACTTCCATCCTTCTTCCGAAACCCACCTCTAGAAAGGAGGGGTTGCTGCATACGTTGGATATTGTCAAGGCCATAAAGGCCTATCTTAAAGCTACAGAGAAGGTTCGGAAAACAGATGTGGTGTTCGTTTTACCGGAATGGCCCAAGATGGGTCAGGCAGCTGCTTGATCCACCATCGCAAGATGGATTAAACAATTAATCGTTCAGGCCTGCGGTTTGAAGAGGTTGCCTCCTCCTTTGTCGGTAAAGGCCCATTCTACCAGGGCCATGGGCACCTCCTGGGCAGCACATCATCAGATCTCTATGGCTCGAATATGCAAGGCAACAACGTGGTCCTCAGTCCACATGTTTACAACATTTTATCAATCGGAAGTAAGAAGGAATGCGGATACAGCCTTTGGGCAGTCAGTACTACAGGCCGCGATTCAAGCTCCTCAGGATCTGAGGGGGCTCCCTTGATTTGATTTGAGATTTACATTTCTTGTTTAAGTTGGATTTACTAGTATTTGAGTATACCTCTAAATTAAATCCTTTTTTGGAAGATGTCTCCCTCCCCTCATTAAAGCATTGCTTTCGGACATCCCATATAGTAATGAATATGCTGCTCTGTGTCCCGTGATGTACGAGAAAGAAAAAGAGATTTTTTAATACAGCTTACCTGTAAAATCTTTTTCTTGGAGTACATTACGGGACACAGAGCTCCCACCCCTCTTTTGGGGAACATTTTTGGGAGGCATACTGCTTGCTACAAAACTGAGGTACTTCCTCTATGGGAGGGGGTTATATAGGGAGGGGACTTCCTGTTTGAGATTGCCAGTGTCCACACCTGAAGGTACTCCATATAACCATATAGTAATGAATATGCTGCTCTGTGTCCCGTGATGTACTCCAAGAAAAAGATTTTACAGGTAAGCTGTATTAAAAAATCTATTTTTTGTGAATTATGCGCCTTGTATAAGAAACAAACAATAAACTTTACATACACTCGTGGGTATGTCCGTACTCGCGAGTGTCCGTAAAGAGTGGTATGCCTGTATGTAGAATTTTTCCTATTGGCGTGTCTAGAACAAAGCATCTAAAGGGAAAAAAAAGTAAGCTGCGATTTTTTTTTTTTTTTTTTTAACCACTTAAAGACCCCCGCACGCACATATACGGCCACAACATGGCTCGTACAGGCACAAGGGCGTAAATTTACGTCCCCACCTGAGTGCGGTTCGGGGGTCCCATCGGGACCCCCTCCGCGGCGTGCAGGGGTCTCCCTACCTCTGGGAGCGATCCGGGATCTGCGGGCGGATGTCCGTGTTTTCCGCCCCCCCCCGCGATCGCTCCCAGCCAATGGGAGCGCGCTCCCAGCCTGTCACTTCCTCCTCCTGTGTTTACACAGGAAGGAGGAAATGATGTAATCTCTCATCGCAGCGCTGTTTCCCAGCGCTGCTGATGAGAGAAGACATGACAAGTAAGTGTGCACCAACACAACACTGACACACACTCACATAGGCATATTAACCCCTTGTGATCGCCCCCCCCCCACCCCCCTGTCACAGTGTTACTGAATGCAGTGATTTAATCACTGCATTTAGTGTCAGTGTGACAGGCACTGTAAAAAACAGTTAGTGTTAGGTTCAGGATAGCCCCCCCACCCCCCCTAATAAAGTTTTAACCCCCTGATTACCGCCCTAGTTAACCCTTTCACTCCCTATTGCCAGCATCACTAAGCGATCATTTTTCTGATCGCTGTATTAGTGTCGCTGTTCCCGCTAGGTAGCTATTTTTTTTTTATTGCAATTTTTTTTTTTTACTAAAGACATGTGGCTAAATAAATTTTGGCCTAAATGTTTGACTAAAATTTAGTTTATTTGATTTTTTTTTAACAAAAAGTAAAAAATAGTGTTTTTTTTTCAAAAATGTCGCTCTATTTTTGTATATAGCGCAAAAAATAAAAATCGCAGAGGTGATCAAATACCACCAAAAGAAAGCTCTATTTGTGGGAAGAAAAGGACGCAAATTTTGTTTGGGAGCCACGTCGCACGACCGCGCAATTGTCTGTTAAAGCGACGCAGTGCCGAATCGCAAAAACACCTTGGGTCATTTACCAGCGTATTGGTCCGGGTCTTAAGTGGTTAATATTACTTTGTCAGGTATTCTATGTGAATGGGGGCATGTAACACATTATAGCTGCAAAAGAGCAATGTGTTATTTTGTCATAGTCTTGGTTTAGTTGCCCAGGTTGGTCATGGTTTTAAGTTCATCGGTCAGTATTCTGCTGCTTTCTGGAATATAATGGCACCGATAAGTGTGCATTTGGAATGTGTGTTGGAGATATCCTGGGGACACAGTAGTTCTGTGGAGTCACAGTGTTCTCTCTTGTCACTACTCATTGTGTGTTCTGGTTATAGGTGAGCAGAGTGACCTGAATTCTTTCTCTACAGCACCATTTGTTCTCTCAATTTTTTTTCTCTTCTCTTCTTTAGTTTTCTTAAGCTCAGACCTGGGCAGCAAAACATGTTTTCCAGTAAGCCACACTTTTGGCATTTGCCACCATTTTTACCCCACTATTTTGGCACATTTAAATCCCTGCCATAACTCTGTGCAGTAGTCTGTGATTTTAGTGCTGACTACCAGTGGAGGAAAACTATTCGGCGGACTGCTTTACACAGTTACTTAAGTTGAAAAAAGATACAAGTCCACCTAGTTCAACCAATAGAAAAACAAATAGAAAACTTTCAATTGCAGAACCCTATATCCACAGTTGATCTAGGCTAGTAGACAAGCTTTCTACTTATTTGTCCTGAAGCTCGTCCCACAGTCTCCATTACCTTCTATAGCAGTCTCTGACTATCTTCTATTCTATAGCATGTTTAGTGTCTACATCTTACCCAATAATTGTAAGTGACTGAAAAAGGACCTGCATAGCAAATGGCTCCAGTCCTTGATAAGAATGATCAACCTAATTTGTTGGTTTGTTTTGGGTTTGCTTTTCTTAATTTAAAAGTGGGTAAACGAACATTGCAGTGTGGTCCCATTTTCTTTCACATGTATATGAAATTAAGGCAGCTCATTCAGTCAAATAGACTGCCCAACACACGAAAAGAGGTGCTAGAAGCATTCCTGGAAGCTTGGCACATGTCGATCGGCAAAGTGTGTTAGAGTGCCGTTTACAATAAATGGCACCTCATCACACAAACGCAGGTAATGTTCATTAGGACAACGCAATGTTAATGAGCCCCAAACTTTTAAGAACATTCCTAATTTTTTTCCCTAAACATATCATTTTTACAAGCTTCCATTGACAGGGTAGTATTACAGTTTTGGGGCTCCTAACGAGACTGCACAATATATCGGCATTGTGGAGGAGGTTTTACCTGTCCATCTTCCTGCCTAGAAACCAATTGATGTGCTCTGTAGGGGGGATTTTTGGACAGTTCACAAAATGCCCATTGACATGGCTGTAAATGTTTATTCAATGCCAGATCATAGAGTTGTATTCCATGTCATAGAATAAAAAATTGTAGGTCTTTTATTCAATGTGTTACTAGACTCAGCGCTGGCTCTGTGGCTGTGCATTTGATGTTTTGGATTTGTACTGTAATGCCGCGTACACACGATCACTTTTTGTGATGAAAAAAAACGACGTTTTCAAAAACGCCATTTAAAATCACTGTGTGTGGGCAAAACGTTGTTTTATGTCTTCAAAAAAACTACCAAAAAAAATTTCGAACATGCTTGAGTTTTTTGTCGTTTTTCAAAACGTCGTTTTTTGGGTCATAAAAAGTGATGGTTTGTGGGCAAAACCATGTTGAAAACAACGTTTTTATACCCGCGCATGCTCAGAAGCAAGTTATGAGACGGAGCTTCAATGGAACAGAGTGCCATCAAACGTGTGTTACGTAACCACGCTTTGCTAGAGCATTTTGGAAAAACGATGGTGTGTATGTAACGTCGTTTTGGAAAATGAAGTTTGAAAAACGTTGTTTTGTTTCATCACATGAAATGTCGTTTTTTTTCCATCACAAAAAATGATCGTGTGTACGCGGCATAAGCTTTGAAGCGATACATCAGAAAGTTTGAGCTATTGATACCACTGTGTGGCTCTGAATCTGTGCATGTTTAACAGGTAAAAATTAACATTGACTTGTACTGTCTGAGAGAACATGGTCTGAAGAAATTCCACTCAGCTGTTCAATTCTTCCCCCAAGAATGATTGTCTTGCTTAGTCTGATTTAATGATGTCCAAAGCCTTAGGGCCCATACACACGATCCGAATATCGGACGAAAACGATCGTCCGATGATGGATCGTACAATTTTAGGATCGTGTGTACACTACTTTCGACAGCCGATCACGACCGTTCATCAGATATTATTCGATCGGACAAGCTCAAATTTTCCTCGTACGATGTCAGATCGTACGATTTTCGTTAAGTCAGTACAGCCGTCGTCCGACAATACAATACAAATACATTACAACACATGACATCACTTCCGATCATTTTTTTTCTATCGTACGATAATTTTCGTGAGTTTAATAACCTATTTTATTTTACTCGCGATTATTAAGTGAAAAAAGTCGTACGATCCGTCGGCCGATATTCGGATCGTGTGTATGGGCCATTAGGCTGGGTTCACACTGGTCCGACAAATGCTCCGACATTGGGAGCTCATGTCGCATGGGGCCCTGTACACACGATCAGACATGTCCGAGGAAACATGTCCGATGGACTGTTTTCATCGGACAAGGCTGAAGTAGTCTGTTGGTCTGATGTGCGTACACACCATCGGACCAAAATCCCCTCGGACCAGAACGCGGTGACGTAGAACACAACGACGTGATGAAAAAACGAAGTTCAATGCTTCCAAGCATGCGTCGACTTAATTCTGAGCATGCGCAGGTTTTGGTCCGATGATTTTGTGTACTAACCATCGAACATGTCCGACGAACAGGTTTCCAGCAGACAGGTTTTTAAGCATGTTTGGAAACTTTTGTCCGCTGGAAAACGGTCTGATAGGCCGTACACACGATCGAACAAGTCCACTGGAACTGGTCTGCGGACCAGCTTCAGCGGACTAGTTAGATCGTGTGTACGCGGCCTGACATGTGAAAATCAATGTTTCCCTATGAGAGCCGTCTTAACTGGTCCGACACATGTCGGTCCGACTTTGAAAATGCTCCCTGTACTACTTTGATCCGACTTTGATCCTACTTTAGCCTATTGAATATCATCAAAGTAGGATCCTTGTCCTAACCATCCGACTTTTGACATCCGACATGGTGATTACAGAAGCAGTAAAAGGAATTTATCTCACACTGGGATTGTTTTGATTGGTGAAAGAACAAGTCAGACTATCACAAAATTGGATCAAAGTAGTATCCTGTTCATTCAAGTCAGATGGATGTAGGACTGATGTCGCAGAGCAAAGTAGGATGAAAGTCGTATGACTGTCATGTAGTATCAGTGGGAACCCGGCCTTACTGTGTGAATACACCCTGCCTACACCCAGGGCAGATCACTTGCATGTGATTGCAGCATGAGCGATTACATGCATGTGGGTGGGTGGGATTGGCTGTGAGAGCCGGCAGCCTCTCGCAGCTCATCGCGAGAACCCCTACTGAGCTTCTCGCATTTAATTGCATGCAGGGTGCATTTGCAAGTGTGACTGCACCTTCAAAATCAATCTAAAATCTCATACAACCACAAGCTATTTTCAGCACAGTCTTGATGTGACCATTAATTTTACAAGGTATTATATAGGTTTGCTAAAGCATGTGGTGCACACAGAGTGGATTCATATCCTCTGTGGCAAGGCTGGATTTAAGGGGAATGCTGGGCACATTTTTTTTTTTTTTCATCTTTCTGTCAAGTTCTTGTGTATCCACATCAGTAAATTGGGACATCAATGTGCAAGGCCTAGTAGAAATTTGTACTGAAAAAAATATGGAGCTTCTGTGGCAGCACAGTGGCTACGTGGTTAGCACTTCTGTCTGGCAGTATTGGGGTCATCAGTGCGAATCCCTTGCTATGACACTACCTGCCTGGAGTTTGCATGTTGTCCCTGTGCCTGCATGGATTTGCTCTGGGTACTCCAGTTTCCTCCCACACTCCTAAGACATGCTAGTAGGTTAATCGGCTCCTGTTTAAAATGACCCTAGTGTGTGTTTGAATAAGAGTTGGGGACCTTGGATTGTAAGCTCCTTGAGGGCAGCGACTTAGTGAATGTACAGTAAACCTTGGTTTGCGAGCATAATTTGTTCCAGAAACATGCTTGTAATCCAAAGCACTTTTTTTTACAGAGTATAAAAGAGAATAGAGGCACCTCCTAAGGCTGCATTCACACCTGAGCGTAGGCGGGAGGAGGCGTATTGCAGCGACATGGATTCGGCGTTTTGTCCCCGCGATTTGCGGCGACAAGTCGCTCCTTGTTTTTCGCTGGAGGGGTGATTTTAGCATTGTCGGCTATGCCCGAACGCCCAAGGCGCCTGAAAAAAAGGGTCCGGGACTTGTTTCAAGCTTCAGGCGTACAGCGTTTCGGCGTTCGGCGTAGAGATGTGAACCATCTCCATAGCCGACAATGTAAATTCTCCCCTCCAGCGTATTTCAGGCTGCTACAGCGTCGGGCGTAGGGCGACAAAACGACAAAACGCCTAGGTGTGAATGCAGCATAAGTGTAGCAATAAGTTGCTAAATGTTGTACCTTCAATAAATGTAACCATATTGCTACACTTAGAAGCTCCTCTCTTCTTTTTTATACTCCGTTGTGACATGACGCTACTCTTATATCAAGACATCGCTTGTATATCAAGGCAAAATTTATTAAAACATTTTGCTTGTCTTGCAAATCGCTCTCAAACCAAGGTTTTACTGTATAATAAATATGTAAATTATTGCATGAATTGAGGATGTTATACAAGTACCTGCAATAAGCAAATAAAAAAAAAAAAGCTAGTTTCTTGACTGCTTGTGACTTCAATACTTGATTTGCTGTCTTGTAACACCTAACTATCTAGTGAAGACAGAGACCCTCATCTGCATATTTGTTCTAGTTCAGAAAGGACAACGTACTGAAAAAACAAAAAATGCTTAAAGTGAAACTTATAGCAATGTGATAAAAACGAATGTTCTTTAGCAAGGATCATACTTTCCTCATGAATATTTATGCCACCAAAATTAGTGTGTGCTGTAAATTGCCTCCAGCATTGCTCCTTTTTTTTTTTTTTTGCTGGTGGCTGCCATTTTGCTGAAGCCCAGAGCAGAGGCAAATCTTTAGGCTGCCAGCAGATGGACCACAGTGCCTAAAAATAGAGGGCATCTAAACATGTGCAGAGCAGGATGAGACCGTGTATTACTAATTTTAAACAGTTTAGGCCCTTGTTTTTATTTTTATTTGACAAAGCTATACCTGCAAAAGGGGCCAGTCTGAAGTGATCCAGTGGTCCCCAACTTTTTTGGGACCGGGGACCGGCATTGTGGATGAAAATTGTGCCAAGGCCCGATGATGCGGGCCGACGATGCGGTTTTTCGTGGCCAATTTGTCAGTAAATGGCTTGTGTTGGCACTTCAATCATCACAACACCATGGTTAATATGGTGTCAGGATGATTGAAGAACATTATTTTTATTATATTGTAATATAAAATTAAATAGTTAAAATCATAATGCAGAATCTGCCACCAGATGCAGAGTGCCACAGTGCCTGTCACCAGATTACCACAGTGCCTGTCACCAGATTACCACAGTGCCTGTCACCAGATTACCACAGTGCCTTCTCACCAGATTACCACAGTGCCTTCTCACCAGATTACCACAGTGCCTTCTCACCAGATTACCACAGTGCCTTCTCACCAGATTACCACAGTGCCTTCTCACCAGATTACCACAGTGCCTTCTCACCAGATTACCACAGTGCCTTCTCACCAGATTACCACAGTGCCTTCTCACCAGATTACCACAGTGCCTTCTCACCAGATTACCACAGTGCCTTCTCACCAGATTACCACAGTGCCTTCTCACCAGATTACCACAGTGCCTTCTCACCAGATTACCACAGTGCCTTCTCACCAGATTACCACAGTGCCTTCTCACCAGATTACCACAGTGCCTTCTCACCAGATTACCACAGTGCCTTCTCACCAGATTACCACAGTGCCTCCACAGTGCCTGTCACCAGATTGCCACAATGCCTCCACAGTGCCTGTCACCAGATTGCCACAATGCCTGTCACCAGATGCAGCTTGCCACATGCCACAGTCCGCACATACTGACCCCCCTGCCACAGCTCACCTCTCAATCTCCCTCCCCTGGATGTCAAAGCGCCGCCGCTGCTGCCTGTCGCCTGGCTTCTCTCACGAAGGGTGGGGGGGGGGGGGGGACGCCTAATGTGTGGCATCCAGTGCAGAAAGCACGCTGGCCGGGCGTAAGTGCGGCAGGGCTGTGTGGGTGGAAGTGCAGTGATGGCGGCGATCTCTCTATTCGCCCGCCACCGCCGCACTGCATGCTTCGCGGCCCGCCAGTAAACAGGCTGCGGCCCGGTAATGGGCCGCGGACCAGGGGTTGGAGACTCCTGATTTAGCAGAACTGAATTTCCTAACTAAAGTTCAACTTTTTCAGATGGAGAGATCAGCAGTTGTAGCTCACATTTGCCTGATGGTTTCTAGATCTGACTGGCTTTTGAATTCTAAATACATTTGCTTCTGGTCACAATGGTCTATGCATGTGATAATAGTTGTTTAGTAGCATCCAGCTCCTGTGTCGGAGAAACCTACAAATATGGGTTCACTGCCCTGCTCGGTCCCCTCCCCAAGCATTTATTCCTGCAGCCCTGTTCCTTTTTGGAAAGATTTGGCAGGGATCAGAAGCACTTTTGAAATGTTATAAAACACAGGTGTCAAACACAAGGCCCGTAGGCCGAATCCGGCCCTCCCGACCATTTCATGTGGCCCTTGCAGCCCTCCTCTGGTCCTTTTCCAGACCCTTACTTTCTGCTTTCAAGCAATGCATCCAGCTTCTTCCCAGCAGCAGCATAAGGAAATGGGGGAGCACTAGGGGACTCAACTTCTGATGGTGGGGTGGCTCTTGACATCTAATGTAAAGGGAAGGGAAATGCGCTGGACATCTAGTCTTACAGATACAACCGGCCCTTTTGAGGACAATCATAATGCTGATGCGGCCCACGATGAAATGGAGTTTGACACCTTTGTTATAGAAATTGAACAGCACAGAATTCTAAAAGTCATATATTTTTTTTTTTTTTAATTGTTCAGTACAGGACACAGGCTCAATGGGACAATGGCAAACAAAGCTGTTAGGACAATCCATATAACCCCTCCTGCACCAAACATATGTTATTTGCTAGGGTTCTTTGGTGATGGACTTGCCTCTCTACTGAGAGCAGGCTTCTGGCTTATAATTACAATTATATTGGAAGATTGAATATTTTGTTGGGTTCTTCACATTTAGAAATCCCCTCTCCCCCTGGCTGCATCAACACCACTGCGGCAATAGGATTTCAACTTCTGGATCGGTCACCGCACCGTCTCCACACTTCGGAGTCTACCCTTATCTCCTCGGGTACTCCCAGCTCCTTTTAACTAGAAAGGAATTTAAAGCCTCTGTACAGACATGATGGAAAAAAAATCGCAGGAGGCGTGCACAGCGTAAGCGCTGCCAGTCGGCGTCCATTGCTGAGTCTTTATCCAACTTGATTGCTGGGAGTGGGAGGGGTTTATACGGGCTGCCCAACAACTTTGTTTGCCAGCGGCCTCACCTGTTGGTGTCGGCATAGAACCCATGGTCAAGATTTAAAGGAGCCGGTGTTCTGTACTTCACGTCAATTTTACAGGTAAATATATATTTATTTTGGATATGGCAACTGTTATTTACTTATTTTTGTGGCAGAATCTTGCGACAGACATTTTAGGAAAATCTTACAACAATCATTTTATGCGGTGTAAGCTTTTTATGTTTTGGTGCACACTGAAATAACCTTGTCTGTGTATTTTATGGGTATGTACTTTAAGCCTAATGTGTGGTTTTTTTTTTAGGCATTGACTGTCTATTGGACAAGACGTAGGACGATTTTGGTCTCGCTTACCTCTGCATTCCCTCTTCGGACATCATGTCTGGAAACTATGATGATTCCGTCGGAGTAGAAGTGTCAAGCGACAGCTTCTGGGAGGTAACAAGCACATTTGTTGTTGTTTTATATGTCTACATATAATGGAAGAAATTAAAAGTGTGTCCCACCCAGAAAAAACGTTCCAAATGGTGTTTTTTAAAATTTCAATTGGTGGCTGATAAAAACATTTGTCCACATTGTAAACATGATTGCACTTCCTTTTCTGTTTTAAAGCTGCAATACAGGAAGATATAAAGGACACAGGTTAATACAACTCTATAATACTTAATTGATTGTACAGTATTTTTTATATGCAAGCGTAGGGACCTGAATGTGACCTGATTTCACCCTCCAGCAATTCCCTATACAGCAGTACCCGAAGTGTCACTTCGGGTATTTTCGAAAGGCGTGACACGCCTTAGCAGCCCGTCAATCAACTCCTCTTGGCTTAGGAACGCCCATTCCCCGCAGGATTCCCCGCTCGGAGTCGGATAACAACGGCTCATAAAACGATAAGTAAAAAAAAAACAACCCCAGCATACTGCAGATGTTAGCAGTATGCTGGATCTAATGTCAGAAAGTTGAATTTTGGGTGAACCTCCGCTTTAAGACTGAATATCAACCAAAAAACCAGAAAAAACATATGATACAAATGTTATAAATTGAGTTGCAGTTCAGTGAGCAAAATAAGTATTTGATCCCCTTACCAACAACCAACAATAATTCTTATGTTTTTGGGGCTGTTTCTCTGCTAAAGGTACAGACCGACTTTGCCCCATTGAAGGGCCAATTGATGGTGCCATGTATTGTAAATTCTTGGATGAGAACCTTCTTCCCTCAGTCAGAACACTGAAGATGGGTTGTGGGTGGGTCATGACAATGAGCCAAAACATGCTTCCAAGACAACAAAGGAGTGGCTCAAGAAGAAGGACATTAAGGTCACGGAATGGCCTAGCCAGTCTCCAGACCTTAATCCTAGAAAATTTGTGGAGGGAGCGGAAACTTCAAGTTGCCAAGAGACGGCCAAAAAACCTTACGGATTTAGAGAAGAACTGTAAAGAAGAGGGGAACAAAATCCCTCTTGAGATGTGTGCAAACCTGCTCACCAACTACAAGAAATGTCCAACCTGTTTGCTTAGCAACAAGGTTTTTTTTGCCACCAAGTACAAAGTCATGTTCTGCTTGGGATCAAATGCTTATTTTACTCACTTAACAGCAACTCCTTTTTTTGCATTTGTATCGTTTTTTTGTTTTGTTTTGTTTTTTCCTGTATTTTTGGTTGATATTCTGTCTATCATTTTTTTTTTTTTTTTTTTCCAAATATAACATTTTAATATAAAATTTTATTGAAAGTTTGCAAAAACAAGGGGGTACAGAAAAGTTACAGTACAACTGTGATCAAATTCAACAGGTCAACAGATATCGAGGCCCGAGATAGAAGCCTCGCATTCAGCCTCCTTAGAGGGCAACATACCATATGTCAAACCAAAGAAAAGGACGTGGTAGTTCATCATCTAACTCGTACTGTTTGGCCAGGAAAACCAGTTTTTATCACTTAAACAGATATACCCCATATTATTATAATCGTCCGAGGTCCCAGCCAGACCACCGATTATTTTGTGATCAAAACTGAAGGGAGAGATCGGCCTCAGATCGACTGGCGGCAGTGACCCCAGTTGAAAGGATAGGGGTGAAACAGACAAGGAGTTGGAAAGAGAAAGAAGAAAGAGAGACAAAAAAAGAAAAGGGGGGGGGGGGATTGGGCACTTGTTAAACACGAGTGTGACGGACACAGTGAGGATGTCGCTTTACAGTAGGTCTGCGCCAGCGCGACCCTCAAGAATTCAGTAAAGCCTGGCCTTCATCCGATAAAATAAACATATTCCATGATAACCAAATTTTGGAATGTTTGTCCTGTTTGTGTTGGGCAGTGAGCACTAAGTCTTCTAGTTTTTTAAAGTCTTCTACTCTACGCAGCCACAGTCTGACTGAGGGGGGCACAGCTTGCTTCCATGTGGCTGGAATGCAAGACTTTGCGGCATTGAGCAAATGTCTCACCACCGATTTCTTGTATGACCGTGCCGGGATGTCTCTATCATTTAAAATACACCTATGATAAATTATAGACTCTTCATTTCTATGAAAGTAGGCAAATGTACAAAATCTGCAGGGGATCAAAAAAAATCCCCACTGTATGTATGTGTCCATGCGCACATAGGTCTTTAGAGGCAGGAAAACCCCCACAGCCAAGTGCGTCCAGGAGCAGAAAAACACTTGGTGCGCCTAAATGCGGCTAGGCACGTTTAGCGATTGAGTGTCCAATTTATTTAGATGGCCAGGATGAATAAAATTAAAGCCCATGTGCTTGACGCGGCTAAACACGTTGCATGAGTTTATAAGCGTCAAGTGTTTTTCCCAACAAAACTCTTCTGCCAGGAGGAGTTTAGGAGAGTTGGCAAAATGTCCAGTGTGCATAAGTAAAGCACTTTGCTTTACACAGTATACTAATGAATACAGAACTGTGTTCATCTATGCGGGGTGTGTTTTTTTTATATATATATATATAATCTGCTTGGATTTCAGCTTTAAATAACATAGGCTTCACTTGCAAATGCCTTGGGGTGCTTAATATTCTGAAAATATTGAATTAGGCAAGTATTTTACACTTCAGGCTTCTTGTCATGTAATAAACTATTTCATAAAAAAAAAAAGCTGCTCAGAAAACGTCTCGCTGACATTCCCTTTAGCGGTATTTGAAGACTGGGGTGGGAGCGATGGGAATAGATCATGTAACTGTATGCTTTATCAAGAGGCAACAAGTATCTAGCCTGTTGAGCTGAGATGATGCACTTAAAATCATGATTTCATCTGGGTCGTTGTGTTCTTCAGTAACAGTCGTATGACCATGTGCGGATTCGCAAATATAGAGTGAGATCTGGCTGTCAAATTTTGTGAATGGAAAACTGGCACAAATATCGCTGATATGTTTTGGTCTCCCTTTTGCAGTCTTTGTGCTCATATGTGTAGCAATGTCTAGTTTGTAATGGATGTTGCCCTTTGAATGTGGAAGAAAGAAGTATTTGTGGTTTTGTCTTTCTTCAATAATTCCAGCCATCAGAATATTTGTTCACATAGCAGAGTGTGCTGGACACACAATGATCACTACCTGGGAGCAAATGGATAAAAGAAAAGAATAGTTTAAAATGGGACCATGATTTGATAAAAACCAGTGAGAAATCTACTATTTTCTAAGTCTAAATTTGTGCAAAAAAAATATTTTGCAGTAGGCCAGATGGATGGGAGTCCTATTAGCCTGGTTGGACGTCATATGATCTCCCAAGAATGGGTCCCACAGGCTGCGCTTTAGCGCGATCTGTCACCAGCTGTGTCTATAATAAGAATAAGGCTCCTTTTTTACACTAGGCATATTTCAGGCGTTTTAGCCCTAAAAATAGCGCATAAGTAACCCCTGAAATAATCCTTCCTCCGCATTCTCAATGTGAAAGCCCGAGGGCTTTCACACTAAGGCGATGCGCTGGCAGGAGGAAAAAAAATCTCCTGCAAGCAGCATCTTTGAAACGGTATAAATCAATGGGAAACCGTGGTAATATCGCCTGCAATACGGAGGCGCATTGCAGGCGGTAGTAACCCTTTTTTGGTTGTTAGCGGGGGTTAAAACGGCACCACTAGCGGCCGTATATCGTGGTATATACGACGGTATAGCGGCGCTAAAAATCACGCCGCTACCGCACCTCACATGCCCAGTGTGAAAGGAGCCTAAGGGATACCGTGATTGGAGGACGGGAAGATGAATGAAAGGTCTTCCTCCTCCATTAATCGGTTTTCATTCACGGAAGCTATAGTTCATTTCTATGAATGGGGCAGAAGGAATGAGCATATTACATAATGGCTATAAACCTGATTCGTTGAAATTGAGCTGGGCACATATATCTGCAGTGTTTTCTTGTATCTCTCCAAAACACTTAAGTCCCGTGGCTTTTTCCTGCTCCATTCTTCTGTTATTAGAATGATAACTTCAGACAAGTTGGACAACTCTGATAAAACCAGGCTGAATTTTGTGTCGGGGTTAGTGCTATAAATAGATTAGCAGAAAGCTGGTCTATTCACAGCACAGCTCTGCAAGTCTCTGCCTGCCTGCCTGCCTGCGTGCCTGCCTGCCTGCGTGTGTACGCCTTTCCTCCAATCAGATGTCAAGATTATCCAAAAATTCTAACAGGATCTGCACTTTCTAAACCGTATATAAAGCTGAAGACCTTTAGTTAAACTCATGTAGGAGGATTTGTTTCATCTCTGTGTTATCATCTGAGGCTGTTCACTTCACCTGGTATATGTGAGGGTTACATCTACTTTAAACAATTAGCATTTTTTTTTAAATGTATGTCCTTTCATCATGCGTTTTTATAATATAACTCGTTCACTTACTATTTTACAATCTGCCGATGCTCCGCATAGTTACTCAAAAGCACTTGCTTCCTGGAAGTCTTGGATGGGGAGTGATAATTGGGTAGCGCACTGCATCCTGGGAAATGATGACACACATTTCCCAGGAGCATTAGAGGGAGATGTCGGAATCCTAGGTGATTCCAAAGGCAGATTTCGTGGGACCGAAATGAGCACAATAATGAAAATTTTGGGATGGAAACTCCACTTTAAGTTGGTCTAGAAAAGCTTGTAACGTCCTTTTTTTTTCCAACTTGGTATTGTTCTAGCAGGAAAAAAAGTAACATGAGGTCATTTGGAAATTCTATAGGAAATTTGTAACAATTGCAATGAGTCATCAGCTCACATTGGCCCAGGATTCCTCTTGTAGAGGAACTTATTAGTGAGTGAAAGGAAGCCCTCTCTGGATTTCACATGTCCTGGAATGTGGGCGCACAGCCTGTTCTCCAGGCCGACCTCCAGATAATTTGACATGTGATTGATAAATATGTCTTACAGCTGCTTTACATTGTACTTTTTTGCCTGCTTTCGCTATTTTCTTTTTTAATCTTTACTCTAAGGCCCCATTCACACTAGAAACTGCATGTGATTTGCAGAGTAACGCAGTGTGGTTCCTGTTCAATTCACTTGTATTTCTGTGCAGTGGGCGCCTCATTTGTTATCAATTGTCTAAAATCGCAAAAGTAGTGCATGCACCACTAACTTTGCAATCCAAAAAGCCAGGGCTGTACACCTAACTAAACTATAAAATACCTGCTGGCAAGTGAAAGGCAATATACCTTCACCTTTAGTGAAAGATGAATAGATAAGAAATGCCGTTTTCTAATAACCAAATATTCATGATCTAGTGAAGTTCATAAATAAATGTAAAGTGAGTGGCAAAGTTTATAAAGTTCGTAAAACGAGATGATGGTGATAGAAATCCTGCATCCCAGTCAGATGAAATAACTCACCAGAGATCTAGGCTGGCTAAATATATACTGCATAAGCACATCTACATGACCACATTCATTGGAAATCCCCTCCAGCCAATCGCATGATCCAAGCGTTATTTCTGTAACATCGCTCTAAGGCAGTTTCTCTTACCCTGCTGCTCCAATAAGCCTCTATCCCACGTGGAGGGTGCAAGCCCTATATGCAAACAGACACAAAGGTAAACTACAGGTATCAGCTTGCATGTTTCACACCAAGGTCAGGTGCTTTCTCATAGTGCAATGCGCACTGACCGCTAAATGATGCTGCTAGGCGAATGTGCAGCAAAAAGAGCTTAGTGGTGATAACAGATGCAAAACATCCATCCAAGGAATCCTTGGCTCTCCTTTCTCTATCCACCAGGGGGCAATACTCTGCTTGTTGCTCAGAACCACCATAGGAAAATAAACATAGCGCTGTATAGTGCAGTATTGATTAAATTTAAAGCGGAGGTTCACCCTAAAACATGTATATACCATTCCATCCAGCATACTGCCGACATGTACAGTATGCTGTGGTTTTTTTTCCGCTGTACATTCCGCTCCCGTGGGAATGGGCGTTCCTATTCAAAGGCGAAGTGATTGACGTGATGACAAAATCTTCACCCCGGCGCATAATGCGTGCCACCAGTTTCCGAAAGAAGCCGAGCTGCGAGTCGGCTCTATACAGCGCCTGCGCACCGACATTCGGCTTCTTGCAGAAACTGGTGACGCGCCGGTGGGGAGCTTTTGTCATTACGTCAATCACTTAGTCTCGGAATAGGAACGCCCACTACCGCGGAAGCCACTACCCGGAACCTGGGGGGGAAATGGCTATACAACGTTATGTACAGCGCAGTAAAAAAACAACTAGTGGGTTCTGAGAGACGTTATTCAGCTGTAAAACGCTCTAATGCCGATAAATGTTCAAAAATGTCGCTCTCCGGTGTACTTTAACATTTTTGATCCATTGAAGAGAAAAATAAAATACGGAAAAATTCTATTGGAAAAACGTTGAAAAAACTGAAAAACTCACTGCAAAGCTGCTGGGGGTTTTATAACGTTATTTTAGCGTCCAGTGTGCATGAGGCCTAAAGGTTTGCAGCTACACTCTTTGTAGCTACTGACTTTTAATAAACCCAAAAAAGACTGGAACTTCGCTTTACAGCCCAACTTAACTTTCCGTTCGAATTGGCCAAATACATTCCAGACGCATTAAAAATAAAACAAATTTTGTTTTACTTTTTGCCTCCATATGCTTGTATTGGTTTTAGTAATACGAGACTGATTGTAAATTCCTTTTGTAAGAAGACTGATTTGAATGATTTTTGTAAGGTTCTCCTCGGCATCTTGGCACTAAATACATTTAAAAAAAATATATATGCGAGAATAGGCAAGCCTGGAAGCAAACGGTTGGAAATCATTTTTTTAATACACCCTCCCCACCTTATCTACGCTGTACACATATGAGCGGCATTTGTTGGGAAGCGTCTGTTTTGCTGGCAGCTTCATGGTAGTAGGTGGAGGGTGTGTAATGATATATTTTGGCAAATTCTGACGGGTAAACACTGAGCAGATTGGAAGGATATTACAGAGAATTGGGTCACAACAAGACAACCGCCTCCTTCCCATTGACACTGCTGGAATCCTGGAGGTCGCCTTGAATTTATTCACACTGTTACTATTACATTCCATAGAACAGAAGCTGGCTGTTCTTCTCTGCCAAACCCTGTATGACTTATAAATTCTCCTCTGTCGCTGCTGCTTATGCATGAGGCCTAGTCCCTGTCAGGAAAGGAAAGTGGGTATATGGCAAGGCTTGTATTCGCATCTACATGGTACAGCGGTACCTTGTGTTCTGGAGCTGAATAGATCCGTTTAACCGGAAGCTCCTCACCGTAATCTTATCCGGAGTTTTCCTTACAGCTATCCTAAATAGAAGCTTCTTTTACATGACTGAACATGTGTGGTGTTGTCACTGAGTTCTTGAAAGTCTGCTATATTACACTCAATATGTTAAAGCGGATGGTTCAGCAAAAAAACAATATTAAAAGCCAGCAGCAACAAATACTGCAGCTGCTGACTTTTAATATTAGGACACTTACCTGTCCTGGAGTCCAGCGGCGTCCGCAGCAGAGGATGAGCGATCGCTCGTCACCCTGCTGCTCCCCCCTCCATCCACGGTGAGGGAACCAGGAAGTGAATCGCTGCGGCTTCACTGCCCGGTTCCCTACGGCGCATGCGCGAGTCGCGCTGCGCCCGGCGATTGGCTTCCGCTGTGTGCTGGGAGCTGAGAGTTCCCAGCACACAACGGGGGGGCGACGGGATGTCGCCAAAAAACCCGTCTTTTGCCCGAGACTGCAGGCCGGAAGTGGTTGCAGATACCTGTCTTTAGACAGGTATCTGCACCCCCCTCCCCCTGAAAGGTGTCAATTGTGACACCGGAGGGGGGGAGGGTTCCGATCAGCGGATCTTCACTTTAGGGTGGAGATCCGCTTTAAGGTTTATGTATCATAGAGAAAAACACGAGAGGTTAACTCTGATTTTACAAGACAATTTCATAATTTTTTTTTTTGTTGGAATACACCTTGAAGGCAAGCTTCTTTTTGACTCTTTTTACCATGGCTTTTATTCTTTTGGCTTTCAAATCACATCACTTTTTAAAGCTCAACCCCAGGAAAGCCGCTAAATACATACCGTATTTTCCGGTGTATAAGAAAACCTTTTATACTTAAAAATATTCCCCAAAAATCGTGGGTCGTTTTAAACGCCGGTATTATATACTGTATGCAGAGAGGACGTCCGTGATAGGCGGAACACTGAACACAGGTTATGCTGGGAAAGTGAGTTTTCCGCCTATTCAAAAGAACCGCCGTTCTTTTAAATGGCAAGAACGCAGTGACGTCATCGACTACGACGAGCATGCACTCGTCGCATTCGATGCCATCTTGCTTTACCCTACCTATGCCTTGGAAGCTGCTGCGCATGAGTCGAAGTCTCATCGAGCATGCGCCAGTTCCCATGGAGGCAGGTAAGCATACACCTGCTCGGGTTTCTCGGCAGGAAAACGCTCCTGAAACTCCAGACGAGAAAATAGAGAGCAGGTTCTGTTTTTTTTTTTTTCTCGTCTAGATTCCCGGCAGTTGGCTCGCCAAAAAACATACACATGAATGGTTTTCTCTGCAAAAAGCTCTGCCAGCAGTTTTCTTGCTGTTTCTTGCCAAGAAAAGCAGTCGTGTGTATGAGGCTTAAGACCTTAAGGCTGCTTTCACACTGAGCAGCTCTATGCGTCGGCGGTAAAACACTGCTATTTTTAGTGGCGCTTTACCATCGTTTTTTTTGGCCGCTAGAGGGGTGCTTTTAACCCCCCTAGGAGCTGGAAAAGTGCAGGGGCACTTTAGGAGCAGTGTATACACCGCTCCTACAGCGCTTCAAAGATGTGACTAACGGGACTTTTTTTTTACCGTCCTGCCAGCGCCCTCAGACTTCCACACTGGAGTGAGGCAAGGCTCTTTCCAGGCTCTATTTTTAGCGCTATAGCGCCTGCAAAGCCCCTCAGTGTGAAAGCAGCCTAAGACCCCTTTCACACTTATACGACTTGTCTCACAATTTTTGTACTGTAAAATCATATGACAAGTCATTCTCCATGATTTTCAATGAACACAATTCATATTTGCACGACTTTAAGTAGTGCCGACTTCCCACTGACCACCAATGAAGGGGACATTCTTCCCACTGACCACCAGTGTGAGGGACATCCTTCCCACTGACCACCAGTGTGAGGGACATCCTTCCCACTGACCACCAGTGTGAGGGACATTCCTCTCATTCTTCATTATAGAGGACCCAATATTGACCCCTATCTTCACAATTGGTAATGATGGGATGTACCCAATATTGACGTCTTTGCCGCTTCCGCTTCTCCTCCTCTTCGTCCTCATGCACTGCTACTGCTGCAGCAGCAATGACAACTGCGGTGCCAGGAAAAGGAATTGCCTCACACCATCTATGTTTTCATTGGTTGATACCAAAGTTGTGGCAAAGTTGAAGTTGTACTGATCCCAAATGGCGGCCGCAAAATCGCACGACTTTGAAGTCGTATAAGTGTGCAAGGGACCTAACACTTTAATGAAAAATAGACACACAGGACCATTAAGTAGGGAATGTGTATGGATTATTTTTAGAGAATGATATTGTTTGGTGTCACTTTAAGCTTCATTTGACATATTTTGGCTCTGTTTGTGCAATAAGATCCACAGGCTAAAAAAAGAATAATCTATGATTCTGTATATTCCTAATTCTAATGCCGCATACACACGATCATTTTTCCGGTTGTAAAAAACAACGTTTTAAAAAAATGTCATTTAAAACGATCGTGTGTGGGCTTCAGAGCATTTTTCGGGTTCTGAAAAACATCCACATTTTTTTCGAACATGCTTTATTTTTTTCACAACATTTTAAACATTGTTGTTTTTCGGGTTGTAAAAAATGGTCGTGTGTGGGCTTTAGCGACGTAAAAACCCGCGCATGCTCAGAAGCAAGATATGAGACGGGAGCGCTCGTTCTGGTAAAACTACCGTTCGTGATGGAGTAAGCACATTCATCATGCTGGAACAGACAGAAAAGAGCAAATCGTCTTTTACTAACACAAAATCAGCTAAAGCAGCCCAAAGGGTGGCGCCATCCGCATGGAACTGCCCCTTTATAGTGCCATCGTACGTGTTGTACGTCACCGCGCTTTGCTAGAGCATTTTTATTTATTTTTTTTAACGATCGTGTGTGGGCAACGTTGTTTTAATGATGACGTTGTTTTTTCTAGAGGCTGAAAAACTTTGTTTTTTTTACATGGCAAAAAACGATCGTGTGTACGCGGCATAAGAGTAAACCGTGGAAAAAAAACTTGGATGTCCCAGAGCATAAAACCTAAATTTATCTGCAGAAAGAAGGGACTGTTGTGGAGCAATCACAAGAAAACATAGCACTCTGAAAATATATTTTGAAAGGCTTCAATTTAGAAATTCTACTATATGTGAAATCAAATGTATTTTGTTCTTGTCCTATTATATTTAATTGGTTTTTGGATAATTTCCTAACCAAAATGATTTATACGGTATGTTCTGTCAGGTTAATTTCACCCTTGTATCTCATGGGTGGATTTATGGGATTCTTCCTACTTCTCATTGCTAAATATCTTCCCAGCACTTGTCATCTCCATTATTTTCCCTAAAAATTTTAGGCTACTTGGTCATTCTTTTCTAAAAAAATAAATTTAAAATCGACAGGAGAAAAAAAAAGTTCTCTCTGCAATCATGTTGGCATCTAATGTCTGCATCAAGCTTTCATTTTTTAATTAAAAGAGCAACTGCGCTGTGGAAGCAGTGCCCAGAAAAGGCAAGTAGAAGACAAAGGACGTGTCCCCAGTATTGTCTGTGGTCTCCATGCAGCTAATCTCTCCCCATTACTGATTCCCCTGAACATGTTCCCCACTATGTGGCGGTGACTATTTAGGTAGAGGAGAGACTGCTTTGCTTCCTCATGTCAGCTAGGCTACCCTGATGGAGATATTCAAGAAGCAGCAGGTGAAGTGGAAGGAGCACAGATCCACAATGAAATGAAACGGACGCTGGGAGATCCTTACCCTTCTAGTTCTCTCCTGCAAGGAGAACTGTGAGCAGCACGTAGAGATTTATATCCTAATCTCACTCCAAGGCCTATTGCATACAAAGGCATTTGCCCATCTCTCATAGATGCAGTTTCTCCCTGGCATTTGTAAACACGTATTTAGGGGCGGAGAAGCATGTTAAATGGGTGTTCCAGCCTGTTTTTATGTTTATTAAAAGTCAGCAGCTACAAAAAGTGTAGCTGCTGGCTTTTAAAATCGTTTTTAAACAAACGCTTAAAGTTTAACGTTACAAGTGATATCAAGGCATCCACGGGCAACGTTATAGTGAGCGTTAGAGGGGTGCAGCGCCCCATGTGCGGTCCAACAAAATGGTATATGTAAGTTCCCAAACCAAGGAAGGTGAGGGGGGGGAGACCAGCGGACAACATGTGATCACTTGCGTATGTGTTCTTCATGCAAAGTGTGGGCACCCAGCCGTGACCGGCCGGTGAGGGGGGGGAGACCAGCGGAGTGAGCGTCTTCATGCAAAGTGTGGGCACCCAGCCGTGACAGCTTTCGGCTTTACAGCCGAGCACCCACCACACATGCGCGAATGGCACTGCGCATGTGCGAGCGGCGCAGCGCCGTCAGATTGGACAGGTGATCGCCTGTGACGTGTCCCAGGCAATCGCCTACAGGGAGGGGCTGCAGTAAGGCCATTAAGCTAATCGCCTTACCAGCCCCTTGGCGGAAGGAGGAAGTGGGACAGGAAGTCCTACTCCTACTGAAGCCCCCCCCCCAAAAAAAAAAATTACATGCCAAATGTGGCATGTAAGGGGGCGAGAAGTGGGTTAAGCGGAAGTTTTTTGGTGGAACTCCGCTTTAACCACTTCCCCACCGCGCCATAAGCATTTTACTGCTACGGCGCGGTGGAGTTGCTTTGACACGACGTCCCTGGGACGTCCTCGTGCACTTCCGGCGATTGCGCGTCCCCTGGGACGCGCTCGCGAAAGTGTCCGTGCTCGCCGGGTCTAGAAGACCCGGCGCATCACGGATCACGGTAAATTGCTGCTGATAGCGGCCGTTTACCACGCGATCACTTGTAAACAAACCGGCGTCATTTGATGACGCCGGTTCCTCCCTCTCCTCCCTCTCCTCTCCGTACAGTGTGCGAGGAGAGGGGGGGGGGAGCGGGGTGTCAGCAGCTGAGCTGTGGCTGGATCTGTGACAAATGCAGTCACAGATCCAGCCATCCCTCAATCCATCCCAGCTCTGCAATCCCCAGTACCCAACAATCCCCCAGTACCCAGCAATCCCCCAGTACCCAGCAATCCCCCAGTACCCAACAATACCCCACAATACCCCAGTACCCAACAATACCCCAGTACCCGGCAATACCCCAGTACCCGGCAATACCCCAGTACCCGGCAATACCCCAGTACTCGGCAATGCCCCAGTACCCAACAATACACCACAATACCCCAGTACTCGGCAATACCCCAGTACTCGGCAATACCCCAGTACTCGGCAATACCCCAGTACTCGGCAATACCCCAGTACTCGGCAATACCCCAGTACTCGGCAATACCCCAATACTCGGCATGATACTTTGCAATACCCCAATACTCGGCAATACCCCAATACTCGGCAATACCCCAATACTCGGCAATACCCCAATACTCGGCAATACCCCAATACTCTGCATGATACTTTGCAATACCCCAATACTCTGCAATACCCCAATACTCTGCAATACCCCAATACCCTGCATGATACTTTGCAATACCCCAATACTCGGCAATACCCCAATACTCTGCAATACCCCAATACCCTGCATGATACTTTGCAATACCCCAATACTCTGCAATACCCCAATACTCTGCAATACCGCCTAAGGGGATTTTTAAGTAGCGAGGTTTGGCGCCATTCCACGAGTGTGCGCAATTTTGAAGTGTGACATGTTGGGTATCTATTTACTCGGCGTAACTTCTTCTTTCACATTATGAAAAAAAATTGGGCTAACTTTACTGTTTTGTTTTGTTTTGTTTTAAGCACAAAACAGTTTTTTAAAAAACACGCGTTCAATAAATTTCTGCGAAAATACCGTGCGAGATAAAAAGTTGTAACGGCCGCCATTGTATTCTCTAGGGTCTTTGCTAAAAAAGCATATATAATGTTTTGGGGTTCTATGTAATTTTCTAGCAAATAAGTGATGATTTTTCCATGTAGGAGAGAAATGTCAGAATTGGCCTGGGTGTTCCAGAACGCCTGATGGCGTTCCCTGCATGTTGGGCCTCTGTATGTGGCCACGCCGTGTAAAAGTCTCACACATGGGGTATCGCAATACTCGGGAGGAATAGCAGAATGTGTTTTGGGGTGTAATTTGTGGTATGCATATGCTGTGTGTGTGAGAAATAACCCACTAATATGACAGAAACAAGTTTTTTTTTTTTACAGAATTTTCAGTCGTTTTTCTTTTATAGCGCAAAAAATAAAAAACCCAGAAGTGATCAGATACCACCAAAAGAAAGCTCTATTTGTGTGAAAAAAAGGACAAAAAATTCAAATGGGTAGAATGTTGTATGACTGAGTAATTGTCATTCAAATTGTGAGAGCACCGAAAGCTGAAAATTGGTCTGGTTAGGAAGGGGGTTTAAGTGCCCAGTGGTCAAGTGGTTAAGGTGTTAATTTTATTGCACAGAATAATAATTCTCGCCATTGAAGTGAATTAACGCTCAATCACTTAAAGCAGTTTAAAAAAACACATGTAAGGCAATTGCATAATATGCTAGTATGCAACACATTATGAAATGCCTACTTTGGAACAAAGCCTTCATGGGGCACGCTGTCACCGCTGAGAAGGCTGGCATCTTACCCTGATCTTTCTTCTGGGTTTGCGCACTCTAGCCGTGTGATTGGCCATTTTAAGCACGGAGCTATGAATATCTCCTAAACGGTGCACATTTAAGAGATATTCATTTTACCTACAGGTAAGCCTTATTATAGGCTTATCTGTAGGTAAAAATCACAAAGTGGGCTTTACCACCGCTTTAACTCGCCTAGTGTTAAGGTGTGTTTTAAATGTGTCAAGCTTTATTTTTATTTTTTTGCCACAATGCTTCTGCTCCTATATGTGCTGGCAGTGATTTAATTTTTTATTTTGGATTGTGCATGGACACAGGCTGACATGAAAGGGTGTTTAGAGACCAAAAAAATAAGGCTAGGCACACCCCTAACAGTAGCATTAAAAATGCCCTGTGTGCATGAGGCCTCAGCCTAGGTTTCCACTATTGCGACTTAAGTCATGCAATTTGATGCGACTTGAAGCAACACCGGTGTGTTCTTGAGGTTTATGGACAATTCAAAGTGGGACCAAGGTAGTTCAGGGACTACTTTGAAGTCGCTGAAACTTGAAGTCGCACAAATATGAACGGTACTCATTGGAAATCATGGGCTACGATTTGTCATGCGACTTTGCAGCCCAAGTCACATGACAGGTTGCACTAGTAGAAACTGAGCCTAAAACGATTTGTGTGTGACAGCGGTGGCATCACAGGCTTCGGTTTCAGGTAAGTGACATATAGGGTTGTCCCGATACCACTTTTTTAGGACCGAGTACAAGTACCGATACTTTTTTCAAGTACTCGCCGATACCAAATACCGATACTTTTTTTAAATGTGTCCCCCACATATGCAGCCATGTCCCCCACATATGCAGCCATGTCCCCCACATATGCAGCCATGTCCCCCACATATGCAGCCATGTCCCCCACATATGCAGCCATGTCCCCCACATATGCAGCCATGTCCCCCACATATGCAGCCATTTCCCCCCATACCTAGCTGCCGCCGCAACGAAAGCCGCCACCGCATGGTTAAACAGCATACGGGGAACATCATAGCTTTCATTTGAATAGCCGTTTTCCCTGCCGCGCATAGACACTCCCCCTTGCTCAGGATTGGACAGATTACGATCACCCATCCAATCCTGAGCAAGGGGGAGTGTCTATGCGTGGCGGGGAAAGCGGCTTTTCAAATGAAAGCTGTGATGTTCCCCGCACGCTGTTTAACCATGCGGCGGCTTTCGTTGTGGCGGGGGGGGGGGGGGGGTGGACAAGTATTCTATTGAGGCATCGGGGGCATTTGCGGGAGTACAAGTACTCCCGCAAATACTCGGTATCGGTACAACCCTAGTGACACATAATGTGCTACTATGCAATGCATAGCCCATTATGCTTTACATTTGCAGGGCAATCAAGAGAAAGTAAAAACCCATCAGGATTTACTTCCACTTTAAGTGATTGTAAAGTCTCACTTTAAAAATAAAATAAAAATAAAACTGTTGCAGTGATAATGAACAAAGCAACCCGGATACCTTCTCTTCTCGGGTTCCTCTTCTGTAATCCTGGCCCCTCCCTCCTAATGAGTGCCCCCATAAACAAGCAGCTTGCTATGGGGGCTTCCCAGTCAGAGCTCTATGTTACCATTCGGACACGGACCCCCGGCCCCGCACCTTTTCTCCCCTGATTGGCTAACTGACTTTGACAGATGTGGGAGTCAATGGCACTGCGCCTTTGCCCCAGCCAATCAGGAGTAGCGTCCCTGACGGCAGAGGGAATCATGGACATGGCTGGATAGAGAAGGTGTTCGGGGTAAGTATTTGGGGGTGCTGGGGGGGCCTGCTACATACAAGTTTGTTTTATCTTTATGCATATAGATGAGATGAAAAACCTTTTGCCTTGACAACTCCTTTAGGCACAAATAGTTCTAATAAAGCAATTCACTTTTTTTGAGTGCAGGTTGATTTGTTCTTGTGGTTCTTAGGCCACGTACACACGACCAAATAAATCTGATCAAATCGGTCTGACAGACCGTTTTGATCGGATTTGTCTGCTGGAGTATATTGGTTTGATCGTGTGTACACGATCAAACCAATATACCCCAGCAGACAAATCCGATCAAAACGGTCTGTCAGACCGATTTGATCAGATTTATTTGGTCGTGTGTACGTGGCCTAAGAACCACAAGAACAAATCAACCTGCACTCAAAAAAAGTGAAAATCCCCGCCGGCAGACATCACGGTGACATGGCGGTGACGTTGACGCCGCCACGTCACCGTCACCAGGAAGTTAAACACTTCCGCGCATGCGTCAAATCCATTTGACGCATGCGCAGGCAGATATGTCTGCTGGTTAGTGTACTAACCAGCAGACATGTTGGACGGACGGGTTCCCAGCAGACAGATTTTAAAGCATGCTTTAAAATCTGTCTGCTGGAAAAATCTATCTGTCCGCCCGTACACACGATCGAATTTGTCTGCTGAACCGTTCCCTCGGACCGTTTTCAGCAGATAGATTTGATCGTGTGTACGCGGCCTTATACATGAGATGGTGGCTTGTTAATTAGCAGCTGGGACAGTGCTATTTGTTTCTGTTATAAATACCACACAATTGCAGATGAGCTTGACACATGATGAGTAATTTTTGAAATGTGTAAGTGTTGCTATATTAAGCAGTCTGTGGGAGCTGCAGGGTTAACACCTAGATTACGGTCTCTGGATGTTGGAATATGATATGATCTCCCACAGGAATGTGAAGTATTCACAATTCATATACATTGATAATTCACGGTCTGTGCTGCTTTGACACTTTTGCCCTTATGTAACTAGAATCTCCATCTATGAGAGAGGAGCCCTGTGTTCATGTAGAGCAGGGGTGTCAAACTGGCGGCCCTCCAGCTGTTCCGAAACTACAAGTCCCATCATGCCTCTGCCTGTGGGAGTCATGCTTGTAACTGTTAGCCTTGCAATGCCTCATGGGACTTGTAGTTTTGCAACATCTGGAGGGCCGCCTGTTTGACACCCCTGATGTAGAGTGTTCTATTGTGTACAGCAAGCGGCGTGTTTATACTGGGTTCAAAGCTTATATAACCAGCCTTAGCCTCTCGTCCAACCTGATCTCTGTCTTGTTCGACTGAAGATCATTTATGGTATCTGGAAGCATGTAGGGCTCATCGCTCATAAGCTAGGTGCATAGTACTGGGATTACCCCGCCCCCCCCCCCCCCCCCACCCCTTTTCTTATAGGGGACTCTGTAGTCGGAAGAATGCTTGCATTCCAATCGACATGCTGCAACAAATTTGGTTACCATTCTTGACTCCTCCTTTGCTAGCACATCAAACCGGAATTAACAATTGAATTTGCATCAATAATCTAGAAGGTGTGCCACTTGATCTTTCTTCAGCAGAACTTCACGTTATGGCCCTGTCTGCTGCCCACACCGCAAATGTAAAATAATTGGTAGACCCACTTTAGCGGTAATCCATTTGTCTCCATCTGATGGAATAGGATTTCAACCCAGACATCTTTCATTCCCTTTGCCATGGCACTTGGGCATACTTAATCTCCTGGCAGACTTCTGGTCCCAAGGGTCAGTGTTCTATGCTCTGTCAGCCACTGGCTTCAGTTCAAGCCACAGATCTGAGATGGGAACCAGAGGGCTTTTGGAATCGCAGCTGGAAGGGCCCACTTCAGTTGTGTGATTTGGAATTTTTAGCCTAGAAACTACTGAATAGGATGTATTCTGTCCT
Organism: Rana kukunoris; assembly: GCA_029574335.1. Taxonomy (NCBI): domain Eukaryota; kingdom Metazoa; phylum Chordata; class Amphibia; order Anura; family Ranidae; genus Rana; species Rana kukunoris. The sequence goes on from CM056051.1 coordinate 448,885,072, forward strand.
TCCTCCAGTCTAGTCTAGACCATCTTGTTGGCCTTGAGTGGCCAATCTTGGCTTTGGCCATTCGGTTTCATAGATACTTGGCCGGTCACGCTCTAGCTAAGGTCTTATTTCACTTTTTATTTCCTTGGTACCTCTTACTGGTTCTTTGACCCTATCATGGATATTCCTTTTGTCTGTCCCTGATTTCCCCCTCCCCCCACCATCCCTGTGTCCCTGACACTCTGGAGGTACTGTTTTAATACCTCCAGAGTGCCCCCTTATATCGTCCAGAGTGCTCCCTTACAGCCTCCAAAATGCCCCTAAGTAATAGTAAGGTCAGTGGCAGAACTACCAGGGTCTTAAAGGTGGCACTTGCGACTGGGCACTGGTCTTTCACCACCATACGGGTTCCTCAAGATGGCAAGAGGTGGCCCCCTGCACAACATAAGAAAGGGTCCTGGGATGGAGTCAGGGGGGGGCCCTTCATGGTTTCTTGCATTGGGGTCCTGGTTGTAGTTACACCTCTGGCTTGCGTTTCTCTTTTCCCCGTCACTCGGGTGCCGATGTGCGTGCCTGCAATACCTGCAATCGGCAGTTACAGAGCCAGGGGCATGGATCTCTGTGTGTAAACACAGAGATCCACATCCTGTCAGGGAAAGGAGACCAATGGTGTGTCCCTTGTACATAGGAACGGCGATCGGTCACCTCCCCCCACAGTTAGGATCGCTCCCTAGGGAACACATTTAACCCCTTGATCGCCCCCTAGTGTTGACCCTTCCCTGCCAGTCACATTTATACAGTAATCAATGCATATTTATAGCACTGTTCGCTGTATAAGTGTGAATGGTCCCAAAATAGTGTGAAGTGTCCCATCTGTCTGCCGCAACATCGCAGTCCTGACAAAAATTGCAGATAATCGCCATTACTAGTAAAAAAAATGATATACAAAAAAAAGTCCTACATCTATCCCCTATTTTGTAGGCGCTATAACTTTTGCACAAACCAATCGCTAAACGCTTATTGCAATTATTTTTTTTGAACAAAAATCTGTAGAAGAATATATATCGGTCTAAAAGGGGAGAAATAGCAAAAAAAAATATATATATATATATATATATATATATATATATTTTGTTTATGGCGCAAAAAATTAAAACCACAGAGATGATCAAATACCACCAAAACAGTAAAATGTTTCTTGGAAGTACAGTACAGGACACCATTCCCTCTCTTTATACTTGCTAATAAAAAAAAAAGAAAACTTTGTCTAGCTGGAGCTTTTCGTTTTGCCCGTGTCCAATCACCTGAAGGTGGCTCCAGTCAAAATCCAGTCAAAAAGAAGTTTGTTTCCTCCTGTGCTCTGGAAAATTGAATTTACTGATAAGCCAGAAGTCCTATTATTTTTCTGATGAGAAATGGCGGCCTTCAAGCCAAGGTCTTCTTAAAGGGGACGTCAATTTGTTATAGAGGACCAATGGCGTTTTTCTCCCCAGTCTCTTGTAGGTCTCTTGCGGTGCTGGCCAAAAACACCTACCTGGAGTTTCTCCCTCTATTGGAATGGTACCCAATCTTTATGCTGGTTTATGTCACCCAGTCTAGTATTTTCCATATATTCCCGGGGATAATCTCTCTTCATTCCATTTGCTAGTACTTTGAAGAACACCTACAGTTTTCTTCTTTTCTGGAGAAATGCGTCTGTTTGATCATGTAATGGGCTATTACTAATAGTCGTCATTTTTTCCCAATAAATTGCTTTCCATTTGTAGCAGAAGAGGAGGAATACTTTGAAACACTGGTAGTAGTATCCCTTTAAGCGGCCTTGTTAAATAGTCATTCCCAGCTGTTAGCTTTGTTCTTTGTGTTAGTATGTTATCAAAGAGATTAGTCTGCCCTAATTATCCAGCTGGTAACTGCTGATGTCAGAACCTGCGTATTGTAAATTGGGTAAACCAATTCAGTCAGCTTTGTGCGTAGAGGTGTCCAGACGGAGGTGGTCCTCTTACCGTGGAGTGCTGATTTTCTTATAGAGAGCATTTTCACATGTAAAAGCTGAACGGCTACATACACAGATTTAATATAAATGTATATTAGAGCCACTTTACCTGCCAAAGCATTTTGTATTTCTGTCCATCCAGTCTCAGGATTTACACAACTGTGTCACACAGCACAGCCCTATCTGATGGCACAAGAGACCTGATCCCATCATTTGACTAGACAATGAAATGTGAAGCAATAATGTGATGAGCTCTGTCATTTTTTTTTTTCCTAATGTTTAGCAAGCTCCTTGTCAACACATGAATTGATTGGCTGCTGATGCTGCATCTCCCAATCCCAGTCTGAGTGCTGACTAGATAGCGCCCTATACTCACATTTACATATATGTTGTACAGGGACCTCAGGAGGCTGATACCAAGTCAAGTTCATGTACTTGCACTGCTTGCATTAACAAAATGCATCTCTAAAGCCTTTTTCACACTGGGACGGCGGCGGCGGTAAAACGGCGCTATTTTTAGCGGCGCTTTACCATCAGATTTGTGGCGCTATTTGGCCGCTAGCGGGATGATCCCCCCCCTCTTGCGGCTGAGAAAGGTTTAGAAACAATCACAAAGCACCTCTTCAGAGGCGCTTTGTCAGCGGTATAGCCGCAGTGCCCCATTGATTTCAATGGGCAGGAGGGGTGGAGGAACAGTATACACACTGCTCCTTCACCTCCCAAAAGATGCGGCTAGCAGGACTTTTTTTTACAGTCCTGCTAGCGCACCTCTCCAGTGTGAAAGCCCTCGAGCTTTCACACTGGAGACACAGCAGCGGCTTTCAGGTTGGTTTGCAGGCACTATTTTTAGCGTTGTAGCGCCTGAAAACCGTCCCAGTGTGAAAGGGGTCTTAGATTGTTAGCTGTAACGAGCAGGGCCCTCTGATTCCTACTGTTTTTATATTGTAGTATATTTGTACTGTCTGCCTTTGTTGTAGCGTCAGACGGTTAGCACTATATAAATCCTGTGTAGTAGTAATAATGACGATTAATAAACAGAGCTGTGTTCATTTTAGGTCTATTTTTTTATATATCTGCCTAGAGTTCAGCGGAAAGATCAAAATTCTAATTTTTCCTCAATGTTAAATTTAGATTAAATATAATAAGTACCTGGACAGATAGTTAATGGGTAACCTTATCCATGTTCTTATCTACACTTCTGTTGAATAGATGGGTGCACTTACCGTATTTAGAGTAAAGAAGGACCATTTATGGATGGATGAAGAAAGCTTCCTATAATAAAGGAGGCTTCCCTAATGGGAAACATTAAATCATCAAATTTTTTTTAGAAGACCTCTTCTTCTTTTTAGAAGATCTCTTCTCCCAGCAAACAGGTTTATCCTTAAAAATCTGTCTGTACCACTATCTTCTGTCAATGCACTGTGTACAATTCTGAGCTTCTGTTAGATGTAAGAGTGAAGAGCAGTGTCGGGATGATGCGACTCCATTGCACATGTGTAGGAGCTGGGTAGGCCTTTCTGTTGATCCCAAAGGAAAATGTCAACAGTAGGATAAGCTTCCTGAAAGATGGCACAAGCTGTATAGTGGTGGGGGAGGGCACGTAGCTGCATTGTGGGGAAACAAGTCAAATATGACGGAACTTTGGCATAATGTACAAGCATGCTGTTTAGTCACGTGTACTTTATGGGTGCAAACAATGGTTTATCATGGACCCCCTCAATACATTTTTTAAAATTTGGTTTATTTTAAGAAATGATGTTCTTTATAGGCAATGATTTAAATATGAACCTTTTGTAGCTTCCTTGGACATTACATCTTTCTCTACTCAGGATTGTTGGCTATGCATCTGCATATATTCATCGAATTGTGTCTTTGTGTAATCAAGCGTTGTGACTGAGGATAAATGTATTTTGTGTCAACTGAATCAAAACCTGGAAGATCTAAAAATGTTTTTTGCTGAATGTGGCTGAAATCTAAATCTTTTTTGATGCTTGCATTTGGTTGATTCCATGCGTTACATTGATCATCTTCTTCTTTCTTTGCTCAGGTTGGCAACTACAAGCGCACAGTGAAGAGGATAGATGATGGCCACAGGCTGTGCAATGATTTAATGAACTGTATCCACGAGCGGGCGAAGATTGAAAAGGTGTACGCCCAGCAACTCACAGAGTGGTCCAAGAGGTGGAAACAACTTGTAGAGAAAGGTTAGGAGGACACATGCTACCTCTGTATTAGACTGTGGCACATTGGCAATTGGCACTATATATAATATTATAATATATACAATCCTAGCCAAAAATATTGTCACCCCTGAATCTCTGTCGGATAATGCATCACTTGGCACAGAACATTTTTGGAGTTACAAATGTTTAGGTATTCTCATGTTTATTTCTTTGTACTGGTATGACACAAAAATTGGAGAAACAAAAAGCCAAATCTGACACAATTGTAAGATTGCTTTCTGAGTTTGTGATGCTGCTGTAATTTGTAATTAAACTTGCTTGTATCAATTAAAGCGGAGTTCCAACCACAATTAGCATTTTTAAATGCATGTCCTTTCATCATGCGTTTTTATAATATAAATCCGGTCACCTACTATTTTACAATCCGCCACCGCTCCGCATGGCTATTCAAAAAAGAATAGTTTATAAAACTATGTCTACACCGTTGTCATTTTGCTTGTGGGCATTGTAAAGCCTACAAGCACTTACTTCCTGGAAATCTTGGATGGGGAGTGATAATTGGACAGCGCACTACATCCTGGGAAATGACACACATTTCCCAGGAGCATTAGAGGGAGATGATGTCAGAATCCTAGGTAATTTCAAAGGCAGATTTTGTGGGACCGCATAGCAACAAGCATTTCCAGGCACGTAAAAGTTTGTTTTTCCTTTTTTTAGGTCTAATGAGCACAATAATGTAAAAAAAAAAATTGGAGATGGAAACTCCACTTTAACAGGTGCTGACAATATAGAAATTACACCAGCAACCAACTAAAATTGTGACAAATTGACTCAACCTTTCTGCTGTGCGTCTCTGTGTGCCACACTTATCATGGAGAAGAGAAAGCAACAAATTGTCTGGGGACTTGAGAACAAAAATTGCGGAAAAGCATGGACAATCTGAAGGTTACAAGTCCATCTCTAGAGATCTTAACGTTCCTGTGTCCACTGTGGGCAACACTGTCACAAAGTTTACAGCCCATAGCACTGTAGCTTATCTACCTGGATATATAGGAAAGAGACATTTTTGATCCAGGGGTTTATTAAAACTTACCTGAGGAAGCGAAAATCCTTTTGGGAGAATGTGCTGTGGACAGATGAAACAAAATTACAGCTTTTTGGTAAAGTCCATCATTCTACTGTTTTCAGAAAAAGGAATGAAGCATTTAAAAGAAACATACAGTCCCTACAGTTAAATATGGTGGAGGTTCACTGATATTGTGGGCTTGCTTTGCTGCTTCAGGCACTGGATGTCTTGACTGTGCATGGCATTATAAAATCTGAAGACTACCAAATAATTCTGGGGTGCAATGTAGGGCCCAGTGTCAGAAACTTGAGTGTCTGGGAGACGCCAATCTCTCCGAACCATTATCCCAAATACCATCCATGCTGCCGTCCAATCCAGGTTGGTCTAGATGGTCTACGTGGTTTGTGGCGGATGGAAGAGGAGGACCTGGACAGCGAAAACTGGGAGAATATGTGGGATTACCTGCTTCACTCATTGGTTGCGGCTAACGACAAACTAATTAAATTAAAAATCTTACATAGAATCTATTATACGCAACAAAGCCTGCACTGAATATACCCAGCCTCCTCAGCTAGCTGCTGGAGATGCTCTGGTACTCCTGCAGGCTTCACACACATTTTGGGATTGCACACAGATTCAAGATTATTGGTGGGAGGTGACCCAATTTATCCATGGGTTAACCACAGTCCCTATCCCTTTGATGGTTAATATTTGTCTCCTAGGGCTAGAGAACTGCTGTCATTCCCCAAAGCAACACACACACTCTAGTAAGTATTCTCCTATTTTAATGCGAGAGGCCATAGTTCTCAAATGGAAGTCAGCCGTGCCCCCTACACTGCCACTATGGAAGCAGTCGGTCAATGCTGTGATACCCCTCTATAAGGCAACATGCCTATCCCGCGGATGTCCCATGAAATATGAAAGTTTGGCATTTGTGGACAGACTCGGACACTACGGTAGACGATCAGACCTTAGCAGACCAATATAGGTAACCTTCCTGAAGTTATACTTGGCTTGGTATGGAGCTGGGATCTATGTCTATGATATGAGAATGGTTGGGTAGGCCCCTACAGAAATTGTATTAATATTTTAGATTTACTACTCTTATAGTGTCCAGTTTTGCTAGAAGGTGGGGGAGGTCCTCCAAACAGCAATACTCCATATCATTATTCTGTCAACTGTAACTGAGCAGTGTGTATTTAGAGTTTAGAGATACTTGGTTAGTCGGTAAAGTTAAGTCATGATTTGTAACTTGTTATCCGGGATATGCCCCAATGGCTCTGTTTTGTACCTATAACTCATAAACCATTCAGTGAAGAAAATAAAAAAGAAACTTGGGTCTCCATCAGAGGTAATGGGTCCTACAGCAGACAATGACCCAAAGCACACATCAAAAAGCACCCATAGTTTAAGACAAAACGCTGGAGATTACTGAACTTTCCAGCATTTGGGAAAAGGAACTCAATTCCAATCTGAGAGACCTAGAGCAGTTGGTAAAAGAGGTCCAAATATCCAGTAGCTTAGGCGTAAGACACTCATTGATAGTTACAGGAACCCATTGATTTTAGTTAAATTTAGTTATATTTTCCAAGGGGTGTGCTACCAAATATTGCATTCATTTTGTCCAGTCCATTTTTGCAGTTTTGTGTGTAATCTGTCAGATTTTGCTTTTTGTGTCTCCACTTTTTTGTGTGGTACCAATACAATAGTGAGAATGCCTAAACATTTGTAATTTAAAGTTTACTGGGAGAAGTGGTGCATTATCTGACAAAAATGCAGGGTGTCAATATTTTTGGCTGTGTGTAAATATATATAAATAGTCCCTGGGTTACAAATAAGATAGGGTCTGTAGGTTTGTTATCAAGTTGAATTTGTAAGTCGAACACGTACATTTTTTTTTTTTTTAAGTATAATTTTTTTTGGATAACATAGGGAAGGCTTAAAGGGGTTGTAAAGACTAATATTTTCCTCCTTAAATTAAAGCCTGACAGTAGCTGATAAAGTAAAAAGTAATATTTTGCATTATAACTAGTTTGACAGCTGTTGAAATCGAGCTGTTTTATTCACCTCCGTCACTCCTGAATCATTATTCTCACTGACTTCCTGGTTTGTGGTGCCCATTCATTCTTGCTACATCACGGCCTAATGGGAACTACAGTTCCCATTAGGCTTAGCCTCATGCCTGTGAGAGATAAGAGAGCATCTTCACGCATGGCTGTAGTCATAGGGAGGGGGTGAGCACATTCTGCTTTCCACCATGCAAAACAGCTCAGATGCTGGTGGAAAGCAAGAAGAGGAGAGACCGGAAATGGCATTATTAAACCTGGATTACTGTATTTTGGAGGTCAAATAGAAAACAAGGTAAGTGATATTTAAATGCTCTAGCTTTCAGCAATCAATTGGTCTAATAAAAAACGAACCTTAAGGCTTAATTTCCATGGACGTTTTTACAGCCACTTTTCTGAGCATTTTTTGCAGCTTAACCACTTAAGGACCGCCTCCTGCAGATTTACGTCGGCAGAATGGCACGGCTGGGCACATCAACGTATATATACGTTGGTTTTAGTACCCAGCCGTGGGTCGCGGGCGCGCGCCCGCGACCCGGTCCGAAGCTCCAGGACCGGGACCGCGGGATTCGCGGACCCGATCGCCGCTGCAGTGCGGCGATCCGTCCCTGGAGCGGAAGAACGGGGAGAGCCGTGTGTACACACGGCTTCCCCGTGCTTCTCTGTGGCCGGAGCATCGATCGCGTCATCCCTGTAATAGGGGGACGCGATCGATGACGTCACACCTACAGCCACACCCCCCTACAGTAGTAAACACACACATTAGGTACACATTCCCTACAGCGCCACCTGTGGTTAACTCCCAAACTGCAACTGTCATTTCCACAGTAAACAATGCAATTTAAATGCATTTTTTGCTGTGAAAATGACAATTGTCCCAAAAATGTGTAAAAATTGTCCGAAGTGTCCGCCATATTGTCGCAGTCACGAAAAAAATCGCTGATCGCCGCTATTAGTAGTAAAAAAAAAAAAAATAATAAAAATGCAATAAAACTATCCCTTATTTTGTAAACGCTATAAATTTTGCGAAAACCAACCGATAAACGCTTATTGCGATTTTTTTTTACCAAAAATATGTAGAAGAATACGTATCGGCCTAAACTGAGGAAAAAAAATGTTTTTTTATATATTTTTGGGGGATATTTATTATAGCAAAAAGTAAAAAATATTGCATTTTTTTTTAAATTGTCGCTCTATTTTTGTTTATAGCGCAAAAAATAAAAACCGCAGAGGTGATCAAATACCACCAAAAGAAAGCTCTATTTGTGGGGAAAAAAAGGACGCAAATTTTGTTTGGGAGCCACGTCGCACGACCGCGCAATTGTCTGTTAAAGCGACGCAGTGCCGAATCGCAAAAACCCCTTGGGTCATTTGCCAGCGTATTGGTCCGGGTCTTAAGTGGTTAAAAACAGCTCTCCATGTTGGTCTATGGCCTCATGCCCACAATGACGTTTTTGAGCTGTAGATGGCTGAGCCGTTTTCAAGCTGCACAAAAAACAAGGGACCAGTGAGTTCTGAAGCTCCAGCAATAGAGCTGTAAAAACGCCAGACATTAAAAAATGCGCAAAAACGCTGCCGCAACGTTTTTGAGCTCCAGATTTTTTTTTTCCAACAAATAAACATGGACAGGCGGTTTTAAACTGTAAAAAAAAGGCTTAAAAAAGTGGCTGTAAAAACGTCCATGGAAATGAAGCCTTAGGGCCCTTTCACACGTACAGGCCGTATGTCCGCATTTTCATCCATCCGTTTGCGGTTGAAAATGGGACATTTGTCCCTATGTGATAATTGTCCGCAAAATCCTATTTTTCTTTCGTCTGGCGGATCGGATGAATACGGACATACGGTCTGTGTGCGGGGACCGCCCTGTCAGCCGACGGCTCAGCTTGGATTTTACAGAGGATCCCCGCTGAGCTAAAGCGGACACACGGAGGCGGATCATTACGATCCGCCCTGTGTAAAAAGGGCCCTTAGTGCTCCTTTAACACCTCCGTAAAATTAGTTTTGCTGTCTCTGCCCCCAGTTCAGAAGATTCCATCTCACTTTCTGTCTCTGTGACAAATATATTTTGAACATTTTGCATTGTGGAAATGAGGATTGGTGATACAGCTTCAGTGGAGACACCTTTTTCCCAAGATAACTCTTACAGGAGTAAATTTTACTTCCTAGGTATAGGTGTGTGTGTGTGTATGTGTGTATGTGTGTATGTGTGTATGTATGTATGTATGTATGTGTATATGTGTGTATATATGTGTGTGTATATATATATATATATATATAATATATATATACACACACATATATATATATATATATATATATATGTGTGTGTGTGTGTGTGTGTGTGTGTGTGTGTGTGTGTGTGTGTGTGTGTGTGTGTGTGTGTATATATATATATATATATATATTATACCAAGCTTGGCTGTAAAAATGTTCCTTAGAGGGCAGTGGCTAGTGTTTCAAAGTATTTTGTACTGAGTACTGTTACTTTCAAGACAAGCTTTCAGGGTGTACCCCCTTTTTGCACCAGAGAAATGTTATTGGAAAAATAACGGTGTGGCACATACAGAATTTGGATAAAGCGTATAGCACCCCTGGTTCAAACAGTACTGATGCACAAAGTTTTAGAAAAATGTTATGTAGAACAATCCCTGGGAAAAAAACACATTTCTCTTTCGTTCATCGACGGACACAGTGCGTGCCTCCTTAAGCTTGACCATTGAGTTATGTCGCCTCCACAGAAGTAGGACTAGGCAGAACAAAAAACACCTGGCTACACCCATGGGCTGTCCTCAGTCAGTATATAACACCCTCCCTGCTCTAGGTATTCAGTTTATTTCTGTCTAGTCAGGAGTAAGGACCTAGATCCTTGTTGGGATCTTTTGGTCCTAGCAAATTTAAATTGTTTGTCTTCAATGCCTTTTTTCCTGAAAGATCTACAATCAACTGCCGGACTGGGAGACAGGCTGGATATCTAGATCCGGTGGTCTCCTCAGTCCAGGAAGCGAGTGCGTGCAGACCGCAGCTACACGCTAGTTCGGCTGCGACATGACCTCAGCGGATGGAGGCTGGCCCGCGGGTTAATTGTCTCACAGAGTCGCATGCGAATAGTCCCTTGGCCGACAGCCCCCACTTCAGTGGCAAAGAGTTCTGTCTGGAGGGTTACCAGCACCATGGATCAGTAAGTACAGTTCACCCTTTGTGCAGTTGGGGATGGATGCGGGTACCCTCCAGGGATGGTCGGACCTGCCTGCAGGATCCCTCCTCTCATCCTGAAGTCCTTTAGTTAAACTGCGTTTCACCCATGGATTGGTTGGTGTCCCAGGGCAGGCAGCAGAGACCCCTGGGGGTTTCCCCTGCCATTCCCCTTCTGGGAGGTGTGTGTCCTGCCCTGGTGGTATTGGGGGGGGGGGGTGTTTCAGTGCAGAGGATACAGTGGAGACCTCTAGGTGCATGCCCTGCTGTGTGTGCAGTTTGGGGGTCCCAGTGCAGAGTGCAAAGTGGTGTCCCCTTAAATGTTCACCCTGCCTGGTGGAGTACAGTACCTTTTTGGAGGGAGGTCCCTTTGCTGAGGGTGCATAGATGTTAAAGGCACAGAGAGGATCCTGGCAGCATGCTTCAGCTTGCAAACGGCCGGCGGCCATGTTTGGGTGGCCCGTTGACAGCATAGCGGCCATTTTCCCTGGGCATGGCTGGTCTCTGGCTTGCTGCTATGTTTGTGTAGCCGATGATGTCACGGCAGGCATTTTTTGTTGGTCTAATGAGATGCTAGAGACGGCCGAATCCTCGTGGAGATGCCAGAGCAACCCCTCTTCCTTTTCCTCCCCTATGCTTCACTTTCTGTCCCGGGATATGTGAAATGGACGCCGACATTGGTGTTGCTTGGTCCAAAATGTGGCGCTTGGTAGGGTGAGACTTTGGGGGGTTCTTGTGTATCTCCCTCTCTGCTGATAGGTACCCTAACCATTGGGGTATCTTAGTGGTGCCAAAGTTCCTTAATACTACAGGGTATTTTTCCCTATGGAGCCTCGGGGTCACATCTCACCCACTGATCCCCTCATGGAGGTGGCAGGTCCCTCGGAACCTCAGCTTCCCGTTGTTGCGCTGACGGCGATCCTTAAATCATTGGTATCATGGGTAAAAGTAGCGTGTGGGCAAAGACACTGGAGGAAGCATCCCCTGCCTTCCCTTCTCAGTCTGTCTCGTCTGATTCTGAGCCAGATGCCGCCAGGGACGTTGCCCATTCAGGGGGGTTTAATATCTCGCCCCCTCACCCGTCCGACAGTGAGGATAAGTCCTCTGTGGTCTCGGCAGTGAGTCGACAAAAGCTGGTAGACGCACTTGTTACTGCAGCGCGGGAGACTCTGAAGATGGAGTATACAACTGACAGAGTGTGTCCTTTGGTACGCATAAGTCTCCTCGCATACCTGTTTCCTTATCTGCCTTATTTTGATTGGTTGTTCCCATTCCTTATAGGTAAACTTAAGTCACCCTTTGTGGTACACAAATGTTGATTAGTACGCTACCCCTTTAAAAAAAAAGTGGACTTCCCCCACCAGTGGTGGACCCTCCAGTTTCCAGGTTGAATAAAGCAACCATGATCCCAGTAGAGGAATCCTCTGTCCTTTAAGAACCCGGCTGACAGGTTAGCGGAGGCTGTGGCACGCTGCATGTTAACTATGGCTGGGCCAGCATTGCGCCAGGCTCTTGGTAGTGAGCAGGTTCCTGCTGTTTCTGTTGATTAGTGGATCAGTTGGTCCAGTATATTTGTGATACACTAGCCTTGGATGCAGCTTGTGTGTTGTCCAAGTTTTCTGTTTCAGCGGTGGTGATTAGACGTGTGCTGTGGCTTTAGAATTGGTCGGCAGTCCAGGCCTCTAAAAAAGCTCTCATTGATCTGCCCTTTCAAGGCAACTGCCTGTTTGGGACTACCCTGGATGACATCATTATTGGTGTCACAGGGGGAAAGAGTTCCTTCCTGCCTCAATCTAGGAAAAGAAAGGAGCCTCGTCGCAGACGGGGGCCTTCCTTCTAAGCCCATAAGAAATTCTTCTTGGCTCTCGGGAACTGCAGATAAAGGAAACGGATCTCTCAAGTCTTCCCAGGAAGTTTCAAGAAATCTTGGTCTGATAAGCCTATAGCAGGGTTCTCCAGATCCACTGACAAAACTCCTTCAGCATGAAGGTCTGCCCTCACCCATTGCTGGTTTTCAGATTCGTGGATCTCCTTCGTGAGCGTCAAGGGGGTCCACGAATTGAACATGTTTGGAGGAACAAAAAAGGATGAGTTTGTTTTCTTCTCAAATGTCGACCCCTTCAGCAGGTTTAGTTCAATGGGGAAGTAAGTGAGGCTCGTGGCAATCTCGCACATTCCTCTGGTAGACGCTGCAGTAGACACCTACCTTTTCTGCGGTACCTGCGAATAACCGAGGGCGAAGGTCTTCTGGTGGCCGTAAACATCCCTTGGAAGCTACCTCTGAGCTTCCATCCTGCTTTACAGTAACTGGTTTTAATGGCCTAGCCATTGAACGCCAGGCACTGAGAGATAGAGGTATATCCAGATCAGTGATCCCTATCATTCATCCTAGCTCCTTTTCTGTGACTTGAATCTTGGCTATTCTTCAACAGGGTGTTGAGCAGAATTTGGCTTTGAGCACCATCAAGGGCCAGGTGTCTGCCTTAGCAGTCTTCTTTGAGCGACCCCTAGCCACTACTCTTTAGTTCGTACCTTCATTTAAGGAGTCCAGCATGTGGCTCCGCCTGTACAGTCTCTCTTGCTGCCATTGGATTTAAACTTGGTGCTATCGGTTCTTCAGAAACCTCCATTTGAGAATATTCTAGATTGTTGGTGGCTATTACCTCGGCCTGCAGGCATTGTTGGTGGCATTATCCTGTCGTCCCTATTTAGTTTACATATGCGGGCACGACTTCGGTATGCGTGCAAGCTCATGGGGACGAAGGCACTTTAATTTTCCTTTACAATTATTTTATATTTTTTTGATCACTTTTGTTCATATTACAAGGAATGTAAACATCCCTTGTAATAGGAATGGTGCATGACAGGTCCTCTTTATGGAGCGATGTGGGGTCTATTAGACTCCATATCTCTCCTCCAGGCTGAAAAGCATCAGATAAAAAAAAAAATTGATAATCTGATGCTTTTCTAACCGAGATCTCGGCTTCGTTTACTTGTGAGGCCTGGATGTCATAACGTTGCCTCCGAGGATCATAGAGATTGCTGGGGATCATCTGTCCCCTGGAAATCTCTATGCCTCTCATCCGGTGCTGGACGAATCACTCTCTGGGTCCCTGACCACACGGGAGAGCCCAGAGAAGCACCGGAGGAGGAGGGGGTGTTCCCTCCTATCGCCGCTAAGAACAATCAAGCGGCTGAGCCCATATGATCGTTTCTTATTGTGCTCAGAATCACTGGCTCTAAATAAAAAAAAAAGATCTGTCTGATGCCTGTAGCTGCAGGCATCATTTCGATATCTTCACTGAAAGCTAAGGACGTCATATGATGTACCATGGGCGGGAATAGGTTAAACCAGAATATTTAGTGATGCAACAAATGTGGGATATGGAATTGGGGTAGAGTCAGAGGCGAGAGTTGTCCTAAAATTGTTGCATAGGGATGTAGAAAAGTCCACGTTTGCTTGATTATCACGTTTTTCCTTTCCTAAATAATTTACACATTATTATTATTATTATTATTATTATTATATAGGATTTATATAGCGCCAGCAGTTTGTGCAACATGAGGGCAGACAGTACAGTTACAATACAATTCAATACAAGAGGAATCAGAGGGCCCTGCTCATTAGAGCTTACAATCTCAAAGGGAGAGAGTCAAGTAATACAAAAGGTAATAACTGTGGGGTATGAGCTGATGAATACAGTTGTTAGATGGAGGCTTACAGTAACTTAATTGTTTTTGTCAATATGGCTACAATCATCAGAAATATTGCATAGATATTGTAGTTCCGTTGAGAAAAGTAAATGTTTTTCAAAAAGTGTACAAGCATACTTTTTACTCCATGGCCAGTGAAATGGTTGTTTTAGTCAACTACATGTGTATATGTTTGCTTCAAAAATATAAATTCCTTTGTAGTCAACTCTGCATGCACCTTGGTGTCTGTTTCAGGCCCTCAGTATGGCACGGTGGAGAAGGCTTGGAATGCATTGATGACGGAGGCAGAAACTGTCAGTGAGCTCCACCTTGAAGTGAAAAACGCTCTGATGAACGATGACTTTGAAAAGGTGAAAAATTGGCAAAAAGAGGCCTATCACAAGCAGATCATGGGAGGCTTTAAAGAGACCAAAGAAGCTGAAGACGGTTTCAGGAAAGCACAGAAGCCATGGGCAAAGAAAATGAAAGAGGTAAGAATACAAATCCTACAGCTGGTTGGGCCCCCTCAGGTCACCTGCACTGTGGAGCTGGTATTGGGTGGGACAATTTTTGTAGAAAAAATAGTTGGAATTACAGTCTTATAAAATTTTACAATGTATTAAACCCCTTCAATGAACTTCTCCCATTTGGTCTAAGTATACCATTGAACGTGTTTTTGTTTTATGTTCAATGAGTGCAAAAATACCTGTTGCTCCTGCCAAAAGTCTTGTGGACTAATAACTTCTTACTCTCCCTGTGCAAAAGCGTGCTGGCGGGGGGGGGGGGGGGATTAGAGGTCAGTGTTTGAAATTCATCAGAAATTAATGAAGTAGGTGGAGCTCAAACCAAATGCTTAGGAATTCAGAGCTGTGAATGTCAGGAAGGGTGAAGCACACTATATTTCTGGCACATCAACTGTGTTTTTTTTTGTTTGTGTTTGTTTTTTTTTTATTTGATGTGACATACACTTCATGTTGAACTCTAGGCAGATTAAAGAGAGACAGATTAATTAGTTGCTGCAGGCTGGATTGTGTACATGTATGTCATCCAGCTGTGGGCATGTTGCTCGCCGTTCCTGCGACCACGGCATCTACCAGACACTGTGGCTCCCGGTACCCAGTTGCTTTGAGCACCCATGGTGATCACTTGAACACACGTCTACAAAGCTGTTATGAATGAATTTCATTCATAAAAGGTTTGATTCCTTTAGTAATGCATTGATTAGTCCACAGCTATCACATTGGACCTGAGCTAATCACAGCACCCTGTACCATGTGATAGATGTAGGCCAATCACCGCTGTTATGGATGTAACCCATTCATGATGGGTCAAAACATTGCTGTTACAGTGATTAAAATATCCTAGATATAAAACTTAAAAGTACATATCTATCTAAAATGATGTAGTGTATTCTTTAATATTACTCCACATCACTGTAACAGTAATCGTTGTAAAAAAAAAATATATATCAATAAATCCCTGATCACTATGTTGACACTGAACTACTCTGATGCAAGTATGTAAAAATAAAAAATAAAGTGGAAAAAAAAAACCCTGATCACCGCCCCATCAGTCATATGATGACTCTTTACTGCACTAGTGACAGTATATAACGAAAAAATTGTGGAATAAAAAAAAAATTATTGATATTTAACTAGTTACCGACTGCCCGTCGCAGATGTACTGATGCAAGCTGGCTCCCCTGCGAATCACCGCCCTTGTATGTCGAGCGCGTACACATCAATTTGTGGAGCGCGCGCACCTCCAGAAGCGTGCCCATTCTTGAGCTGGGGAGCCAACCAGCGGGTCCGGTGGAACGAGGATATGTCAATGTAAACAGATCCTCGTTCTGTCACGGGAGGAGAGACAGATCGTATATTCCAAGTGATTAGGAACATCGATCTCTTGCCTCCTCCTCCAGTCAGCCCAGCCCCAATACAGTTCGAAACACCTCCCAGGAAACGCACTTTACCCCTTGATCGCCCCCCTGGTGTTAACCCCTTACATGCCAGTGACATTTATACAGTAATCGTGGCTATTTTTAGCTCTGATCACTGTATAAATGTCAATGGTCCCAAAAATGTGTCACGTGTCTGATTTGTCTGCCGCAATGTTGCAGTGCCACTAAAAATCGCATATCGCCACCATTACTAGTAAAAAATATATATAATATTATAAAAATGCCATGAATCTTTCCCATGGTTTAAAGATGCTCTAACTTTTGCACAACCCAATCGATCTATGCTTTATTGCAATTTAGGGCCGAAACAACTAATCGATTAATCGTTTATGAAATTAATCGATTATAATTTTCATAATCGATTAATCGGCCAGTAACATAATGGGGTTAAAAAAAAAATGAGCCCTTTATAGTACAAAAAAGCAAATCGCTACTGTAAATATTACTTTCACTGTCCCAGAGTAAAAAAATTAACCCCTTACAGTAGCAATTATTTGCTCTTTTTGTACTTATTTTCGTTTTTTTCGTAACATTATGTTACTAAACATCTTCGGCCTGGGTTCACACCTCAGTTTTTTGGTGCTTTTTGCAGAAAAGCACTACAGTTAATTTACATGGTTTCCTATGGGACACGTTCATGACTTTTTTTCAGCTGCTGCATATTTGGAAAGGGCAAGGACTTTTTAACGCAAAACAGTGCTATTTTGTTTTGATTTGGTACCATATACTTCAATGGAGAAGCTTCAGAAAAGCATGTAATGTGTTTTTGCGCCAATTTGTGTTTTGTAATCTGCCCAACAACAAATTGCCCCCAAAAAAATGTAAAATTATTTTTTTTTTAAAGTGGAGGTTCACCCTCTAAACAAATTTCAGGCATGCCATGGAGCCCACCCACCCGACCGGCAGTATGCCGGTGTCTTTTTTTTTTTTTTCTATACATACTTTTTTACGGGCTCTCGTCCCCCTCCGGCGATCCTGCAGGACTTGGCGTTTACAATCACAGGCTGTGATTGACGTCCCTCAGCTAGGCGCATACAGCGCGTTACGAGATGCCGAAAGAACCCGAACGTCGGTGCGCAGGCGCCGTATAGGGCTGCACCAACGTTCGGGTTCCTTTGGCATCTCGTGATGCGCTGTATGCGCCGGGCTGAGAGACGTCAATCACAGCCTGTGATTGGAAATGCCCAGTCACGCGGGATCGCCGGAGGGGACGAGAGGCCGTAAGAAGGTAGGGTGGGCTCCATGGCATGCCTGAAATTTGTTTGGAGGGTGAACCTCCACTTTAAGGTCATTATCCGATTAATCGAAACAATAATCGGCCAACTAATCGATTATGAAAATAATCGTTGGTTGCAGCCCTATTGCGATTTTATTTAGTTATTTATTTATTTATTTTTTCAAAAATAATGTAGCAGAATACATATTGGCCTAAAGCAGTGTTTCTCAATTCCAGTCCTCACGCCCCCCCAACAGGTCATGTTTTCAGGATTTCCCTCAGATGAAAAGGTTGTGGGAATTACTAAGGCAGTGAAACTGATCAAATCACCTGTGCAAAATAATGGAAATCCTGAAAACCTGACCTGTTGGGGGGGGCCTGAGGACTGGAATTGAGAAACACTGGCCTAAACTGAGGAAGATTTTTTTTTTATAAAGATCTCTGTCTCTGACTTTTGGGGATTTTTTTTTTCCTCGCCTAAATATATGGATAGATTTTATAACTAAAAAATAAATAAATATATATATATATATATCATTTTTTTTTTTGGCCTTTTTTTGTTTTATATAGCAAAAAATTAAAAAACCCAGCGGTGATCAAAAGAAAGTCATTTGTGTGAAAAAATAATTATATGAATTTCATTTGCGTACATACAGTGTTGCAAAACTGTGTAATTGCCAGTTAAAGTAGCACAGTGTTGAACAGCAAAAACTGGCCTAGTCGTAAAACCTTCCAGAGGTCAAGTGATTAAAGAATATGTCAACTCAACATTTCATATTCCTGCTATGTTCCTGCTGTACGTGTATAAAAAACTTTGTTTTGTTTTTGTTTGTTTTTTATTGCTTCCTTTGTGTGAAATTCCTGGTGTTCCTGCCAGTCCTGCTCTCTTATTAAATTCTGACCATACTAGCCATTGGCGCAAAGGCCTTCTCTCCTCCAATAATTAGACTGGTGCCGACCCCCCCCCCCCCCCTCTCCTTTTTAAAGCCGTTCACGGAGAAGTTTAGTGTGCTGCTGTTTCCCCTCCCCTAGCTCTCTGGGGGCTTGAAGTCTAATATACTGCAATTCCTGTAGTAGGTAACTTCCTGCAGTGATCTCCGAAAGTCCACACCCACCACCTGGAGAGAAAGGGAGATTAGCTGTCAGGTGACTGTAGATAAGAAAATAAAAATTAAAAGGTCTTTATATAGCAATATTTAGGTCTATTGGATAAGGAGGCTAACAAATCAGTGCTAGAGGTGCTTTTGAGCTGTTTGTTATATGTAGTATTTCCGTCTCCTTTAACTGCAGTAGAGAAAAATCGGGTCTCCTGCTAGACAGAACTGTGCTGTGTAGCAAAGCTTTATATATCTCAGAACTGGATGGACAGAAATACAAATTCTCAGGTAAAGCATCTCCCATATACAGTGTGTATTTTATGTTTGTATTTAGCGGTTTGCTTGGAATCCAGCTTTAAGATTCTTCACTATGTTATAGTTTAGTATGTTAGCCTGGCTGCTCCCTTTATATGAGCACACGTGCCTCGTGCCTCCCATAAGATAGACCTTTCTGTTTATATACCTTAGTAGACTGGAGTGATATAAGAATCAGTCCTTCGTTTTCCATATGTGTTTGGCTTTCTGCTGCGGAAAAAACAAGCACAGGTGAGAAATAAATTAAATACAACTTAAGTAAATGAAGACTGCTTAATAAGTACGTGTTGCTAAAATCCATGTTAAAAATAAAGTAGAATGACTTTTAAATGTTTTTAAAAGTATTGTCTAAATTCAAATACAGTTAAAATGGGTATAAAATGGGTATAAAATCCCACCTGGTATTGTTCTCTCTAACCCTTCTATGGATTTCTGGCCTTAAAGGGGTTGTAAAGGTAAAAAAAAAAAAAATTCCCTAAATAGCTTCCTTCTCTTTTCTTCTGAGAAATCCTCACTTCCTGTTCTTCTGTCTGTAACTAAATACAGGAATAGGAGGCTTTCTCCCTGGTGTGGAGAACGCCTCTTGAGGTGGGAGGGGGTGAGCAGGCAAGTCAGGACACACTCTACTTTGCAGATAGAGAAAGGAGCTGTTTGTTAGTGGGCGTCCTGACACTCTTCCTTGCCCCCTCAAGAGGCTTTCTCCACACCAGGGAGAAAGCCTTGCATTACTGTGTGGAGTTACAGACAGAAGAACAGGAAGTGAGCATTTCTCAGAAGAAATAAGGACATTTCAAAGCAAAATGGAAGGATGAGGTAAGTGAAGGAGGACTGCACTAAGGTAAAGGAAGATATTTAAGGAAACTTTTTTTTAACCTTTTACAACCCCTTTAAAATTAAACTCCAGGAATGAACTGTACAGCATTCTTATCAGTCTGGCTTTCAAGTATGCAATACATCTTTCCTGGAGTTCAGTATTAACAGATTTGAGCGGAACCTGATCATTTTCTATCTCAGGAGTGCCTGCTTCCTATTTCTATGAAGAATCCAATACGGCGCCTATGATTTCATAATTCTGGTGTCGCTAGCCCCCTCAAGTGCATTTTACACAGGAATATAGAAAATTGCCTCTAGATATATCTGAAGCAGGGAAATCCACTGAAAGGAGAGACCTGCCTTTCATTGATTGGAGTAGGGTGGAGAAATGACCCTAATGCCGCATACACATGATCAAAGTATCCAATAGTCTAAAATCCGATGGATTTTTTTCATCGGAATTCCGTTCAAGCTGTCTTGCATACACACTGTCAGACTAAATTCTGACCGTCCAAAACGCGGGGGCATAAAACACTACGACGAGCCGAGAAAAATGTTTAATGCTTTCGAGCATGCGTCGACTTGATTCTGAGCATGCATGGATTTTTCTCCGACTGAATTCCACAGACGATCAGAATTTCCCATCGGCTTTTTTTTTCATCGGAAGAATTTAAAACATGTTCTATTTTTTTACTCCGATGGGAAAAAGTCCAATGGGGCCCACACACGATTGGAATTTCCGAAGAAACCAGTCCATCGAACTTGTTTAATCGGAAAAACCGATCGTGTGTATGCGGCATAACAGTCACTGCAATTAATCAGGTTTGGTTTCCCTTTTTAACCATTTAACCCCCGGACCATATTGCTGCCCAATGACCAGAGCACTTTTTGTGATTCGCCACTGCGTTGCTTTAACTGACAATTGCGTGGTCGTGCGACGTGGCTCCCAAACAAAATTGATGTCCTTTTTTTCAAACGAATAGAGCTTTCTTTTGGTGGCATTTGATCATCTCTGCGGTTTTTATTTTTTGCGCTATAAACAAAAATAGAGCCTTTTGCTATAATAAATATTTTATCCCCAAAAATATATAAAAAAACATATTTTTTCCTCAGTTTAGGCCGATACGTATTCTTCTACCTATTTTTCGTAAAAAAAAAATCGCAATTAGCGTTTATTGATTAGTTTGCGCAAAAGTTATAGCGTTTACAAAATAGGGGGTAGCATTTTTATTAATATTTTTTATTTTTTTACTAGTAATGGCGGCGATCAGCGTTTTTTTTCGGTACTGCGATATTATGGCGGACACTTTTGACACATTTTTGGGACCATTGGCATTTTTTTAGCGATCAGTGCTATAAAAATGCATTGGATTACTATAAAAATGCCATTGGCAGTGAAGGGGTTAACACTAGGGGGCAGGGAAGGGGTTAAGTGTGTTCCTGGGTGTGTTCTAACTGTATGGGGGGGTGGACTCACTAGGGGAAATTGTATGAACAGGAGATCAGCGTTTCCCCGCTGACAGGAACGGGAGCTTTGTGTTTACACACATAGCTCCCATTCCTCGCTCTGTACCGAGCGATCGCGTGCGCCCGTCACTCGGGGGCGAGCGGGGTGTGCCGCGCGGGCCGGCGGCACGCACACACGCGCACCCGCCCCCCTAACGGCCTTTACAGTGCCGACGTAGAGCTAAGGGCTCTCGCCCAGGCGTGCCGACCTGCCGCAGTAATATGACGGCAGCTGGTCGGCAAGCAGTTAATGTCCTTAGCTTAGTCACAGATTCACTTTACTTATTTACATATTCTTAACATAGTAAATGAGACTTAAAACAAGCCTTTGCTATCCTTTGTAGCTGCATGCACTGGGAAGCAATTCATCCTCAGAATTCACATTAGAGCAGCCTTTCTCAACCATTTTACCCCAATAAAACCCTTAACGTTGAGAAAAACTGGAGGAAGAACCTGCACTGCTGGATATAACATCTGTGATCTTTATTGTATCATGACAAGTATAAAGGGGACAAGCAGACATGTTTCGGCAGAAGCCTTGTTTACAGCTCAGGTTACCAGTTACCCGTTATCCGGATATCGTAGTTGAATGGTGTTATTTTTGTGTTAACACCCTTAACATTACCTCTAAATTTCAGGGTACCCCTTCTGAAACCAACCAATTGGGGGTCAGTGGGAAAATTCCCATAATTTGGTAGTCAGAAAAATGCCACCCTTACAGGTTCTCGTGCCATTTTGCTGGTTCTGTCAAGTGGCATTGTACCCAAAACTATGCAGGTGCCAACAAATGGAAATTTAATCAGCCACAGCTTAATGGAACTGGCTATAGTAAGTTTGTCAGCAGGTTAGAGCAACTGCTGTAGAAAGCTGGTAAGCCACTACTACTGTGAAAGACAGCAGGCGGATATGAGCTGGGGCTTCAGTTTCTCTGCTGGGAGCTTTGAAGAGTAATGTATCCTCAGTGACTACAGCTACAGGGATCAATGAGGGATTTTTTTTTGTTTAACCAAATTTACAGCCCTCAAGTATCTGTAAATACTGTACTTGACTATCCAAAGTCTGGCCACAGGTTCACATTAAGAAAAAAAAAGATTGGCACTAAATTGTGTACACTGAGTGACCATTGTAGCTGTGAGAACTCTAGCAGTCATGTAGAAGTGAAGCCGATTATTGATTGTTGGCTGTAGTTCATGCCTTTTTTAAACTGAAGACTGTCAAAAATCATACATTTGGTTTTCCAATCTGTGCAGGTGGAAGGGGCCAAAAAGGCATACCATGCTGCATGCAAGGAGGAGAAACTGGCCATCTCTCGGGAGACCAACAGCAAAGCCGACCCAGCCCTCAACCCAGAGCAGCTAAAGAAACTCCAGGACAAAGTGGAGAAGAGTAAGCAGGACTCTCAGAAGGTAACGGATATGCCAGCTAGTCTTCCTCTGCTTGTGTTTGTTCAGGAATTCTTCCAGTTATATTCAAATCTAGTGGCGTACCTTACTGATGTAACGCCCTGCAGAGCAAACACACAGTGTAATGTGCACACTGTACAAACTTGCTTTCTATTGTGGTGTAATTTATGTATGCCATGACCATGCAGGGATAGGGATTCTTCTCGCTTGAAGACCAAGCTTTTTCTGGCACTTTATTTACAAGTTTAAATCCAGTATTTTTTCTAGAAAATTACTTACTTTTTTTTTTTAATAGCTAAGACCCTAGGGAATAAAATGCAGATCGTTGAAATTTTTTGTTACCCGTTATTTGCGCAGTGGTTTTTCAAAATTTTTAATAAAATATGTACCCCAATTTTTTTGTATAATATGAAAGATGATGTTACACTGAACTAATTCATACCGAACATGTAATGCTTTAAAATTGCACACGCTCGTGGAACGGCGACAAACTACGGTACTTAAAAATCTCTTTGGGCTGCATTTTAAATGCCTTTACAGGTTGCCTGTTTAAAGTTGCAGAGGACGACTAGCGGTACAAGTCTAGTGCTAGAATTATTGTTCTCTCTAACGTTCGCGGTGTGTGTATCTGGCTCTGATACTAGCCAGTGCCTCACCAGCCACTGACCTCACAGCACTAAGTTGAGGTCGCACCGATTCGGTCGCTGCTAATGCTGGCAATAGCCGCCGATTTGACACATAAAATCGCATCAACCTGAACCTAGGCTTACTGTTTAACAGTGCAAATACACCACTTTGATAAGAACAGTTGTTTGCCAGCTGAACACTTATGGTAGGGTAATCGCAAACACCTGAAGGTATATCGAAGATAAAAAAGAAGTGCAGCGCAATTTTTTTTTTTTATTTTTTTTTATCAAATTATAGAGATCAGATAAATAATAAAAGTTCAGATATTCAGTAAGATGAAGTTTAAAGACCAGACAGCAGCAGCCGTTAACCACTTCAGATCCGAGGACGTCCCTCGGATCTGACTATATATGTACTATATAACCATTTTCATATCCTTTAAGCTGGCCACACACCTAACAATGTAATTGTATAATCTTCTTTAGGTTTATCAACAGCAGTGTAGTGCAGGGTCCACCCTGACTGAATGTAAATTTAAATTACTGTTATTAAAGTTATTGCAATGTTTGTGGCCAACTTTATTCTTGCTGATTAGCGCTAAAGCTCTGCAGAGCTTTGGAGTAGAGCCGAAGGCATGGCCTATTGGAAAAATCCCTTCAATAAAATGATACAATCATTTAGTAGGCCAAGCAGTGCCTTGTAATTCCCCTGCAAAGAGCTGGAGCTCACAATCGGGCAAGGAGAGCTGTCCTGCTGTTCTTTCTCTCCCTGCTTAATCTTTGCCTCAAAGGATCACAAGTTGGATGATATTTAGAGCTGAAAAATATGCAGCTATAAAGACACAAATTATTGCAGCTCTGTAATCATTCATTTTTTTTTTTTTAAATAAAAGCAAAGTAAGTACCTGGATTTGACTTAGTATCAGCCACTTGCAGTATGTGTACAGCAAGGCTAAAGAGCGAGAGCCTGAAGCAGTACAAGGACCCAATCGGTGCTGGCAAGAATCATGTGGATAGGAAAGAGAAAGTGTGATTGAGAGATGAACTCCTTACGCTGCTTTTTACTGTCCAGTCACAGATTAGGGTGTACTGGGCTAGAGGAAGTCAATTGAATTTTGTCGTCCATCAGACTGAGGGCATCTAGTGGAAGATCAAAACATACTGCGGTGTCATTGAAGAAGAATTTTACAGCAAAGGCTGATTTTTTTTCTGTTCAATGGGCAGATCATTTTATCTTATTTCTTTTCTTTTTTTTGTCTGGAGTTCTGCTTTGGTTAATAGTTCATATATAACCAGAGTAATTTTTTTTACACTTCTTCTAGTTTGAGATAAAGTTGTTTTCGTATTTTAATGTCAGATCAGAACTGAGTATTTGCACCTTTTTGTTTTTCATGTCACAGACCAAAGAGAAATATGAGAAAACTTTGAAGGACCTGGATGGCTCCACCCCACAGTACATGGAGAATATGGAGCAAGTGTTTGAACAGTGTCAGCAGTTTGAGGACAAGAGACTGCGTTTCTTCCGGGACTTACTGCTGGATGTTGAAAAACACCTCGACCTGTCCAACCTGGAAGGGTGAGCCAAAAGTCAAAATTAACAAAGTTCTTTGCACATAACTAAATGCCTTTTTGTAGACTTATAAAAATGCCCAGTTCCCCATTTCAGAAAACACATTTTTCTTACCTGCTCCCAGTGTGGGAGTGTAAATCAGATTTCTGACCTCTCTCTTACAGGGGTCCCTGCACTCACACCTCCTGTTACGTCCTGAAATGTGGTAATTTTTTAGCAGACTTGGTCACAGCTTGAACAGCTCATCATTGCAGAAACCTCAGCTTCCTTAGTGTCAGATAATGGCCTGTGGCTGTTTGTAAGCAAGGCCTATAGCAAACAGGTCTGGGTGAAAATCTCCAAAGCAGCAGAAAAGGTGCAATAATATGGGTGTTGCTGGACTTTGGCCCATCTAAATTACCATTGATCAAATGTGTAAAGACATACTGTATTTCTCTGTTGCTGGAACCAGGAGTGCAATTTGTTCTAAAGTCTGTCTGCCTGGGTAATTAGCCCTTTATGGTGCTAGAATGATGTCACGCTTTTTACAACTATCTAAAGCGCCCATAGAAAAATGTTTTGTCACAATGTCAACTATGCAAAAAGTAAGGGGAAAATCTGCACAGAGACAATGATAAAGATAATGAGAGGTTGTAAGCATTACTAAAAAAAAGTTATTTGTCACTATTTTATAATTTGTCACTCGTCTGTCTTCAGATATTAGTGTACTGTGTAGGTGGAATGCTAGAGAGGCCTTGCAAGATTTACAGCTCTAGAAAGGTGTAGCTTTAAGGAAGTCTTACAGACTTGTGTTCTTCTCATCAGCTATTCCAGCATATACCGAGATCTAGAGTATGCAATCAAGTCAGCTGACGTTCCAGAGGACCTCAAGTGGTTCAAGAACAATCATGGTCCGGGGATGACAATGAACTGGCCACAGTTTGAGGTGAGAACTAGTTTTAACCTTTTCGCCTCCATGGGCAGTTTTACATTTCCTGTATATATGATTAAAGGCACTTTTTTTAATGAGCGCAGTGGTTTATAAAGTGCAATTTAAAAAAAAAAAAAATTGTGTTTTGGGTGTACCTCTAATTCCTCACACTACTCTTACCCCCACGCACCTAACGTTATTGCTATAACAGAGTACTAATAGCCCCCTACAGTATGTGATAGAAAATATATAGTGGCTTATAAAGATTCTAGTTAAAGAGCAATTCCAGGTTTCAGAAATTCGATTCGTGTAGAGTGGCATGTAAATTGCAATCATCCCTCATTAAATGGAAAATGTGGGATTTTTAAAGGCAGTTTTGACAATGAAGAACATTTTTAATTGTATAAAAAATATATATTTATTTATTACAAAAAGATCATAAAAACAGTAGTACTCTAAACATTACAAAGGCAATGCGATATTTGATGCATGGATATACATATGGAGGAGCTGTCTTTTACAAATTAACATATTGACATGTAAGTTAATTGTGTTTTTTCTTATAGGCGTTGATTATACGCCAAATTTTAATGTTCTAAATGTCAATGGTCCAATGTATTTTGTACCTCATGCATTGATATTGTATTCTGCAGTTTCAGAAGTGGTTATTGTCCCTGATGAAGATTTTATATGGACTTTTTCGAAACGCGTCGGTTCTGCAACTACCCATTTCTTAGAGCTATGTTGCAATATGGTCTCTGTGCTAGATGTGGTTGAATTTTACCACTTGTCTATCTTTATGCATATGTATATCCATGCATCAAATATCGCATTGCCTTTGTAATGTTTAGAGTACTACTGTTTTTATTATCTTTTTGTAATAATACATTTATTTTTTATATAATTACATTTTCTTTATTGTCCAAATTGCCTTCAAAATCCCGCATTTGAGGTTGTACCTTTTCCAATTCCAGGTTTCATTTCACTGTAACGTAGTAGCATTAGCTAAGTGGTGCTGTGTTCAGCATCAGTCTACTGCCTGAAATACAGAGACATGGGCTGAGTGCATTCTCTGATTAGCCAAGGGAGAAATCTTGATGTCTGCTTGCCTCCCCACCTCGGCCAATTGAAGGAAGCCTTGTATTTGATAAAAATAAAAGGCTTCTCCTGAATTGGCAGTGAAGCGCACTCCCGACTCTCCTCAATTCAGCAGCAGATGGGAAGTCACCCTAACTGCTTTTTAGAACACAGCAGCACTTACTGTATATAGCTAATACTACTACAGTCCATCACGGCATACACAGAAGCTCCATTCTGTAATGGAAACTAAAGTGAAATTAACCCTGCTGTCAGCATATGACATACATTGATGGAAGTAAAAGGGTTAACTGCTTTTACTGTCTGCAAAGAAATTTTGTTTCCTGTATTCCTTTAGCACAAATAAATCGGGCAGCACTTCAGATTACCAGTCGTACCCCATGATTTCCAATGAGTACCCATTCATATTTGTGTTTCTTCAAGTCGCATTGACTTCAAAGTAGTCTCTACACTACTTTGGTCCCACTTTGATGCAACTGGAGGTCCAAAGACTTCAGGAATTGCTTCAAGTCGCGTCAAAATCGCACAACTTTGGGTTGCAATAGTGAAAACGGAACCTAAAGGATAAGTTCATCTTTGGAAACATGTTGCACCCGATTTTAGGGTCGAACATGTAACATGTTCCCAGTACTGCAGCCGCTGCTGTGGAGCGCCGTAGTAGTTCATTGAGTGCTCCTGTTTGGGAGTATCTGCTTATCCGTACGGGTAGCCCGATACACTGATAGTGTTCAGGAAACCTGCATGGCATCAGCGATCTGTTGATCACTGGGGCAATGCTTTCCAGGCTCCTGCAACAAAAAATAATAAATGCTGGGGCACCAAAGAGCGGAGGCATAGGGGGCCAAACTGAAAAGCAGGGTGGAAGCTTGCCAAAGGGAATTGTAAGGCAAGTATTAGAGTAATCCTATACCCCTAGACCTAAAGGATAAGTTCATCTTTGTTCTATGTGCCACACGTTTTTAGGGTGGAACATATAACTTGTTCCTACTGCTGCAGCCTCTCCTCAATTTACTTGCAAAAAGATTTTTTTTTTTTAAACGGAACTTATTTTTTAACAAGCATTAAACCCTGGCAGGGGGGGGGGGGGGGGCTGCAGGAGTGTTTTTCTGTGATTCCCAGAGTTCAGCTTTAAAGCACTAATCCAACCATAAGGTGAAATGTTATGTTAGAGTGGAGCCTGGTGGGCTCCTTATCTGACTTTGGTACTACAGCACAGTCTTTCTAACATCATTCTGAACTCTGTTCCTGTCCACCTGGGAATTTTGTGTTACAGCTCCTCCTGTTACATTCAATAGCGTAGATTCCCTTTATAATGGACACGGCAATTGTTTAGACCTTAGAAATTGGCACACCTTACAGAATCCCCAAGAGACGGGAGAAACCCTCAGGATGGGATAACTATTCATTTTCTACCAAACACTAAAATATCAGTTTTGGGTGGCTTGACCCTTTAATGCCCCCACCAAATAAAATGAACTAAAGGTTTTCATGAAGACAAAGAAAAATGGATAGCCGCACTCCAAAACCTGATGGGTGGTCTTTTATTCAATAGACAGCATGTACAAAAATAGGGTCACAGCAGTAGAAACAAGGAACAGCCGACGCGTTTCGCACTGGATCAGTGCTTATTCATGCCATGAATAAGCACTGATCCAGTGCGAAACGCGTCGGCTGTTCCTTGTTTCTACTGCTGTGACCCTATTTTTGTACATGCTGTCTATTGAATAAAAGACCACCCATCAGGTTTTGGAGTGCGGCTATCCATTTTTCTTTGTCTTCATTTTGCTTAGTGCACCGCCAGCACCCTCGGTATCCTGCACCACCTGTAACCATTTAGTGATCCCACCTGGAGCGGTGACTCCTTTCTCTCTAAAGGTTTTCATGCTTTAAGGCCACAGTACTAAATATTTGCCATCTGTCTGCCTAGCATTGCTGCCTTATTGTGTGCCCTCCTTTTTGCTTAAATAAACATTTCAGTAGAGTCGGGGCATCTATTGTACATCCTCTGTTAGAAGCCCTTCTAGAACAGGCCTGTGTATAATCCAACAAAGCCCAGAATTTTCTAATAGTGTGCTGAGCCTTCACACAATCCAGCTCTGACGTCACTCTGATCCCCCAGCAATGCAGAGAACTGAAAAGGACGCAGTCGCCACCCTACTCTGTGATGACAGATCACAGTCTAGCTGTGGCGTTGTCCTAGATGACCGATCACAAGTGCAGTGAGTAATCACTGTAATAGACCCTTCCGACTAAATCACTTAACCTTTTGCTTCATAGACCTGCAAAATAAGAAAAAAAAAATTATGAATAATAATGAAAGTTCAATGAATAATGTTTTTGATTCTTCCTTTTTATTGTTGCTAATATTTCTCCTCCTGTGTTTCTTGCTTTTGCTTAACAAAAGGATGAAGTAAGTAAAGCGTACATGGTAAAAGTTTCAATGTTTAGTTGCCTTGCTATAAAAGGCAAATGATCAGTTGGTTTTGATACCTGGGTCTTGGGGTTCAACAGCTACAGATTCCTAGCTCTAGCCTAATTCACACCTACAGTGGTCACTCACAAATACAGCTCTGCAGGTTCACCCTTAGCATCTTTTCTATTTGATTTTTAAACACCTGCAGCTACTTGATTGAAGCCCAGTGCAACACTGACATTTTCCAAAACTGCTGAGTGCTGCTTTGAAAGGGAGTGGGTCAGTATTAAGCTGGCAGATGCATCCTTCTCCCTCTTCCATGAAGTGCACCATTGGCTCCTTGCTTTAGTATAGGAGGGGCATGGGGTGGGGGACCACATTTAAAGCCAAACTGAATTTTCAGTTTAAATATGCTGTGTACATCCCAGGTGCAACAAAACAAAAAGTTTTGTCTTACAGTTTTTGCTTTTTGCTTTTTTTTCCCTCTAAAGCAGCCACAACCTGGGTGAAGAAGTCTGTCCTCTGCCAGCAGCTGTTGAGAAGCACCATTGTGTCTGTGTGGGAGAAGTGTTCTCTCTACGGAGGCCCAAAACATTGGTCCTATAGCTCTTTAATCGTCAAAGCTCATTATCCCCACTGAATAGCTGTGATTCAGCAAGGGAACGGATTTAGTTCTCTGCAAAGAGCCTACTGCTTCCCCATACAGTGCAAGGGACAGACTTTTCTACTCAGACTGTGGCTGATTTTAAAAGATAAATTGTTGGACTTTGCAACTCTGTCTGGTTGTATTCACCTGGAATGTATTTGGCTGATTTTTATTTGAGCTTTATGTATTTATTTATTAACCACTTAAGGACCCCCGCACGCACATATACGGCCACAGAATGGCACGTACAGGCACAAGGGCGTAAATTTACGTCCCCGCCTAAGTGCGGTTCGGGGGTCCCATCGGGACCCCCTCCGCGGCGTGCGGGGGTCCCCCTGGCTCCGGGAGCGATCCGGGATCAGCGGGCGGATGTCGGCACTTACCCGCCCCCCCCCCGCGATCGCTCCCAGCCAATGGGAGCGCGCTCCCATCCTGTCAGTTCCTCCTCCTGTGTTTACACAGGAAGGAGGAAATGATGTAATCTCTCATCGCAGCGCTGTTTCCCAGCGCTGCTGATGAGAGAAGACATCACAAGTAAGTGTGCACCAACACAACACTGACACACACTCACATAGGCATATTAACCCCTTGTGATCAGGATAGCCCCCCCACCCCCCCTAATAAAGTTTTAACCTCCTGATCACCGCCCTAGTTAACCCTTTCACTCCCTATTGCCAGCGTCACTAAGCGATCATTTTTCTGATCGCTGTATTAGTGTCGCTGTTCCCGCTAGGTAGCTATTTTTTTTTATTGCGATTTTTTTTTTTACTAAAGACATGTGGCTAAATAAATTTTGGCCTAAATGTTTGACTAAAATTTAGTTTATTTGATTTTTTTTTTAACAAAAAGTAAAAAATAGTGTTTTTTTTTCAAAAATGTCGCTCTATTTTTGTATATAGCGCAAAAAATAAAAATCGCAGAGGTGATCAAATACCACCAAAAGAAAGCTCTATTTGTGGGAAGAAAAGGACGCAAATTTTGTTTGGGAGCCACGTCGCACGACCGCGCAATTGTCTGTTAAAGCGACGCAGTGCCGAATCGCAAAAACACCTTGGGTCATTTACCAGCGTATTGGTCCGGGTCTTAAGTGGTTAATATACAGGATATATATATATAGCGCCAACAGTTTGCACAGTGCTTTAAAACATGGGGTAGCTAATAGAGATAATCGGACAGATTGGGGTAAGGAGTTCCATAGGATTGGAGAGGCTCTGGAAAAGTCCTAGATGTGAGTATGGGAGGAGGTGACAAGTGATCTTTTCTCAAAAAAGGATGTTTATTGAAACATATGAAAGAAAAACAGTGGTACATGCATTTTCTTATTCTCTTTCACATAACAGTACAAAAGAAGAAATAAACAGTCATGCAATCTCACCAATTAGAGCAACAAAAGACTGCGCTAAGAACACCAAAAGATCATATATACCTATTCTCTCACATACCTCACCCCGTAACAAACAGTAAATCACCCCCAGGATCTCACTCTCTCCCCATATTATGCCCTCATGCAGACCCACCTGTTCACCTCTACCTTCAAATTTTAAAGGAGTAACCTGTCCAATACTAGCTCAAGCGGAGCTAAGCCCGGTGTATTTAACCAGGGAGCCCATAGCGATTCAAACTTCCCCCTTCGGCCTCTGTGCTGGTATATATATTTCTCTGCCCGGAGAGTGTTTCCCATCTGAGCTATCCATTCACCCAACCTGGGGGGTTTTCATAGCCTTCCAATGACGTAGTATTAACTACTTGCCGACCGCCCACGGCAGTTATACGGCGGGACGGTGGCACTGCTGGGCAAGAGCACGTAGCTCTACGTCCTACCTTTAGCAGCCGCTAGGGGGCGCGTGCACGCCGCCGGTGGCCCGCGCGCCCCCGCTCGTCCCCCGAGTCCCGTGCGTGTGCCTGGCGGGCGCGATCGCCACCGGGCACGCACGCGCGCTCGTTCGTTACAGAGCGGGGAACGAGAGCTATGTGTGTAAACACATAGCTCTCATCCTGTCAGCGGGGGAAACGCTGATCTTCTGTTTTTTTTCTGATTGCTGGGTTTTTATATTGTCAGGTTGGAGTGCTGCTTCATGCTGGTTTATTAATAAAAGCACAAAAAAAGCCATAATGGGTTTCACTTCTTGTTGTCATGGCAACTTCATGATGCACTATTGCAGTTTCCTCATTTTAAGTGATGTTTACCATGCCTTCTGTGTTTTATTTATTTATTTTTTCTATACATCCCCTTAAAGCTATCCATGTTTCATACTTCTCTGTATTTGCTTAATGTTGCATGTTTTTATTATATATAATGTGGTATGCTTTCAAAAAATGGCTTGCTTCTCCCATTGTTTTGCTGATTCCCTTGTTTATCCTCTGGTGCCACCTTGTGGATAAATGTTGATATTGCACAGTTCCACCTTACTAGGATTTTTGTAACCTCTTGTAGGAGTGGTCTGCTGACTTAAACCGCACTCTGAGTAGAAGAGAAAAGAAGAAGCCGGGAGAAGGGGTGACCCTAACTGGAATCAGCCAAGCTGGGGAGCCGTCTGTCCAGACTAAACACAGCAGGTAAAGACATGTGACATCAAGCTTGTCTAATAAGGTAACTCTTTATCACAGGCTGGCGTGGTTATCAGTTGTAAGTTTGCCTATTTTAATAATTTTAAACTTTTTACCTAAAGCCATTTAAATTTATAGTGTTAATCTTATCACTTGGATTTAGAAGATGCATCCATTTTTTTTATTTTTTTTATTTATGTGTATGAGGATAGTTAGCAGTGCAGTTAGCTTGCAGTAGGTACTGCAGTTTGTCGTTCTATTTAGATGCAGCGGTATGATCAGTGATGCAGGTCTCCGATCAAGATCATAAACAAAGGTGTGGGAAGGCATTCATTTGGAGTCTCAATCCTGGGGTCCTGCTTCAGCCTGAAGTGAAAAAAATACTTTGGGGGAGATTTACCAACACTAGAACACTTGGGATCTGGTGCAGCTGTGCATGGTAGCCAATCCACTTCTAACTTCAGATTGCTCAATTAAGCTTTAACATTAAAACCTGGAGGCTGATTGGTTTCTTGCAGAGCTGCACCAGATTTTGCAAGCTCCAGATTTAGTAAATCCCCCCTATTAGAGTGAACGTGGCAATAGAGAAGCAATGCTTCAGTCAAGAGTGCTCATAGTGGAGATGCCATTCTCTGCACATTTGATGCCATATAAGGTTTATTTTTTTGCCAACTCCCATCCCCTTGGTAGTAAACACTGCACTCCCCTTCCCTGATCCTTGATGACTACTGTGGGAAGGTAAGGCAGTTTATACAGCTGTCCCTTACGACATGTAGCCTTTACCCCCTTAACATTCTTTTTTTTTTTTGCCCACTGTGCCCCATTTGGGAGACACAAATGGAAGTGAGATGAAATCTGTCAGAAGTGAGGTGAATCCTTATAGCTGTGGGATTTTCCCTCTATTCCCAGTCTGGGGATCACAGAATTTTTATTTTAGTCCGAATTGCAGTGGTAGGCCATTTTGAGAGGGTGATTCTCTCTAGTGTGGAACTAAACAAAAATAAAAACAAGACTGAGGTTCTAACCCCTCACTACTAGATCCAAAACTAATAAACAAGTGCTTTGGATACTTTCACAGTTTTACCAAGGCGCTGTGTTCACACTACAGAAAAGGGTGGTTGGGTGCTCTTGTTATCATTTCTGCAGTGGCACCTTCTGCAAAGGGCCCCCTTTCCCTGTCTACCCATACACATCGGTATGTTTGAAAATCTTTTTGCCTGCAGTTCTGCTTTTTTAAATAGGGGGATGATGTCTTTGCACCAACTATGTTATAGTGTTTGCGCCTGGCTCTTTAGGGCCAAGCACTGTCACATAAGGGACATTATGTGCTCTCCCATACCTGGAAACACCACTTCATTACTGAGGGCTCTATCTGTGTGGGAAGGGTGCTTGGCTGTGAGAGTATACATGCCTTTGGACCATGTGCAGACATTGTCACTTTGCCTTTAATAGCCAGTGATTTTGTCTCTCTAATGTTAACTAGGACATTAGGGAAAAGGAGGGCAGAATAATAGTTGTCCAATAAGAGCTGTAATAAAAGGGGTGCTGCATGCGCTAGTTTTGGGTCACGTGACTAGCAGCAGTTATGCATTGCAGGTGCTGACATTTGCTGAGCTTTCAAGATTCTGCTGATTTCAGTGCCCACTGCAGGCGATCATTGCTCAAGGACACTTGACTCAGTACTGCAACACCTGCTTGTTCCAGCTTTGTCATGTGTTTGATGACTTTACTATCCCTATCCTGAATAATATTTTAATGTAGACCTAACGCTGCAGTTTAGATTCCATAAAAGCTACTCTATAGCTAGTGGCATACCAGGCGGAGAGAAGAACTTTTGTGCATTATTGTCACACCTGCTCTTTGAGGAGCTCTGCTTTGTCATATTTTGCCCATATTTATGGAACCATTCACTTCTAGCCATACCCACAGAACATGGCACTATCTGTCCGCACTTCATGCAGCTGGTTGGGGTGCTAGCAAAATAATCTGCCAGTACATTTTGGAATTGTGAAAAGGCACCAGAACTCCTGCAATAAGTGCATAAAAGACACAAGGGGTACATCGACAATACATGCTGGCAAGGTCCTTGCTGAGATTTGAACCCAGTACCTTGGCACTGTAAGGCCACGGTACCAACCAGCATATTTGATCACCTTATTGGGAAAAAAAAAAAGAGAGAAAAGAATCTCCACTTCAGGATCTGGTACACGTCTTAAGGTGTATGTCTAGGCAAAATAAAGAAATGCATTCAGTTTGTCTCTGTAATACATGCACATTATTATATGTTGTGTCTCAAATAATGCTGCAAGTGCAGAGAAATACCTATTGATCCTGTCAAAAATCCAGAAGGTTCCCAACTTCTGGTTGCGAGCGGACCACTCTGCCAGTGCATTATTGAAATACCAAGCAGGGTTGTCAGCCCTAACCAGTTCTTCCTTGTTGGACAACTGAACACCTACCCCTCATGTTTTGAATGGTGTTCCATAGTTCAACAGAAGAAAACTGGGCAGTGCTGACATCTTGAGATTATTGTACCTCAGAGACACTGGGTTAGCCCAGATAGGAAGTTGGAAGCTTACTGAATTTCTGGTAGATTAAAAGGTATTTTTCTGTACTTTTATAACTTTTTTTTTAAACCAATAAAACGGAAACTGGATTTAAAAGGGTGGAGTATGTATTAAAGGCATGTACTAAATATGACTTGTTTTTTGTTTTGCCCAGACATACACGTTAAATAAAAAATTTTGGTTGTGTTCTTATAAGTTTCTTAGTTCAATATCTTTGGTTTGAGTTTGATGTGCCTGCTCTCTTCTTCCCGGTCAGCTATCTTAGCGTGCAGTCAGTACAGTCTACACAGTCGAATAGCAATCCATTTGAAGAAGAGGAGGAGACGAACAGTATCATTGAGAAGGAGGACAGTAAAACTAAAAAGTTGGTGACCCCACATTTCCTGTTTCATCTCCTTTAGCTTCCTGTCTTTGCACTGGTTTGTCGCTATGGGGTGTGCGAAGCCTGAACGGAACACAGCGCATGACACCTGCATTCCGTCCAGTTGCCTACTCATTAACAAAAGTGTTTTTTTCCCTTCTTTTTCCAGCACCGGACACTAACACTACTTTCTCTCATTATCAGTTAACTCTGCTAATTAACTGCATCCTGGCTGGTGGGAACGACTGAGTCTTTCTAGATCACCAGCACTCCCCTCCAAAGCTCTGTGTTGTGTACATTCTGGGGATGCTGGAGACCTAGCTTTTTTTTTCTCTCTAAAAATGCTTGTTTCACAGCTTTCTCCATGTTAACGTTTGTTTTTATATTGATTAACTTTGGCATAGCAAAAACAATTAAGCTTGGCAGAATAAAATGCATTTCTAGAGGACCATTGTGCTTTCCGTAAGCCGTTATGCCTGCTGATGGGCCCATGTGTAATAAAAAGAAATAGTGAATGTTGGTTGTGCAAGACTTTGTCCATGTTACTAATCGGAGAGGTCAGATTTATGCTGGAAAACTCTTTAAAGCACAATTGAACTTTCAGTTTACAGTATGTAATTGTACAGTATGCAGCGCCACTCCTGAGGGAGCCGCTGGTCCAAACAGGTATTCTGATCCTTGCCACATGCTTCTCAAGCCCCCTCCCTACTGGCAAACCTGCTTTTTGTTTCTTTCTTCCATTTAGACAGGAGTTTAAACACACAAATATTTCAACACTCTCTATCCAGCTGCTACAAAGAGACACAAGAGGCATGAAATAAGAGACCTTATTGATTGTTGGCTTGTATCTCCTAAACCTTTATGGTTGTAAGATTGGGGTGATCAGACTCCAGCGATAGGTGCATTTTTAGTGAGTATGCCAGTCCAGAACTGAGTTTTTAAGGGCCGGGTAGCCCACTTTTATTTAAAAGCACAAAAAGTTCACAAATACATCAGTAGCCCTCGCAGGGGGTTCCACTATTACAGTACAGTAACAGTTTAGCCTCCTGGTTTTTATTCTTGCCATCCGGCTGTTTCTGGCCTTTAGCCTAGGCCTAAGTTCTGCTCCTTAGAACAACCAGTTTCCTAGAGATATGCTCACTCCTCGCTTACTCCTGGTCAGCGCCTTGCTGCTCAATTACCAATGACATCTGCCTCCTGCAGACATGCACACTCTAGCTGCACCCATGCAGCGTCTCTGACTCCTCTCAGAGGGATGGGAGTCCACCTGACTCCCAGGAACAGACTTCCTGTCTGTGGTGTGGGGCTCTGAGACATGTCAGGTCAGAACTAAAAAGCCCAAGACACAGCTGTGCAATTAATGTGTCTTTCTCACCAAAATATGGCGTAAACCGGCAACCTTTCACGTAGCACAGAGTCCCACCATCACGGGTTTAGGAGATATTCACGACGCATGCGCTCTAAAAGTCAGTGAGGGCGCTACGTTCTAAGGTAAGTATTTCATAATGAGCTAGTATGTGTTGCATACTAGCTCATTTTGCCTTTGCCCTAAAGGTTTTTTTTTTTTTTTTTTTACAGTTGTCAGCCCACGAATATCTGTAACACATATGATGTGGCCTTTGAAGTAAAAAGTGTGGAGACCCCTGCTCTAGAGCAAGTTCTAATACAGATCTTTAGAATGGGTGTGATTTATGTTTACATGCACTCTTAAGCTACCCATAAAGACGCATCAAGAGGGCATTTTCTTTTGTGAGGCACTTGGCAAATTCATTGAAAATTTAACTAGTGGGAAGGCCTTTCTTCCACAGCGGAAGGCTCCAAATCCCCCCCCCCGGGGCTTCCATCTCCTAAAAACACAGATCAGCTCAAATCTCTACCCAGGCTTCTACTTCTGAGCCAAAATTCCGCTGTTTCTTTTGGCAGAAGACTTGGAACTTAGAACCTTCTTCCCAATGAAGGTGCACCCTCACTCCAATGAGTAAGGGGACATCGATCACGGTTTGCCTAGCTTTAAGTCACAGATTTTCCAGACCTGTGGTTTCAGAGAGGTCCAAAACTTCTTCCCAACGCAAGCTGCAATTTACGTACTCGAATGAGTTGAAGACTCGCACCTCCATGGTCAGATTATTCCCTACCAAGTTTCATTCAGAGTCTAAAGGCAAACGGCTCCTAATGTGCTGTTACATTAGTGCCATGGGGTGAACCTTGTATTCTATAACAAATTGTATATAAAATACAGCAAAATTAAAAAGTGAAACTACGTCTGTATGAAAAAGCATACACTTGGAAAAAGCATTAAAATAAAATTGATCTAAAACCGTTATAGGTTTACTTAATGTGACAACTATATAATAAACTGTCAAGCAACAACTCATGGTCAACTACGGGTCGTCAGTACCCAGCAGGACAGGCTCCCGACAATGTAATTACTGTGCAGCCTATCAGTGCCACATGATCTGAAGCACCTCCTATTCAAATCAATTGGCTACAAAATTGCACTGCAGGAGAACACGTAGGAACGCATTCCTGTGCGGTTCTGGTGTGAACTATCCCTTTAAGCTTTTCAATTCAGGTGTGACCCTCATGGCCCCACTGCAAGGGTAATTTTTTTTTTTTTTTTTTTCCTGGGGGTTAGGCTTTAAGGGTTAACGTTGCTATCCTATTTAGTATGTATAACTAAAACATTATTTTTAAAGGTTTTCCCTCATATAGACAGCTTTAAAGTTGTTGTAAACCCCATTTTTTAAATCTGACCTGGGCACATCTATCTGTGTTGTTTACTTTATCTACCCCCCCCCCCCCCCTCCCCAAAGCCCCAAGTGCCGTGTCTTTCTGCTACGCCGTTCCTCTGTTATTAGCATGATAACTTCTGACAAGTTCTCTGACACAGGGGACAACAGTAGCTGGAAATTTGTGTCCGGGAGGTAACTTAGAGATGTCTAAGCAGAGAGCTTGTCTAGTCACAGTACAGCTCTACATGTAACTTTGTTCCTCTGCCTGTGTGGAGGGGGGGTGCCATTCCTCCAATCGGCTCTGACACATTGTATGTCCAGACTCCTCACCCAACCCTATGTGCTGTTGTACCTGTTTATCTTCAGTGTTTCCTTCTCTACAGCTGTTCTAAAAGTTCAGACAAGCTGTATAAATGATGGGTTTTAAAGGCAGGGGACAGGGAGGTAAAGTTACACTCCGCAGAGCTCAGGGAGAGCTGATTAGAGGGAAGGGACACAACCTCCTGCACACCAGAACAGAGGTGAGGTTTTTTAACCAGAGGCTGTGTACTGGAGTTCCATTCCTTGCCCCCTTTTTTACCTGTCGGTGTCAGGAAGACTTGTCAGAAGTGACGTATACATACACACTTTATTTATTTATATATATATATATATATATATATATATATATATATAATTTTTTGGTTGAACTAGATTGGCTTCTGTCTTTTTTCAGCCTAACTATAACTCCTGCAGATAGCGGAGGAACGAGGCAACAGACAGAAGTGCCACTTGGTGCTCTGAATTGAAAGAAGTACACACTATGGATCCATATAATTTGTTGATGTTTTATGTCAGAGGTTTACAACCACTTAAAGTAACAAACTTGTTGTTTTAGTCACACTTGTAAGGTAGCAGAGCTCATGTTGATCTGGCTGCAGAATACAGTATGTTGTGGTCTTGTGCACTGCTTCTACAGACTGAGTGTTGCTTCTCCCTTAAGCTTCATGGAAGACTTCCTTAACAATTTATTTCTTGTGTTCCAGTGTTAGCAGCTATGAGAAGACTTACCCCACCGAATGGTCTGATGATGAATCTAATAATCCCTTCACCAGCAGTGATGCCAATGGCGACAGTAACCCATTTGATGAAGAAGTGCCAGGCACAGTGGAGGTCCGAGTCCGGGCACTTTATGACTATGAAGGTCAGGAGACGGATGAGCTAAGCTTTAAAGCCGGTAAGGAAATTATTAGGAAGATTTTAGAACCTTAAACATCCCTCTGGATTGCAGTTTGAGATGGCCATAACTGAGGATACAACCTACTTCTTCACTAGACTAATGACCTATAGCATGCAGCCTGTTAATTTTTTTAAAAACCAATGACTTTACTGAGAATGTAGCCTATCCATCCACTAAAGACCAGCAACATAATTTACAGCCCCAGTTCCCAAAAAGTGGAGACGCTGTGTAAATTTTTTTTAATAAAAACGGAATGCAATGATTTGCAAATCTCATAAACCCATATTTTATTCACAATAGAAAACATATAAAATGTTTAATGTGCATATTTAAGAAAAATGGTAATTTTAAAATTGATGGCAGCACCACGTCTCAATTTTTTTTGGGACAGGGCCATGTTTACCACTGTGTAGCAACCCTTATTTTAACAATATTCTGCAAATGTCTGGGAACGAAGGAGATAAGTTGCTGGAGTTTTGGGAATGTTGTACCGTGTTTTCCTGAGCATATGTTTCTCTAAAATCTAGATATATCTTTCAGCATTGATGGTGCCTGTGACGGTAGTAGAACATATCCCCGTCATCCAGTCCCTTCTGGTTTAACCACTAGCCGACCAGCCGCCGCAGTTATACGGCGGCAGGTCGGCTCTCCTGCGCGAGAGCCCGTCATCCTACGTCGGGACTTTCGCGGCCACTAGGGGGCGCGTGCGCGCCGCCGGCGGCCCGCGCGCTCGCCCCCGAGTCCCGCACGCGTGCCCGGCGGGCACGATCGCCGCCGGGCGCGCGCGCGCTCGTTCGTTACAGAGCGGGGAACGAGAGCTGTGCGTGTAAACACACAGCACTCGTTCCTGTCAGCGGGGGAAACGCTGATCTTCCGTTCATACAATGTATGAACGGAAGATCAATGATTCCCCCCAGTGAGTTCACCCCCCCCCCCCCCACACAGTAAGAACACAAATAGGAACACACTTAACCCCTTCCCCGCCCCCTAGTGTTTACCCCTTCACTGCCAATGGCATTTTTATAGTAATCCAATGCATTTTTATAGCATTGATCGCTATAAAAATGCCAATGGTCCCAAAAATGTGTCAAAAGTGTCCGATGTGTCCGCCATTATATAGCAGTACCGAAAAAAAACGCTGATCGCCGCCATTACTAGTAAAAAAAAATATTAATAAAAATGCCATAAAACTGCCCCCTTTTTTGTAAACGCTATAAATTTTGTGCAAACCAATCAATATACGCTAATTGCGATTTTTTTTTTTACGAAAAATATGTAGAAGAATACGTATCGGCCTAAACTGAGGAAAAAAAATGTTTTTTTATATTTTTTTTGGGGATATTTATTATAGCAAAATGTAAAAAATATTGAATTTTTTTCAAAATAGTCGCTCTATTTTTGTTTATAGCGCAAAAAATAAAAACCGCAGAGATGATCAAATACCACCAAAAGAAAGCTCTATTTGTGGGAAAAAAAGGACGCAAATTTTGTTTGGGAGCCACGTCGCACGACCGCGCAATTGTCTGTTAAAGCGACGCAGTGCCGAATCACAAAAAGTGCTCTGGTCTTTGGACAGCAATATGGTCCGGGGCTAAAGTGGTTAAAAGAAAATCACCCAATATTCCACGAGTAGGAATATCCCTGGAATCGCAGAATAATCCACACATGAGCCAAGGCTTAATGCAAACAGGACACACTTTATTGAAAGTACACAGCACACTTTTATACAGGATTTGGAACATCCCGCCCCCAACAACCACTTTCTTATTGGTCCTTTTTACAGTCCCATCAGTTTCCCATCAGGTCCACCTTCCATGCAAATGAGGACTTGAAAATGACACAGCAGAGATTGGTCAGAACGTTTTGAATAGAAAGACTTATGTGTATTCAGACACAAGCCCCAGGGGGCAATCAATGTACACAATAGCCAGCCACAGAACAATGGAACTGTCTGGAGAGTTGAGACAGGGCAGAAGACATCTACCTGATAATCAAAAGGCTTTTAAATAGGGTTATCACACAATGGACAATGAGTATCTCTTATGAGTCCATTGACCTGGCTGGGGTTCAGAATAAAATCTCCTGTAATCTCAAGACATCCTGGAATATGAACTATCTGTAATGTCCCATCTTCTGTAATACATGAATTATGATTTCACTTAGAAACACTTCAGTATTTCATGGTCCATGACAGTGCCTTTCCAGTAAGGATGAGCTCTGGCGTGTTTGCATGGTACACATGAAGAGCCTGCCAGGAAGTGTGCACGGCGCTGCGCTAATCAGACAGAGAGACCTTTCCCGATCTCTACAGCTGAGCATCGGGAAATGTCTCTCTGGCTGTGATTAGGGCAGTGCCGTGCACACTTCCTGGCGGGCTCTGCATGTGTACCATGCGAACACGCCAGAGCTCATCCTTTCCAGATGTTCAAGCTGCCCATTCCATACTCACTAATGCACCCCTATACCATCAGAGATGCAGGCTTTTAAACTGAGCACTGATCAGCCAGAAAGTCCCTCTCCCCATGCTTGCCAAAAATTTACAATTTAAATTTGTCTGACCACAGAACGGTTTTCAACTTTGCAACAGACCATTTTAAATGAGCTTTGGTCTGAGAATATGGAGGTGTTTCTGGATCTTGTTCAGATATGGCTTGTTTGCTTGATAGAACTTTAAGTTGCTTCTGTGAACTGTGTTTTCCCGACGCCATGCAGTGATGTCCCTCACAGAATCCTATTTAAACATTGATAAAGGTGTGCTTTTTCAATGAAACATTTATGACCACAAACAAAAATAAGAACAAATAAAATGAAATAAAATATATTAATCTGCTCATAATTTTACATACCCCATATACCAGAATTTGATTTCTTTCACTCATGGTTCGTGTTTGGCTGAAGCCTTTTATTATCAACTATGTTTACTCAATTTAAATCAGTATAGCAACATAAACTACCCAAATGACCCCGATCAAAAGTTTACACCCCAGTTCTTAATACCCTGTATTGCCCCTTTAACATCAATGACAGCTTGAAGTATTTGTGGATGAGGCTCTTTATCTTCTCAGATGGTAAAGCTGCCCGTTCCTCTTGGCAAAAAGCCTCCAGTTCCTGTAAATTCTTGGGCAGTCTTGCATGAACTGCACGTTTGAGATTTCCCCAGAATGGCTCAATGATAGGTCAGGAGAACTGAGATGGCCACTCCAGAACCTTCACTTTATTCTGCTGTAGCCAATGACAGATCGACTTGGCCAATTTTGACCAAATTTCCTGTGCCTTTTGTGGCTCACACATCCCCAAAACATCAGCGATCTACCTTGGTACCTTTCATGGTAGGCCAAAAAGCAAAATTTTGCTCCAAATGACTATTTGCCAGGTTTGACGTGTGCTGTTTGGTGTATTGTAAGGGGGATACTTTATGGCATTTGCATAGTAATGGTTTTTCCTCTGGCAACTTGTCTATGTAGCCCTTCTTTTTTCAAGTGCATCTTGGAAACGGCCACATCACATATTATCCGAGAGTCCCGTATTTCACCTGAAGTTGTTTGTGGGTTTTTCTCCCAAACAATTTTCCTGGCAGTTGTGGCTGAAATTTTGGTTGGTCTATCTGCCCATGGTTTAGTTTCAACAGAACCCCTCATTTCCTACTTCTTGATTAGAGTTTGAACACTGCTGGTTGACATTCTCAATTCCTTGGATATATTTTTATATCCCTTTTCCTGTTTTTATACAGTTCAACTACCTTTTCCCGCAAATGCTTTCACAATTCTTTTGCTTTCCCCATCACTCAGAATCCACAAATGTCTCATCTTTTATCTCAGTGCAGCACTGGATGAAAGATGCAGGAGTCCAGAAACTCATTGACCTTTTATATATATATATATATATATATACACACACACACACATACTAATTGCAAGCAAACAGATCACAAGTGAGGATGGTTACCTTTGAATAGCCATTTAAACCCCTTTGTGTCAACTTGTGTGCATGTTATCATGCAAAAATATATGAAGATAAGGATGGTAAATTTAGTCCATTTCATAAAGGAGAAACCAACTCCAATTGCGAAGAAGTTCAGACCGAAAAAAACATCACCAGTAAGTGTAAGACACCTTTCACACTTGTACGACTTCAAAGTCGGGCGATTTTACCGCGATTTCGCGGCCTTGATTTCAATGAATGCCTGTGTAAGTGGCATCAAAATCGGACCA
Organism: Rana kukunoris; assembly: GCA_029574335.1. Classification (NCBI taxonomy): domain Eukaryota; kingdom Metazoa; phylum Chordata; class Amphibia; order Anura; family Ranidae; genus Rana; species Rana kukunoris. The sequence continues at coordinate 448,928,454 of CM056051.1, forward strand.
AAGTAGTGCAAGGACTACTTTGAAGTCGGCACTACTTAAAGTCGTGCCAGTATGAATTGTTGTCATTGAAAATAATGGAGAATGACTTGTCATATGATTTTGCAGTCCAAAATCGTGGGACAAGTCGTATAAGTGTGAAAGGGGACTTGTGGTGTTTTTTTCTGTCTGATCTCCTCAACTTTTTTTTACCATTTCCTGCACTGGTCTTGGGCAGAGAGAGATATAGAGAGATAAAGATCTATATATATATCTCTCGTTTGATGTCATTTTTATTTAATAAGTGCGCCATTATCCTTGTTTAAATATTATATGTTAGTGTTTTGAGTGCACTCCGAGTGGTTTCAGCTGTTCACAATATTGGTAATTATCACTTATTTGAGGTCTCGCATGGCAGCGCTCAAGTTTCTTGCGTTTAAACACTTAAGGACCGCCGCACGACTATGTAAGTCCACAACATGGCGCGTACATGTACTTCCCTGCCTTTCTGAGGGTCGGGGATCTGATCGGGACCCCCTCCGCTGCGTGCGGCGGTCCCCGTGGCTCTGGGAGCGATCTGGGATGAGGGGGCGGCTGTTCGTTTTTGTCCGCACCCTCCGGATCGCTCCCAGCCTATCCGCTTCCTCCTCTGCCTGAACTGTAAACACAGGCAGAGGAGGAAGTGGTGTCACCTCTCCTCCCGCCGGTATTTTCGTACCGGCGGAGGAGAGGAGACGTCACAACAGTGAGTAGCACAAGCACTACACTGACACCAGTACACATAGGCACACAAATTATCCCCGATCAGCCCCCCTGTCACAGTGTCCCTAAATAGCAGTGATCATTTATTTACTGATCACTGCATTTAGTGTCAGTGTGACAGGCAGTTAGTATTAGGTCCAGGGTAGCCCCTACCCCGCCAATAAAGGTTTTAACCCCTTGATCACCCCCTAGTTAACCCTTTCACCCCCCTTTTGCCAGCGTCACTAAGCAATTGTTTTTCTGATCGCTGTATTAGTGTCGCTAGGTAGCTAGTTATTTTTTGAGGTTCGCCGCCATGTTTTTATAGCGTTAGGTACCCCCATACATTTTCTAACGCTATAAAAACATGGCGGCGTACCTCAAAAAATAACTAGCTACCTAGCGGCACCAGCGACACTAATACAGCGATCAGAAAAACGATCGCTTAGTGACGCTGGCAATAGGGGGTGAAAGGGTTAACTCTAGGGGCAATCAGGGGTTAAAACCTTTATTAGGTACCCCCATACATTTCCTAATAAAGGTTTTAACCCCTGATTGCCCCTAAAGTTAACCCTTTCACCCCCTATTGCCAGCGTCACTAAGCAATAGTTTTTCTGATCGCTGTATTAGTCTCGCTAGTGCCGCTAGGTAGCTAGTTATTTTTTGAGGTTCGCCTGCCAGGTTTTTATAGCGTTAGGTACCTCCTTACATTTTTTAAATAAAGTTTTTAACCCCTGATTGCCCCTAGAGTTAACCCTTTCACCCCCTATTGCCAGCGTCACTAAGCGACCGTTTTTCTGATCGATGTATTTGTGTCGCTGGTGCCGCTAGGTAGCTAGTTAGTGCCAGTAACGCTTACACCCACGTGCAAAGCATACACCCCCCATATGTGGAATTACACCCCAAAATATATTCTGCTGCTTCTCCTGAGTACGGGGATACCACATGTGTGGGACTTTTTGGGAGCCTAGCCGCGTACGGGACCCCAAAAACCAATCACCGCCTTCAGGCTTTCTAAGGGTGTAAATTTTTGATTTCACTCCTCACTACCTATCACAGTTTTGAAGGCCATAAAATGCCAAAATAGCACAAAAACGCCCCAAATTACCCCATTTTGGAACGTAGACACCCCAAGCTATTTTCTGAGAGGCATGACGAGTCCATGGAATATTTTATATTTTGAAACAAGTTGCAGGAATATGACAAACCTGATTTTTTTTCTTTGCACAAAGTTGTCACTAAATGATATATTTCTCACACATGCCATGGTTATATGTGGAATTGCACCCCAAAATACATTCTGCTGCTTCTCCTGAGTACGGGGATACATGGGACTTTTTGTGAGCCTAGCCGCATACGGGGCCCCGAAAACCAAGCACCGCCTTCAAGATTTCTAAGGGCATACATTTTTGATTTCACTCCTCACTACCTATCACAGTTTTGAAGGCCATAAAATGCCAAGATGGCACACAACCCCCCTAAATGACCCCATTTTGGAAAGAAGACACCCCAAGCCATTTGCTGAGAGGCATTTTGAGTCCATGGAATATTTAATGTTTTTGCCCCAAGTGATTGAATAATGACCAAAAAAATTTATGTATAAAACGTTGTCACTAAATGATATATTTCTCACACATGCCATGGTTATATGTGGAATTGCACATATATATATTGCACATGTGTGGGACTTTTTGGGAGCTTAGCCGCGTACAGGACCCCGAAAACCAATCACCACCTTCAAGATTTCTAAGGACATACATTTTTGATTTCACTCACACAAATCTTGAAGGCGGTGATTGGTTTTCGGGGTCCCGTACGCGGCTAGGCTCCCAAAAAGTCCCACACGTGGTCTCCCCGTACTCAGGAGAAGCAGCAGAATGTATTTTGGGTTGCAATTCCACATATAACCATGGCATGTGTGAGAAATATATCATTTAGTGACAACTTTTTTTATTTTTATTTTTTTTGTCATTCATTCACTTGGGACAAAAAAATAAATATTCAATGGACTCAACATGCCTCTCAGCAGTTTCCTTGGGGTGTCTACTTTCCAAAATTGGGCCATTTGGGGGGGTTTTGTACTGCCCTGCCATTTTAGCACCTCAAGAAATGAGATATGCAGTCCTAAAATAAAAGCTGTGTAAATTCCAGAAAAATGTACCCTAGTTTGTAGACGCTATAACTTTTGCGAAAACCAATAAATATACGCTTATTGCGTTTTTTTATTTTTTTTTGTTTTTTTTTTTACTAAAGACATGTGGCTGAATACATTTTGGCCTTAATGTTTGACTAAAATTTAGTTTATTCGATATTTTTTACTTTTTGTTATAAGAAAAATCATTTTTTTCCAAAAATTTACGGGGTTTTTTTTCCGTTTATATCGCAAAAAATAAAAATCACAGAGGCAATCAAATACCATCAAAAGAAAGCTCTGTGGGAAGAAAACATTGCATGACCGCACAATTACCAGTTAACCACTTAAGGACCGCCGCATGTACATTTACGTCGGCAGAATGACACCGACAGGCACATCAACGTATATATACGTTGGTGCCTTGGGGGGGATCGGGGGTCCGATCGAACCCCCCCCCCCCCCCCCGTACATGCGGCGGTCCGCGCGGCTGCAGGAGCGATCCGACAAGTGGGGGCGGCTATCCGTTTTCATAATGCGCGCGCCCGCCTGACCTGTCACTTCCTCCTCCTGTGTAAACACAGGAAGGAGGAAGCGACGTGATCTCTCCCTCGGCGTTTGTTTCAAGCGCCGCTGAGGAGAGATCACAACACAACAAGTAAGTCCTGCACCAACACTACACTACACACACACAAAATCACATTTAACCCCCGCGATCGCCCCCCCCCCCCCCTCCCCCCTGTCACAGTGTCACTGAATGCAGTAATCATACATGTATGATTACTGTATTTAGTGTCAGTGTGACAGACAGTGTGACAGTCAGTTAGTGTCAGGGTAGCCCCCCCACCCCCCCCCCCAATAAAGTTTTAACCCCTTGATCACTGCCCTAGTTAACCCTTTCACTCCCTATTGCCAGCATCACTAAGCGATCATTTTTCTGATCGCTGTATTAGTGTCGCTGTTCCCGCTAGGTAGCTAATTTTTTTTTAATGCGATTTTTTTTTTTTACTAAAGACATGCGGCTAAATAAATTTTGGCCTAAATGTTTGACTAAAATTTCGTTTATTGGTCTTTTATTATAACAAAAAGTAAAAAATATTGATTTTTTTCCAAAAATGTCGCTCTATTTTTGTATATAGCGCAAAAAATAAAAATCGCAGAGGCGATCAAATACCACCAAAAGAAAGCTCTATTTGTGGGAAAAAAAGGACGCAAATTTTGTTTGGGAGCCACGTCGCACGACCGCGCAATTGTCTGTTAAAGCGACGCAGTGCCGAATCGCAAAAACCCCTTGGGTCATTTGCCAGCGTATTGGTCCGGGTCTTAAGTGGTTAAAGCAGCGCAGTGCCAAATTGTAAAAACACCTCTGGGCATTTAGCAGCATATTGGTCCGGGTCTTAAGTGGTTAAACACACCTCACAGAATCATGACTGTTTTTAATGCAGTGCAGTCTGAAGATCAGATACTGCATTTTGGCCTTGTCACTTGTGCACAGAGTGTTCTCCAGATTCTCTGAATCTCTTGATATGTACTGAATGTGATGATATATTTAAAGCCTTTGCAATTTTATGTTAAGGAACACTCTGAAACTGTTTAACAATTTATAGATGCAGATATTCAGAGATTGGTGAACCTCTGCCCGTTTTTACTTCCAAGACACTGACTCTTATAGATGCCCTTTTTATACCCAATCATGTTACTGACCTGTTCCCAATTAACCTTATTATTGCCCCTTTGGCAGCTGTTTGTTGTCCTGTGAAGCTTCTTGAGGTGTGTTTCTGCCATAAATTTCTAAGATCCCTTTTTTTTTCTCTTTAAAATGGTACTTTTTTAAGTTTAAGCATTTGTTTTCTACTGTGAATAAAATGTGTTTGAGATTTGTAAATCATTGCATTCTATTTTTATGTAAATTTCACACAGCGTCCCAACTTTTTTTTTTGTGGTTGTAGAATGCAGCCTATTCAATCACTGGAGACCTGTGGCATCTTTAACCACTTAAGACCCGGACCAATACGCTGGCAAATGACCCAAGGGGTTTTTGCGATTCGGCACTGCGTCGCTTTAACAGACAATTGCGCGGTCGTGCGACGTGGCTCCCAAACAAAATTTGCGTCCTTTTTTTCCCACAAATAGAGCTTTCTTTTGGTGGTATTTGATCACCTCTGCGGTTTTTATTTTTTGCGCTATAAACAAAAATAGAGCGACAATTTAAAAAAAAATGCAATATTTTTTACTTTTTGCTATAATAAATATCCCCCAAAAATATATAAAAAAACATTTTTTTTCCTCAGTTTAGGCCGATACGTATTCTTCTACATATTTTTGGTAAAAAAAATCGCAATAAGCGTTTATCGGTTGGTTTTCGCAAAATTTATAGCGTTTACAAAATAAGGGATAGTTTTATTGCATTTTTATTAATAATTTTTTTTTTACTACTAATAGCGGCGATCAGCGATTTTTTTCGTGACTGCGACAATATGGCGGACACTTCGGACAATTTTGACACATTTTTGGGACAATTGTCATTTTCACAGCAAAAAATGCATTTAAATTGCATTGTTTACTGTGGAAATGACAGTTGCAGTTTGGGAGTTAACCACAGGTGGCGCTGTAGGGAATGTGTGCCCTAATGTGTGTGTTTACAACTGTAGGGGGGTGTGGCTGTAGGTGTGACGTCATCGATCGCGTCCCCCTATTACAGGGATGACACGATCGATGCTCCGGCCACAGAGAAGCACGGGGAAGCCGTGTGTACACACGGCTCTCCCCGTTCTTCCGCTCCAGGGACGGATCGCCGCACTGCAGCGGCGATCGGGTCCGCGAATCCCGCGGTCCCGGTCCTGGAGCTTCGGACCGGGTCGCGGGCGCGCGCCCGCGACCCACGGCTGGGTACTAAAACCAAAGCCATTCTGCCGACGTAAATGTGCAGTAGGCGGTCCTTAAGTGGTTAAGAATGCAAACTATCCATACACTAGTATTACTTCTCTTATATGTGCTAACCCTCACTTTATATAGGCATTGTTCTTATATATTTGTACCACCATCTATCTTTTTCAATAAAAGTTTGTAAACAAAAAAAAGAATGCAAACTATCCATTGAATAGAGAACAGTGACATCAAGCTTAGAATGCAGCCTTTCCGTTTTCTAGAGACCAATGACCTCGGTAATGACACCTTTTGCTTTTTCTCCCTTATAGGTGAGGAATTGACGAAAATCGAAGACGAGGATGAACAGGGTTGGTGCAAAGGTCGTCTGGATGGTGGACAAGTGGGCTTGTACCCTGCAAACTATGTGGAGTCAGTGCAGTGACATTCAAGCCCCTTCCCCTCCCCACCTCTAGCGTGCACCTAGTTCTCGTAGTAACCTGTAATCTGTTCACTGGGAGTTCAATGCAACATAACCTGTATATAATATTATATAAGGAAGATACGGTTGACTCTAGAAATGAATTCACCTACATTCAGTAGAGCTGGGAATCTTGATGTTTTTGATTTTAACATTTTTTTTTCTTTCCCTCACATTTTTCAAAGCCAAGGCACTGTTACTTTGACAGTATCGGTCTTTTGTTTTGAAAAGGGCCCATTGCAATTAAGTGCGAAATCGGCACATTGAGGAAGCAACAGTCCTGCTTGTTTCTTGCTGTATTTTTTTTTCTTTCTGATTTAACTTTATTTTTATTGGTCGCTGTTGTGGGCAGTGCCTTGCATTGATCCTGCTCGTTCACTTCTTAGTATGATTTGTTGGAAGTGACCTTTTCTGTAATGTGGATTATATATTTTTTTAAGCGTTGCAGTTCTGTAATTTTTTTTCTTGTTTTTATGAATTTTTTTCTTATTTAATGGTGGGCGAAAAGTTTTTTTTTTTTTTTTTGTTTCTGCGGAAGGGCGGAGGTTTAGATGCTCCATTTTTCCATTTATAAAGTATACATTTTTTTGTGCTCAGTTTTTATCTTTTAAGGCAGCCATGTGACTCCTTTAGTTGGCAGCCCAGCCTTAGGTAATAGCAAGAATAGTGTTTGTATTTATCTAAAGTCTGTTACAGGAAATTGTGGCAGACCTTAAAATCCTAATGCTGGGTTTACGTCATTAAGGGCGTTATTTATTATTTTTTTTCTGTTTGTTTTTTATTTTCCCCAGTTAAGCAGCCACAGTGGCTATTGTATGTAGAATTCTAAAGTTGCCCTTTTTAGCGTTACATTTTTTTCCAATTTATGTTCTGTTATTGTTTCAACATATTCATGTTTCAAAATAAAATCCTGATTTGATTAATTCTGGTCCCTTAAATGACGTCTGCAGGTGAAACGTTACCTAATTATATTCCAGAGTTGTATTTAAAGTGTATATAAAGACTTTTTTTTTTTTTTGGAAAAGAGTGGAGAAGGGTTAAATCCTCTGTCTGGTTTATATTGCTGTCTGTTCCCCCCGGAGTAAGTGATGGGAAATGCAAAATTTAAGAATTGTCACCAGTGCAAGAAGTGAGGGAAAATTCTTAAATTGGGACACATGTTATCTGGCCAAGATGGAAATCGCATTCACTTAAGGGAGACTGCTTCCACTTCCTGGTGTGTCTTTACAGGAAGGGAAGTGAAATCTTCCCAGATGTACAGAGGTAGCACAAAATAACCTGGTAAGGGTTTAAGCCTCTCCCTACTCTATGCAAAGATTGAAAAAAATTCTGACTTTACATACACTTTAATAATTTTTCAGGCACATTTGACAGAATAAAAGAACAAGCTCTATCGGGGTCAGATGGAGGTCCATTTCCAAAATTTTCCTCCTAATCGCTGATATCCAGTAGCTGGTAGGTTTCCAAAAAGAAGACTGCTTGGGTTGTGGAATGTGCAGCCTGATTACTACTTTTAAGCTGCTACATCTAAACAGATACCTTTTTTTTTTTTTTTCTTCTGCAAGTAGGTCAGTAATAATGACTGGATGGAAGAGATTTACACAGTAACTAAAAACAAAAATTACTTTTAATATTCAGTGTATTTTTCTTTTGTTTAACAGTCATTAATTGGTCTGTAGATCATCCACTCAAATTTCAGGTGACTTCCCTGTTGGTCTGAAGTAAAAGTATTATGTAATTTCTAGGGCTAACAGAGAAATTTTAATATTTAATCTAAGCTTCTAACGCTGGGAAAGGGCTTTGGTGTATTTTTTTGTTCCACCTTCCGTATACTTTATGCAGAAAAATTTAAAAAAGAAAATTAAACTTTAGAGTTGTTCTAGTTTTTCAAATGTTGAATAAAAAATGCTACATATGTGTCAAGACTTTCTTCATGTCGTCATCTACTGTACCCAAACGCTGTGTTTAGAGTAATGTGCGTTTGTGTGTCTATGGATAAACAAAAATTATAACTATTTATGCCTCTATATCTAGATATATTGACAATTTTTTGACTAATTTCGAAGAGAATCCTTTAAAAAGCGCATGTTGTCTTGTGAATTTCATGACAGACTATGCCTGGAGACTGTTATCGATCCTAGATCTTCGATCCTTCCTAGTTTTTTGCTGTATCATAGTCTTAAGTATTCTGTGATTCTGAAAAAAAAAAAATTAGTAATAAGCGACAAAAGTGTTGTGACATGTAGTTTTGGAAATTTGGTGAGATGTACTAAATAAGCTTTTTTTGGGGGGGTTCCATGTAGCGAAACACTGTATAGTCTTCCACAGCGCCTACACGGAAAGTATTCAGGAAGGCTTGTCTCATAAAGCAGAATTTTATTTTTCCTGATGTGGTCAGAAAAAGATCACCCTATGAATTCGTACATGGGCTATTCTGATGTACCATCGCTCTTGATGTATTACAGTGGATTCTTGGGAATCAGGCTGGATCTCTGCTCTGTTTTTTTTAAAGCCCAGCTGAACTTTAAGTTTTTAAGGGCCTGTGTCAATGGGATTTGGGCTTATGTCAATTGCATTATTTAGAAATGCTTCTAAAGTCAGTCAGAATTAATTTAAAAATGCATGTGACCTGCAGGTTGACTTATTTCTGACCTGTATTTGACTGGCTTCAAGCCAAGTTTGCATTTCATAGATTGGGAAGTGAAAACCCTTTTGATGTAAATCAAAGCCTGTCGACACAGACCCTAAGCTAATTACATATTTGGTGCTTTGTAACAAATGTATGCAAAATAGTTTTCATTTATTTAGAGTGTAAAAAATCTGTCCCCTGCCATGAGGCTGCAGAATGGGCCCTTGCTTATTCTTTGGAAGCAGTGGTTTCTCTTTAGAGATCTGGCACACCCGTAATAAATAACTAGCGCTCGCCAAAAAGTAGGGGGCGCAAGCTTTACTGATTTGTGGAGCTTATAGGCCTTGACACAGAAGGGGGATGTTGGAAACGCTGCTTCTATACTGAGAGGGCAGTGATGATCCTTTTCTGCAAAGTTTTGGCAGGGATCGGCTTTTCTACTTGGGTTGTGGCCTGAGACTTTGCACTCCTTTTTTATTTTGATACACTTTAAATGTATTTAGCTGATTTAAACATAAAGTAGAGTTGGGATTTAACAGGTCTGGTCTTACACTTAAAAAAAAAGAAGAAGAAGAAAAAGCAAGTTCACTCAAAATTGATATTTTATTTTTGGGTGAAGGCCTGTGTTTTATGATATCCAAGAGTTTCTAATACATCTTAGGATGAGTTCCAGCTTCGAGATCCACTTGCTGATGTTCCATTCACTTGCTCCATGCACCTCAGCAGCAGTCACTTTCCAAATTCTCTATCCATTAACTGCAAACATCAAACAGGGACACTAAGGCCTTTCTTTAATGTCTGACGGGTAGGCCAAGCTAGAAATTCTGACCCAAATATCTGCTGGGTTTCCTGTAAGGTACAACATTTATGGTTAATTCTTAGTGTTGCGTAGAGTGACCCTTTTAAATCCTGGCCTCTCTTTAGAGCAGGGAGCTTTGAGAAGAGATGAGTGATCTGACTGAAGCTGCTCAGAAACACTGCACATGCAGCATGAGAGAAGTCTCCTGATATAATGATGTATTACTGTCTATAGAAAATGTTTCTATTTGCATTTAATGGAAAAGCTGTTGTTGAGGAAAGTCTTTACTGCATACTATAGCACAAATAACTGTACACAGAGCTGATTGTGGTAGATCGGGTAAGTTGTGCCACGCAAGAAACATTTTGGCTGTAATCTTATTAAAGGAATACAAATATATTTTATTCAAATTCTTCCAGTTTGTCTGTCGTTATTTAGCATGCTGTTTCTTTGTGTTGTGTATTCTTGTGTGTGAGATAGCACTGTATATACATTTGTTTTTTAGTGATTTCAGATGGAAAGGTAAATCAGGATCGCAACATAAATCGTCACATCCTTACAGCAGATTTAAGGACAGGATCGCATTCAAACTCGTGGTAAATAGGAGTCAGTACACACGTCATTTAAAGTGCCTCTGATTAACCCCCAAAACAGTTCAGCTGTTCTAGTAGGTCTTTCCTGACATTTTCTTAGTTGCATCCTACAGCCATGGTCTGCAGAGCACTTCCAAAGCATCAGGCATTGTTGAGGTATCAGTCAGGAGAAGGGTACAAAAGAATTTTCAAGGCATTCGATATAACATGGAACACAGTGAAGACGGCCATCAAGTGGAGAAAATATGGTAGAACAGTGACATTAACAAGAACTGGAGTCCCTCCAAAACATATAAAAAGACAAGAAGAAAACTGCTCAGGGAGGCTGACAAGAGACCTACAGCAACATTAAAGGAGCTGCAGTACTGGCTGTGTGGTACATGTGACGACAATCTCCAGTGTTCTTCATATGCCTGGGCTATGGGGCAGAGTGGCATGACGGAACGCTTTTCTTATAAAGAAAAACATCCAGGTCCAGCTAGATTTTGTAAAAAAAACGCATTTGAAGTCTCCTAAAAAAAGGTTGAACTTCTTTGGCCATAATTCCAGAAGATATGCTTGGCGCAAAAACACTGCACATCACCAAAATAACACCATACCCTCAGTGAAGCATGCTTTGGGTGTGTTTTTCTTCAGCTGGAACAGCGGCCTAGATCAAGGTAGAAAGTGAGGAATCCCCTGGAGGTGGGACTTTGAAGGCACTCAATAGTCCACCATTGAGTGCCTTCAACGTCCCACCCAGCAGGGAATTCCTTGCTTTCTAGCTATTTAGTCGTGTGGCACGTTAAGGAAAATATAATCTCCAATATCCTTCCATTTAGTCAAGGTAGAGGGAATACTAAAAAGTTCCTAATACCAGTCAATATTGGCACACAACTTTCAGGCTTCTGTTAGAAAGATGAACATGAAGAGGAACTTCATCTTTAAGAATATTTTGGAATTATAATGACCCAAAGCATACATCCAAATCAACAAATGAATTGCTTCACCAGAAGAAATTTAAAGTTTTGGAATGGCCCATGTTTTTGAAGAGTGGGCAAATATTGCCAAGTCAAGATGTGTTATGCTAGGCTAGCTTTACTGTTCTTATTTTTTAATTTAACTGGTTCAGATACTTAGTCAGGTTAAAAAAAAAGACACAAGTCCATCTAGTTCAACCAAATAATTAAAAAATATTATACAATCCCATATACCCACTGTTGATCCAGAGGAAGATGAAAAACCACAGCAAAGCATGATCCAATTTGCTACAGTAGGGGGAAAAAGATTTTTCCTGATCCCCCCGAGAGGTAATCTTATTTTCCCTGGATCAACTTTACCTATACATGGTAGTACCCAGTTATATTATGTACATTTAGGAAAGAATCCAGGCCTTTCTTAAAGCAATCTACTGAGCTGGCCAGAACCACCTCTGGAATGGAGTCTATTCCACATTTTCATAGCTCTTGCTGTGTAGGTGTAAAAAGTGTTGACCGTAAAGTGAATAACTCAACACCAAGTTCACTATTGCCTTGTTTCCACTGCACGGAACGCTTCGGGTCAGTTAATTTTGAGCGGTTAGGATGGGACCGATCTAATCGCGTGAGCGTTTCCACTGCAAAACGGACCGTCGTGGACCATTCAGGTTTTAGAAAAAATTCCTAGCGCGTCCACCAATCAGCGAGATGTATTTGTAGGTCCGCCCTAATGGAACCGTTCCACTTTCTCTGGACCCTCATGAGAAGCAGGACCCTTGCTGATGCGGTACGGTTTGCTTTTATGGCACGCTTTCATAATGGAAACACCCAAAATAGCGTACCGAACCGATCCGCTCAGTGGAAAGGAGGCATAAATGGACCCCTTATATATATTTGTACATTTTGAATATATTCACCCTTAATCTACTCTTAGAGAATTCAATTCCTCTAATTTATCCTCATAGCCGAGTTTCTGCATGCCTCTTATCAGTTTGGTTGCCCTTCTGCACTTTATTTTGTTCCCGATATCCTTTGTGAACTGGTGCCTAAAACTGAACTGCATGTTCCAGATGAGGTCTTACTAGTGATTTGTACAGGGGCAAAATTATATTTCTCTCTGTGGAGTCCATACCTCTCAATACAAGAAATGACTTTGCTCACGTTGGAAAACGCAGCTTGTCATGGCATGTTATTATTGAGCTTATAATACGGATCCCCCTCAATTGTACTCCCCCCCCCCCCCCCAGTATGTATGATTCATGCATATTCTTAGCCCCCAAGTGCATAACTTTACATTTATCAATATTAAACCTCATCTGCCACATAGTCGCATGTCCCGTTAATAGATGAGAATAAAATTGTATTATTTGGTCTCCACACCAAATGGTATGTCTGGTGAAGTATTTATCTGCATCAGGGACTGGCGCACTTGTCAGAATAGAAGGAAAAATAGATGGGGCAAAATACCATCAAATTCTTGAGGAAAGTCTGCTACCCTCTGCCAGAAAGTTCTTAGTGGGAAGAAGGTTTACCTTCCAACATAACACTGACCCAAAGCACACAGCAAAAATTACCACACAGTGGTTGAAAGAAAAAAAAAGGTGAATGTCCTTGCATGGCTTAGTCAGAGCCCAGACTTAAACTCTATTGAAAATCTGTGGAATGACTTAAAGACTGCAGTCTACAAACGGTCACCATCAAATTTAAAGAAAATGTTGGATTTACTTATTATTTTAAAGAATTAAACAAAAAAAAGCATATTCAGTCCTATACTGAATCGTGACTGGAATTAAACCTGGGCAATGTTTTCAAAATATTTTTCATCAGTGTCTGTCTGTCCCATAATTATCTAGATGATGTAGGCGTTGTTGTTTTGTGGCAGTACCCTGTAGAAACAAATAAAATCTTTTGTAACACAGAGAATACAAAGTTTTACAGTACTTTACTCTGTACACAATACACTTTCATTTTATAACATCAGCATGGTAATAGCAATACAAACAATAGTTATTTTTGACAATCCAATATAGCAGGGGTGTCAATCTTTAATTTCATTGCAGGCCGTATTAGCAGTATGGTTGCCCTCAAAGGGCCGGTTGTATCTGGGGTACACTATGTACAGAGTGCAAGGTTCAAGACTACGCTATGTACAGAGTGCATTGCATCAGCCTTCAGGAGTGCCTTACGTTCAGTGTTCAGGAGTGTGCTATTGTTCTTTGTTATTGTAGGCTACGGATAGACATCCCTGACAACATATTTGTCTGGAAAGTCTAACCCCCAAAATGCTTTAGTCTGGTAGTAGTTAACGCAGTCTGTTTCTGACATGACCAAATATAAATCTCTTATATTAACTTCTAGAGTCCTAATTAAGCTTATGGGTAGGTGGGTTGGCAGCATTTGATAAAGATTCAAGAGATTCACCTTTAAAGCGGAGTTCTACCCTAAAAACAAACTTTATGAACAGCTTGCCTTTAAAGCAGATGTCCGCTGAGAAAAAAAAAATTAAAAGCCAGCAGCTACAAATACTGCAGCTGCTGACTTTTAATATCGGCACACTTGCCTGTCCTGGAGTCCAGCGCCGTCCGCAGCACAGGACGAGTGATCGCTCGCCACTCTGCTACCAACCCCCCCCCCCCCCCCCGCCATCCTCGGCAAGGGAACCAGGAAGTGAAGCATTCCGGCTTCACTGCCCGGTTCCCACAGCGCATGCATGAGTCGTGCTGCCTTTGCTGACTGGCTCCCGCTGTGTCCTGGGAGCCGAGTGTTCCCAGAACACAACGGGGGGGGGGGGAGAAGACTGTGTGGCCGGAAGTGGGTGCAAATACCTGTCTTTAGAGGTATCTGCACTCCCCCCTGAAAGGTGTCAAATGTGACACCGGAGGGGGGGGGTTCCGATCAGTGGGAGTTGCACTTTAGGGTGGAGCTCTGCTTTAATGTAAAAAAAATAACCCACTTCTGTATGGCTGTTACTAAGCAGATTTCATAATCTGCCTAGTTCCTAGTCCAAGGTGGTAGAACTTCCTGTCTTAAGACCCCATTGCCTCCTGGGAAATTATGACACTCATTTCCCTGGAGGCTTCATAATGCTCAAAGCTATGATGGAAACAACCACAAGAACCTAAACATGATATTGGGTACGATTTTGAAACTGTTAATGTACCGATCGTGCTTTATTAATAGGTTTTAATGAATATTCATAATGTAATTCATAATGTGGAACCCCACTTTAACTAATCCAATACACCCTAGCCAAGAAATATTTCAAACTGCAAATTCCATCCTTCCAGATCACCCAAGAGAAATTGTAATCCCCATTTTTTTAACCACTTCAGCCCCGGAAGATTTTACCCCCTTCCCGACCAGAGCACCTTTTACAATTTGGCACTGCTTTAACTGACATTTGTGCTCTCATGCAATGCTGTTCCCAAACCAAAAAAATAAAATTTCCCCACAAATAGAGCTTTCTTTTAGTGGAATATGATCACCAACTATATATTTTACTTTTTGCTATAATAAATACCCCCCCCCCCCCCCCAAATAAAATAATTTCTTCATCCTTTAAGGCCAATATGTATTCTTCTACAAAAATCGCAATAACCGTATATTGATTGGTCGGCGCAAAAGTTATAGCCTCTACAAACCATGGGAAAGATTTATGGCATTTTTTTATTTATTTTGTGCGGTATTGCGGCAGACAGATCAGACACTTTTGGGACCAGTGATATTTATAGAGCGATCAGTGCTATAAATATGCACTGTTACTGTATAAATGTCACTAGCAGGGAAGGGTTAACACTAGTGATCAAGGGAATACCTGTGTGTTCCCTCACTGTGTTCTAACTGTGGGGATGGGACTAACTAGGAGAGATGACCGGTCGTTGTTCCAACTTTGTATAAATCGCACGATCTGTCTCTCCTCCACAAATCCCCATGCTGGCTATCACGCATGTGCCGACGGTGCTCACACGCCCTCTGGGGCTAAACCCCCAAATGGATGGCAGCAGCCAGAGTGTGTTACGCAAGCTGAGGGGGAGAAAACAGACATAGATACCCCTCTGGCTGCTGCCGTCCATTTGGGGGTTCAGCAATGGAAACTCTGGTTTCGTTCATTGGTGAGTATTGGGCCGTTTTGCTCTGGCCCATTCTGCCATTGTTCTTGCATTTACCACTGTGACACATCTCTATCTATTTTATTTCTTCACCTCAGAGAACACTATCAAGAAACGTATTCAGTTTTGCGTTCATTCGCTATCTTAATTATGGTTCACATCATTGTATATTTTCTTAATTTTAATTTTTTTTTCCCCCCATTACTCGTCTTTTGAGTATCCAATGCCCAAATACATCAGTGTCTCCATGGAAATTGATTCCCTTCTCCCCTCCTCCCTCCCTTCCCCTCCTCCCTCCCCCCCTCCTCCTCTCCTCCCTCCCTTCCCCCAATCCCACCCCACCTCTCTCACTTGACTCTTCTCAGCTGACACCAGCTTTCCAACTTCTCTATCCCTTCAAAACGTTACCTCATAGTGTTATATTGTATAACTTTAGGCACCCATCACTTCTGCATATCCAATCGTATGCTTATACACTTTCCAGTTCTTCGACATATCTTCAAACTCCTCCCGTTTCTCTCCATCCCTGAATCTTAAATATTCTAAATTGTAGATTTCCTCTACCTTATTACACCACCCTCTCAATGATGGACTCTCCAGTTCTTGCCAATTACGGGCTATTTAGTTCTTTGCCACGTTCAGAAGTTGTGGAATTAGTGTCTTCAGGTACTGTTTAGTTGGGATTTGGGAGCCATGTAATACACAAACCCATGGGTCATCTGGGAGTCCATAATTTGATATTTCTCACATTTTTGGTCTAATCTCTTCCCAATATTTTCTAATTTTGGGACAGGTCCACCAAACGTGAGCCATGGATCCCACTTCATTACACCCCCTCCAACATAACTGTGAAGTGGTTCCTGAGTACTTATGTACTTTGTCCGGGGTAAGGTACCAATGCACCAAGCATTTATAATTCAGTTCAAGTCTCAAGTCTTTTGCAGACTCTGCACAGTCAGTCAGTCAGTTGAGGCAGACGGATTAGCAGTAGGAGCTCACAACGGCGCTCGTCTCCTAGAGTAGGAACGGGTGTGTCATAGCTCCAGGCAGGTGTAGGAGGTAGACAGGCAGGCTAGGTTTTCCCCAGCCTTTCTCTGCTAGCTCCAGCCCCAGCACTACTCGTCCCCAACCTGGCCTTTCTCCTCCAGCTTCACTCCGAACCACAGCGGATCAGCTCCCTGGCCCTCCGGCCTTCCTCAATCCCTTGCCTTGTTCCAGGTAAGAAATTGCTGACGGCCGTCCTTGTCAGGACAGCCGCGGCAAACATCCCATGCCCCCTCGGCTTTCCCCGGCCCCTATCCTCCATCCCCTGTGCCCCCATACCACCATCGCCAACTTTACTTTTCTAGGGCGAATTTTTTTTCGCACACACGCGCCAGCCTGCATTGAATCGCGGGGCCGCGATCTAGGAAAGACCGCGGCTTCACCCGCGGCCTACCGCTGCGGCGCTCCCCACACCCTCGCTCCTATCCTCCACCCCCTATGCCCCCATACCGCCATCGCCAGCTGAGACACCCTCCTACTACCCTCCAGCCACAATTCCGCCATCCTAGGGCATTTTTTTTTCGGACACCCGCGCCGGCCTGCACTAATTCGCGGGGCCGCGATCTAGGAAAGACCGTGGCTTCACCCGGGGCCTAGCGGCGCCTCCCACTCCCTGTAATCCCCCCCCAAATCCTCCAGGAATCCCCCCCTTTCCCTAATAGGACAGCCACTCTTCCCTGGCTTACCTTTTGTGCCCCACAGTATCTCCATCCATCGAGCTGTCAGCTCCAGGCTGCATCCTGCTGCCTGATCAGGCAGCTCTCCTGCTATACTAGCAATAAGCACACCCCTCACCCCCAGCCACTTCTCATATCAACACAACAGAAGCTTGATCCAGGGCTCATCCGATCGCCTTTTCACAGGGGTCAGGAAGGATTTTTTTTACCCCACCGGAGCACATTGGCCCAGCACCGCTAGGGTTTTTTTTGCCTTCCTCTGGACCAAGCTAGGAGAGAGGAATTGGCCAATTCTTCTCCCCATCGCCCCGGAAACTCCCTCCCCCCCCCCTCCCGGTGTTTGGCAACCATGGCATATCAGCAATATTCTGCAGAAACCATTTGGAGTTTGAGGCTATCCGCCGCAATACTACCAGCCATCACCAAAAAAAGCCCTAAAAATTGAGCGAATATGGAGAGTCGATCAACGACCGACCGTCGGGTATTTCAGCCATTCACCCCAGCCTAAGCACATATCTTGTGCTTTGATCAATACAAGATCGGCAGTAAAACACAGACTGGAAATCCGGGACCTCATTTTACAATGCGATCTAGACTGCCTCTTTATTACAGAGAGCTGGCTTACAGCCGACTAACACCATTCTAGGAGAACTGGTGCTAGAAAACCACCGTATCGTAACGGAAAACAGAATAGGGCAAAGAGGAGGAGGACTGGCGGTGATCCACAAGAAGCACCTTGCGGTCACTAAACCAGCCCTTCAAAACCCTCTTCCATTCATGGAAACCCTTACTCTGCAATTGCAAACAAATTCCAAGGAGACCGTCCACATTCTTCTCTGCTATAGGCCTCCTGGCCCAAAATCGCAGCTGCTATCATCATTAACGGAGTTTGTCTCCACTTACACACTCAACAGCAAACATGTTTTGCTGCTCGGGGACTTCAATCTCTGGGCCAACTCCGCACAAGACCCCGTTGCCGACGCCTGTATCGACCACCTGGAAGGATTAGGGCTTCAGCAACTAGTATGTGGGCCCACACATGCTTCAGGTCACACGCTCGATCTTATTTTCAGACAAGATCTGGAAATAAAAATCTTGAAAAATGAACCATTGCCATGGACAGATCACCATGCAATTAAATTCATTATTTCCGAATTCCCCCCCTTAACAAAAACATCAAATCCAGTGACAACACACTGGACCAGATGTCAGAAGAAGCTCCACTCGGAACTCTTCAAAGCCATGTTAGGGGAAAAAAATAAAACAATTCAGCCACACCTAACAGCGGAAGAAACACTGGAGGCCATAAACACAGCCCTATTGCAGTCAGCTGACTTGATAGCGCCGAAACGAAAGACCCAGATCAGGAAAAATAACTCCAGCTGGTTCAACAACCAGCTGGCGTTACTGAAGCAAGAACGCAGAAGGGCAGAAGCAGCCTGGAAAAGAAGCTCGTCGGATGAGAACCTCTCGATCTACAAGGCAATAACCAGAAAATACTACAAGCAAATCTTCGAAGCCAAGAAAAACTATTTTTCTGAGGCTATCAACGGTGCCCTAAACCGCCCCCGCGAACTCTTCAAGCTGGTCACTCAGACCATGAATCCAGGATGTCTTGAAGCCCCCAACTTGGATACACAAGAATTTTGTGATGAGTTATCGGATTGCTTCATTAACAAAATTGAGGCTATCCGGCAAAGCATTCAGCAAAACAATTTCTCTCCCAGCCCCCCCCCCCCCCCCGTAGTCATTTACATAGCACCGGCAGCAATTAACCACAGTTGGGTGAGTTCACGCTGGAACCCATCTCCATTCAGACCACAAAAAATATCATCGGCACTCTGCGCAACAGCACTGCGCCAAATGATATTATCCCCACCAAACTGCTGAAGGAATGCGCCGACATCCTGGCACCCCCTGTCACGCAGCTTATCAACCAATCCTTCAGGGAGGGCATAATGCCCTCCCAGCTGAAGGAGGGCTTTATTCAACCCATCTTGAAGAAAGCCACCCTGGATCCGAAGGATCCACTCAATTGGCGCCCCATAACAGGCCTAAATGTTCTCTCCAAGGTAATGGAGAAAGCAGTGGTACAGCAGCTGCAACAGCATCTAGATACCCACAACTTACTCGACCCATTTCAATCATGATTCCGTCCCGGACACGGGACGGAAACAGCATTGCTTAAGATATGGGACGACGTTCTCGAGGCCGCAGATGAAGGAGAATCTTCTCTTCTGGTTCTGCTGGACCTAAGCGCAGCCTTTGATACAGTAGATCACAAGCTGTTATTGACTCGGCTGGCTAAAATAGCCAAAGTCGCAGAAAGCGATCTATCCTGGTTCTCCTCTTTTTTGGAAAACCGATCGCAAATAGTGAAGCTAGGACCCTTCACTTCTGAACAACGCACATTATCGTGCGGGGTCCCTCAAGGATCTCCCCTGTCGCCGATGTTATTCAACATCTATGTGCGTCCTCTTTTCGAAATTATCAGCAGCCAAAAACTGCTATATCACTCATATGCAGACGACACGCAACTGTACTTCCGCATTTGCAA
Source organism: Rana kukunoris (assembly GCA_029574335.1). Lineage (NCBI taxonomy): Eukaryota > Metazoa > Chordata > Amphibia > Anura > Ranidae > Rana > Rana kukunoris. Next base: position 448,948,012 of record CM056051.1, read on the forward strand.
TAAAAAGGATCACCACCTCAATCTAGAGACATGCCTCTCTTTGATAGAGGACTGGATGACAGAGTTATCTCAAACTCAACGGAGCGAAAACAGAACTTCTTCTGTTTCACGCCAAGCGTAGGAATCAATCGGCAACAACCTGGATCCCCCCGCCCATTCTGGGCAAAATCATCTCCCCTAGCGCCAAAGTCAAAAGTCTTGGGGTCATCTTTGACTCCGACATGACAATGAACGCACAAATAGGGTCAGTAATCAGCGGATCTCACCATCTGCTGTGCCTACTACACAGACTCATTCCTTTTATTCCCAAGAAAGACGTAGCGGTCGTGGTGGGAGCGATTGTAAACTCCAGACTGGACTATGCAAATGCCCTTTACCTCGGACTCCCCAAGTACCAAATCGCTCGTCTTCAAGTCGTTCAAAATACGGCCGCCAGACTTGTGACTGGGAAAAAACCCTGGAAATCAATCTCACCTTCACTGAGATCCCTTCACTGGCTACCAGTTAAAGACAGAATCACCTTTAAAGCTCTCTGTCTAACGCATAGATGTATCCATGGGAATGCTCCCCATTATCTATGCGAAAAATTAAAAATTCAGAATCCCAATCGTATTCTACGATCCACCAATCAAAATCGGCTTCAGATACCGAAAGCCAGATACAAGTCCAAAGGAGACAGGAGATTCGCTGTCCAAGGTCCCAGACTATGGAACGCCTTACCAGCCAGCATTCGGCTGGAGGAGAACTACTTAGTCTTCAGGAGAAAGATTAAGACTCATCTCTTTTGATCTCAAAGGAGACAGGAACAACAAGCGCCCAGAGGCGATTTACTTCGCATGTGCTGCGCTATATAAGTTTTCATTCATTCATTCAGTTCCAAAATATTATTGTTAACCGACGTCGCATGAACTCCCGTTATTGGCTGACTGATCTCGTACTCATTTACACCTGAGCCCAACTCTTCCTCCCAGTCCTTGATGTATGGCGGGACGTTCTGTGATTTTGATTTGTTCAAAATCTTATAGACCTTGGAAATTGTCCCCTTTTCGGTTTTCCCCTTACATCATTATTCGAGAGGCCGAAGATTTGCTTCTAATCTAATAGGTTGTGGGAGACTTTCAAAAAAGTGTTTTAATTGTGCGTACCGCCATTCATCAATCAAAATCATTTCCTTTTTTTTAGTTCCTGAAGTGTTTGAAGCCTATTTTGCTTCATAACATCTTTTAATTGGATATTATCTTGAATTATCCATTTACCAAACCTTTTTTTATCCCCTGGTGGAAACATTTTTGTGTCAGGTAAAAGGGGTGAATTATAATCCCATTTTTCTTTCTTGTGCAATTGATCCCATATTTTTAATGCGTGGCTCGTAATATAGTGAGCTTCAGATGTATACTGCATGAAGCCCCAGTCTACCCTGTCAAAAGCCTTTTTGGCATCAATTGACAGGAGTAGTCCTGGGACTCCGCTTTTTCTAATTTCCTTTATAATCAGGAACGATCTAATTCCATTGTCCCTTCCTTCTCTCCCTGTGATAAATCCAACTTGGTCCGAATGGACCACATCCTTCATTATTTTTTTCATCTTCTTGGCGAGGATTTTTGAGAATAGTTTTAAATCGATGTTAAGGAGCGATATTGGTCTTTAACTAGAGCGAAGGGAATTATCCTTGCCCTCTTTAGAAATTACTGTTATTGGAGCTTCTAACGCCTCTTTCCTCATCTCCCACTTCTCTCCAATACCATTAAAATAAGAACAACGTTTTGGGATTAGTATGTCTGAGAATTTTTATAGTACAGTACAGTCAGTCCGTCTGGACCGGGACTTTTCCCGTTTGGTAGTTCTTGAATAATTTTAAGTATTTCTTCTTCTGTTATAGGAGTTTTGAGATTATTGAGTTTATCTTCTGGAATTTTTTTTAAGTCCAATTCACTCAGATATGTTTTGATTTTCTCCTCTTTTTGTTTTACCTCTTCTTTTGTGCTATTCTTATTAATTGCATAGAGATTCTCATAAAATTCCTGAAAATTATTTGCGATGGCTGATGTCTTAAATCTTATTTGTCTGTATTCTCTCTATATAATTGGCTGTTTTTTTTGTTTTGTTTTTTTATAAATTTGCCAAATATTTCCCCGTCTTGTTACCCGATTGGTCTCTTTCTTTCCTATCCGCACTTAGGGCTATTCGGGATTTCCGTTCGAATAAATCCTCTCATTTGTTCTCTTTTAATAAAGAGATTCAGTAGAAGATCTCTCTCTCCCATATCTTTATGTAGTTGTTCTAATTCTAAGATTTCTTGAGTTAGACTTATTTTTTTCTCTTTATCTTTTTTTTTTCAGCTCCCTCTTTAATCAGGGTACTCCTGATATAAACTTTGTGGGTTTCCCAAACTATTGCCTCACATTCCTTCTGTAGTGTTCTCTATAAAACTGTTCCAATTCCTTCCTTGACCCCTTTTCTATCTCTTTGTCTAGTAAAAGTTCTTCGTTAAGCCTCCAGTTGCTTTTCCTATTTTCTCTCTATCCTATTTTCAGTTGGAGTATGATTGGTGCATGGTCAGAGAATGTTGTAATTCCGATCTTTGTACGTTTCACTACATCCAATAGCCTATGTTCTACCAAAAAATAATCAAATCTTGTATACGTCCCATGGACAGGGGAGCGGAATGTTACAGAAATTCACTATCTTCAGGGAATCTCAATGTGGCAGAGCGTCTCTCTTTCCTTCCAACTAAACAGGCTGGAAATCCCCAAAAATACTGAATGTCCTGCCGCTTTAGTTGCTCCAATAATGGTTTTAATAATCTTTTCCTAGCTAATGTCTCGGCTGCGAGATCCGGGAAAAACTTGTAATGTAGACTCTTCGAACTTAGCAGGGCCTTTGGATTTTAAACCTAAGCGGATCTGCTCTTTGTCTTGGAAATTATGAAATCGCACAATCACATCTCTCGGCTATTCCTCCGCCACTCCTGCTGGTTTTCTTAACCGGTGAATTCTTTCAAGTTTTATCTTTTCTGTTGCTCTTTTCCCCTAACATCTGACCAAATATTTTATCAATTTTTTTCCTGTAGCTCTTCCACTTGTTCATCGGGTAATCCTCTAGTCTTCAGGTTTTTCCTTCTAGTGCGATTTTCCTGGTCTTCCAGCTTATATTTCAAGTATCTTTGTTCTTTCTGTATCTCTTTCATCTTTTCTTTTATTTCCTTTACTTCAGCTGCCTGGGCGTCTATCTTTTCTTCTGTTTCTTCTACTCTCCTCAGAATGTGATTCATATCTTTGTGTATTAGTTCCATTTCCCTTTTTAGAGATGATTCCATCTTATGCATTACTGTTTCCATTCTAGCAAACATTTTTTTGCTAAATCCCCTTTAGTGGGTAGTTGGTCTCCTACTGTTCCATTCTCCTCATAGCCCTCCTCATCCTCCTCAGCTGTTATAGATGGCCTTGCTGTTTCTAAGATTTCTGATTGTCTTCTGAGCCCAGTTTTCTGCATATTCCCCGGGACTTTTTTTCCTTGTTGCCATGTTTAAAGGGCGTTGTACTCAGGCTAGCACTTATTTTTGGCGGATTTGCTCTAGCCCCCCTTACAGGCCTTCCCCCTCATCCTTAATAAGCCTCTTTCCTCACCAGAGATACCCTCTTTTTATCCGTCAATCAAGCACTAGGACCACCAAGCCCAACTGTGAACCATGAGAGACTTGAATAATCTATCTTGAGACATTGGGTTGAGTCTTTAATTAAACACTGACTTCTGTATTTTGTGCTGGGTCCTTATTTTCCTAAAATATATATATATATATATATATATATATATATCCCCGGTCTGTTTTATTACACTCGTTTTGCCTTAATATAACTGTGAGTTACGTGTTTGACAAGCTTTATTTAATAAGTGTCCTCAGGCTGAAAATAATAGGGTTTAGCTATTGAATCGGTATCTTAATCAGAGAGGAGAAGTGAGGAGGGATATCTAAAAAAAATAAAAATAAAAAAAAATGTTACCAGACCAAGTATTGTCCCTCTCAATTAGTTCTCAGAATTTACTGCTCCGTTCTTTTTACACACAGATTAATAAGGAATAAACATGACTCACCCCTTATACTTGTTTGAAGTGTATGAATAACACTTTGGTTACCTCTAGGGCCACTTCAGTTGTTTCTGAAATGTATGCAATCTGATTTCCAACGTTTTCCCGTTTCAGCTTCCTTTCGGGCCTGTTTCCATTCCACAGGTGGTTATGCTTATGGTTCCTCCTCCTCTTTCATGCTAGACCGCAGAACTTAGACTTCATTACATTGGATTAAAGCAGGTAGTAAATGAATGCAGGGATGGGACCAACTCTAAAATAATCAATGCAACCGCTTATTTGATCAGTTGCCAAGTAGCAGAACTTAACCTTGTTCCTACAGAAAAAAAATTGCATAGGGAGGTAGTGCAGAGATGTCCCCAGCACTGAGACCATTAGAGCAATCTCTCGCTTGCTTGGGAAAGAAGGGAGCAAAGGGGGGATGAGAGCTTACTGACCAGTGCAATTTCTGATGCCAGTGCTAGTGCCTTCCATACACCATGGCTAGTGCTAAAGCCTTCCATCACTCTTGGTAGGCTACAGGGCTTCATTTTTAAAAATGTATATCTTCTGGACAGCTAAGCCACTTGATCCCTCTCACCACTCACAAATCGTTGCTCCTCACCACTCCTCCAGCGTCTTGTGTGAGCAGCCCCAGCTTCAGCTTTAACTTCCCGGGCTATCAATCACATCAGCAGCCTGTCAGCTGCCCGCCTCACGTACGAAACCTCCCCGCACCCCCTGCCAAGGAATACAGGTAAAGCACGAGACAGGAGGCGGGTATACGATAGGGTGAGAAGGAAATTGTTTGTTTTTTTCTGACACTAGGCACTGGGCACCCAGCGCCTTAACACAGTAGCACAAAACACTTGATCGCGGTTTTCACTGCACTTCCCGCTACTCGCATCACATTTTGTTACATTTGCTACTCACGCTCCTGCGAGAGACACCCGGGAGTCACTGGTATTGCTGGTATCACGGCGAGTCATGGAGAAGGGAGAATTAGGGGAGAGCAGGGGGGGGCAGAGGCAAATCCCAGGACCCCGGCATCAGACATAAATCATCTGGCCATCAGGCAGCACACCAGCGTGACACTGCTCGATCATTGCTCCCTCATTGGACAGGGGATCTCTGCGGGACACACTGAGCTAGCAGCTGCTTCCGCCCTCATCAGCAGCCTCTTCCTCACCTCACCGGCGTGCATTAATTTAGATCTATTTAGATACATCCCATCCGCATCCACCCCTGATGAGCGAGCAATGATCTCACAAAACGTGTGTTGGGTTTTCTGATGCGTGCATTTGTATATACTGCATTTTATAACGTTTGTATCAATTTTAATTATTCTTTTTTATTATGTGCAAATCCATTGGCTGAGCTATTATGCTATATTATTCATGTATGTACATCAATTTTAATTATCATTTATACTGTTACTACTTTTGTTACTCAGTGGCAAACTGTGACCACCTCACTTAAAGTCCCAAGGGTGACGCTTTTGATGTATATATAGATGGAGGTGCAACACTGGTGACTGCAGACCTTTTATTTTTGTTTCTCTTGAGCACACCTTGGTACTCGTACCTGGTCCCTGCAGGTGCGGGGCTGGCCTTTAATGTTTGTTTTGGATGCCGAATTCTGCGTCACATTCACTTTAGCATGTGTTGAAACAAATGTAGTTTGTCGCAGGGTGCTTTACAGGTCCACCCCTATGGAACCCAGGCAAAGCATGGACACTGGACCGGGATTAGCGATTAAAGCATGGCAAGATATCCTCCTTGTGTACCCTTGTACATACTGGTCCCTGGTTGACATGTTTTAATGTCTTTGTAGTACTGTATATACTTCATCTTTATTCTACAATACATAATGCGGTACTATGCACACAGATGACACTAAAGGCACAGGGACTTGCACTCATGTGTTTTTCCCCTAACTGTTTGTCTCATTATTTGAGCTAATGGATAACGTTATAACATTTACCTATTTGTCTTTTCCACCTTCCAAATAAGACGTTCCCTTCAAGCTCATGTGCAATATCACATATAAACATCATTTGGGCCAAAATACATTAATTCTCAACACATCTAAAGACCCATCCACCAGCAACACCCAATCATGATTAATAACTTATGAAAACAAAGAATGGTTACCATTCACATCTATTTGGGTCAATGCTACACTAACATTCACTTTTTATAGATGTTTATTAAATCTAAGAATGGCAGACCAATTTTTAAGTGGCTCAGTTGTTAAGGGGTCTTTTTTTTTTTTTTTGCATTTGAATTTTGAGACACGAAGGGAGGGACAGGGAGTTTTGACTGTTATGGCTCCCACGCATGATGTTGGTGGGCCTTCTCAACAAAGGCAAGGAGGCAAGCCTGCAAAAGAGAAAGCTAAACATGCTGCAGCAACTAAAGTTTGCTATGACCCCCAAAGGTAATGAAAATGAAACCTCACAGCAAGCTTCCAGTGAAGGAATGGAAGATCAATGTACAGGAATAGATGCCAATAATCTTTTAGATCAAGGAGTATGCAATGTAGATGTATTGAGTAATATGCTGAGATTTTTAGGAGATTTTTAGGAAGCACAATGGTTATTGTGCAGACAAAGGTTGGCCCAACTTCTATGTCTGGTATCTGTGATAATGTTAGGTGTTTCCATTATTTTGTCGACCCTCTGAATAAGGCCATGACCATTTTTGGGGGTTTACAGACTAACCAGATTGCTTTAAATTGCATTATTTCTGTACAGTCTTCATATTATTTCCACTGATTGTTTATTCATTCCATTAAAAACACAAACACTTATACACCAGATAGTCTGTAAATTATGTTAGCCTGTGATGCATAGACAGTAAGTAAAAAACTTAAATCAGAAGTAAACCCATCGATTTAACAGTTTCAAAAAGCAGTTAAATTTCCGGCATGCCGGGATTGCCAACTGTCACGTTGGTTGTGCTCTCAACCAAACTGTCAAACCATCCAATGGCTGGTGTCATAACTGATCACATGTGCAGCACCACGTCAGTTGAAGATTAAACATAGGCCAAGATGGCAGCTTCCTTGGCTGAAAATGAAAGGGTTTACTTCCACTTTAATCTCTGTGCCAGGTTGCAAATACTTACATGTGTATAGGATCCCTAATGTCAGAAGAATGTATATGACCAGAGTGGCAACACGGAAAAATATGAACGTTACAGAATAGCGTGAATATACAGGTGTCTGGAAAAAAAAGAAGGAACAGTTAGAATTAAACTGTTGCGAGTGTCATGGTATAAGAATCTGGTTAATGTATACATTGAAAACTATAAAATTAAATCTAAAGGAGGGGCTTTGTGAAATAGGAATTAGTAATAAAAGGGCAGTGCCTGAACTATAAATAGAATTAATAGATGGTGCCTCCAGCTGTTTACAGCAAATACTAAATACACAATATGAATTTAGCTCAGACACTCGATAAAGTATACCACAACAATCAACTTTCCTGAATTCTTTAAGCTATGGTGATTTCTTACCAAATATACAAATATTTCCAAATTAGATTAATAAATAAAGATATTTTAAGTATATTTATATATATCTATATACAAAACTAAAACTACTGGTGATTTATTTTTCAACAAAGAATCAAAGAAAATAACACATTTATAATTGTTACTTTAGAAATTTTAAAGGTAAAATACAGAAACCAATAAAACCTTAAGGCCGCGTACACACGATCAAACATGTCCGACGGACCGTTTTCATCGAACCACGCTGAAGTGGTCTGTTGGTCTGATGTGCGTACACACCATCGGACCAAAATCCCCTTTGGACCAGAACGCGGTGACGTAGAACACAACGACGTGATGAAAAAACGAAGTTCAATGCTTCCAAGAATGCGTCAACTTGATTCTGAGCATGCGCGGGATTTTGGTCCGATGATTTTGTGTACTAACCATCGAACCTGTCCGACAGACAGGTTTCCAGCAAACAGGTTTCAAAGCATGTTTTGAAACTTTTGTCCGCTGGAAAATGGTCCGATAGGCTGTACACACGATCGAACTTCCCCTTTATAGTGCCGTCATACGTGTTGTATGTCACCGCGCTTTGTTAGAGCATTTTTTTTTTACGATTGTGTATAGGCAAGGCCGGTTGAACAATAATCAACTTTTTTTTATTTTTCTAGCCCATAAAAAATGGTCGTGTGTACGCGACATTAGTCTTTTTCACCACCTCTTCAAAAGAAAATGTTTGTGGTAAGATGGTGGTTTATCTCAGGCAGCAAGAAGTCAGCGATATAAGCATCTCGTCTCAGATATCAGCGGTCAGCAAGGAGCAGCCTTTCAAATGTGATCAAGAAAGGTTCCTTTTTTTTTTCCCCCAAGTGTCATCATCAAATTTTATACAATTTGAGACTATTGTTTCCACCTTTCTCAATATTGACAGTTTTCTGATTGACTAGTCAAATGTGTGCAGGGCCTTCTTTAATATTTATTGGACCCTGGGCAAACAGTTTCTTGCCCCCCCCCCCCCCCCCCATGTAATTTCGCTCTCCACCTGATCTGAGACATACAATAAATAGCAGCTAGACACAAAATCAGTTTACTGAATCAAATCAGGCATCAATTGTGATTGGTTGCCAGATGTCACAGTGCATCATTACTGCTCACTGACTGGCTGCTAGAGGTTACAGCACACATTACGGCTCACTGATTATTTGCTAGAGCTTACAGCACGTGACTTCTTCTGGTTTATTGGTTGCTAGAGATTACTGTATATCAATACTGCTCACTGATTGGTTGCTGGACATCCTTACCACACACTAATTAGTTGCAAGAGGTTAGTGCCCATCGTAACTGCTCACTGATTGGTTGCTAAAGGTTACAGTACATAATTTCCTCACTGCCTGCACACCATGGACTGGGGAGGTGAGAGGACCCATCAGTAGACATAAAACTCCTAGAAATCCTAGGATGGATCAGTGGCAATGCTGGTGGGGGGGGGGGGGGGGGGTTTACACTGATAACCAATGTAAGCGGGGCCTTCACACTGGCCACTAGTGTTGATGAAAGGATTGTGCACCAAGCCCTAATGTAATGAGAAGATTTACCAATGTACCACCAATGTAACTGAGACATTTAGCCTGCGTTCAGTATTTCTTTGTCGGAAACCCATGCAAAATTGATTTCCTGACACCACAGAATGATGCTGCCCTTTAGCAGATGCACAGCATCGCCATTAATTGTTAATGACACCCTCATGCATCTGCTGAGATGTGAGTATTAACATGCACCATGTTATTTTGAAAAAGGGTTCCACCTCCAATTTTCTTACCTTTGCAGAACAGGCTGATGTTATGTTTAACCACTTCAATACCAGGCAATTACACCCACCCACTTACAAGCCAATGTTCAGCGCGGTCACTTTTTAAATGACAATTGCGCGTTCATGCTACACTGTCCCCAAACTAAATTTTTATAATTTTGTTCCCACAACTATAGCTTTTTTTTGGTGGTATTTGATCTTTTGTTTTCTTTTGCTAAACAAATAAAAAAAGGCAGAAAAAAAAAATGTTTCTTTGTTTCTGTTATAACATTTTGTACGTTTCCTCCTTCACTGATGGGCACTGATAAGCTGCACTGATGGGCACTTATAAGGTGGCACCGATGAGGTAGCACTGATGGACACTGATAGGCAGCACTGGTGGGTGACACTGATATGCAGCACTGATAGGCAGCTCTGATGGGCACTCATAGATGGCACTTATGGGCACTGAAAGACTGCACTGATGGGCACTTATGGGTGGCCCTGATAGATGGCACTGGGCACTTATGGCTGGCACTGATGGACTGCACTGATAGGCATCACTGGTGGCACTGGCAGGCATTTTTTTGTCACTGATTGTCAGCTGCCTGGGCACTGATTAGCATATCCCTGGTGGCATACCTGGTGATCCAGTGTGGTGGCCTTCCCTGGTGGTCTATTGCAGCATCCTGGTGGTCTTGGGCAGGCATCCAAGGGGGGCTGCGCTGATAAAAAAAATCAGCACAGACCCCCCTATCAGGAGAGCAGCTGATCCGCTCAACTTTACTTGTGTCTGTCAGATGCAAATGAGGAAAAGCCAATCAACGGCTCTTCCTGTTTACATCGTGAACAGCCGTGATTGGACATCACATGGTAAAGAGCCTCCGTCAGAGGCTCTTTACCGAGATTGTTATAGCTGTGTGTTGGACACACCGCACCAGCGATCGCCGCGATGCATGCCCCCACGGGCGTGCGGCGGCTGTTATCCTGACGCCCCGGTCAGGATAACTTAACCACCGCCCGGCCGTCATTCTGCTATAGGCCAGGCGGGAAGTGGTTATTGACCACAGTTGTAGACAGGACTTTCAAGCATGCCCCTTTACCTCCTCAGTGAACAGCATTCAGCAGAAGGGATGGTGGTTATGACTTTGGGGGCATGATATACATATATATACTGCCTCTATTTACAAATCAATGCGGTCTGTTTGCAGCTATTTACATATTAATGCCACAGGTTTGCAGGCAAGTCATTTGTACACGGCAATAGGGCAGAGCTGAGCAGCATTAGTAACAGAACTTCACGCTGAGATATTGAAACACAGCATGGGACTAAAATTTTCATGTGACAAGGGAATTTAAACTGGGATAGTTGGCAAGTATGAGGCAGCTGCTTTGGGCCCCACAACAATGATGGGGCTCATGGCAGCTTCCCCTTTTGCCCTGACTTAAAGACGGCCCTGGATGTGATCAGTCATTGGTCATTTTTTACCTGTCCACTAGGGGTCACCTGAGTTTCAGGAATAAAAATCGGGCTGCTCGGTAAAACTTTATATCAGACTTTTTATTTGTTTTAATAGAGTTAATATAAGCCATATTGAAGGTGATATGATGGTGGTCTTTTATTATAACTTATCTGGTGCATTGTGTTAATATTGAGCAACCTGCTGGTTATAGGAAATGGGATCTTTGTGGTCATCAGTCATGATGTAAATATAATTCATTCTTCAATAAGACTTTTCTCCATTGTCTCGATAATATTTCTTTGTATTATGGTGTCTCTCAAAATGACACTTGTAACCTGGAAGATGACAAACTTCTATTTTTGAATCTCTCCTTGAAGATATTTTGAATTTCCCATTAAGAACTTCATCCTTAGTTTAGTAAAACTTGCTTGATTAGGTTGCCGATCTTAGATATGACTGGATCCCTTGAATATATCAATTCAAGAAATTTTATATATTTATACAGTAACTTGAAAAAGTTTTCATACCCCTTGACAATTTCCACATTTTGTCATGTTACAACAAAAACCTAAATGTATTTTATTGGGTTTCTATATGATAGACCCACACAAAGTGACACATAATTATAAAGTGGAAGGAAAATAATACATGGTTTTCATTTTTTTACAAATAAATATCTGAAAAGTGTAGCGTGCATTTGTATTCAGCCCCCTTTACTCTGATACCCCTAAATCTAGTGGAACCAATTGCCTTCAGAAGTCACCTAGGAGCTGCAGAGATCCACAGCTCAGGTGGAAGAATCTGTCCACAGGACAACTATTTATCATGCACTCCACAAATCTGGCCTTTATGGAAGAGTGCCAAGAAGAATGCCATTGTTGAAAGAAAGCCATAAGAAGTCCTGTTTGCAGTTTTCTAGAATCTATGTGGGGATGCAGCAAACATGTGGACGAAGGTGCTCTGGTCAGATGAGACCAAAATGATACTTTTTGGCCTAAAAGCAAAATGCTGTGTGGTGGAAAACTAACACTGCACATCACCCTGAACACACCATCCCCACTGTGAAACATGGTGGTGGCAGCATAATTCTGTGGGGATGCTTTTCCTCAGCAGAGACAGGGAAGCTGGTCAGAGTTGATGGGAAGATGAATGGAGCCAAATATGAGCAGTCTTAGAAGAAAGCCTGTTAGAGTCTGCAAAAGACTTGAGACTGGGGCAAAGGTTCACCTTCCAGCATGACAATGACCCTAAACATACAGCTAGAGCTACAATGGACTGGTTAGATCAAAGCATATTCATGTGTTAGAATGTTCCTGTCAAAGTCCAGACCTAAATCCAATTGAGAATCTGTGGCAAGACTTGAAAATTGCTGTTCACAGATGCTCTTCTTTTGCAAAGAAGAATGGGCAAACATTTTCTCTATGGTTAGCCAAATACTTCTCACAATGTAGTGCAACAAGTTGTGAATTTTCGGAAAGCATATTGTTACCTCTGTTATTCTTGGGGATGTATTCTCTGTAGCAGATGAAAATATTTCCAATATATTGCCACCTGGAATAAAAGGAATTGTATATTGTATTACATAGTTAGTCAGGTTGAAAAAAGTCCATGCAGTCCAACCACAAAATAATAAACAAGCAAAATAAAAAACACATTACCATCCCATATCCCCAACTCCATACCCACAGTTGATCCAGAGGAAGGCAAAAAACTCCAGCAGAGCATGATCCAATTTGCTACAGCAGGGGAAAAAAATTCCTTCCTGATCCTCCGAGAGGCAATCGGATTTACCCTGGATCAATTTTACCTACAAATCTTAGAACTCAGTTATATTATGTACATTTTGCACACTGCATATCCTGCACTGGCTTTTGGCACCCCAGGTACTATTTAAAGTACAGCACAACTCAGGAGAATGTCTGAGTGGTCATCAGCTTCTGTGACTCATGTCCAGACGTGTATCCTGCTATCCTGTGCTTGACCTGCCTTGCTTGTTGACTCTGCTTTATCCTAATCTCATGTTGATGACATTGGCTTGAGTTGTGTTCAGGGGCGAACTAACAACTCATGGGGCCCATTGATAGTACATTTAGGAAAGTATCCAAACCTTTCTTAAAGCAATCTACTGAGCTGGCCAGAACCACCTCTGGAGGGAGTCTGTTACACATTTTCACAGCTCTTACTGTATTTGAAGATGAAATATCTTAGACGTAAAGAGTGCCCCCTTGTCCTCAGTGTTGACTGTAAAGTGAATAACTCAACACCAAGTTCACTTTATGGACTCCTTATATATTTGTACATGTGGATCATATCCCCCCTTATTCTCCTCTTCTCAAGAGTGAATACATTTAGTTCCTCTAATCTTTCCTCATAGCTGAGCTCCTCCATGCCTCTTATCAGTTTGGTTGCCCTTCTCTGCACTTTCTCCAGTTTCCTGATATCCTTTTTGAGAACTGGTGCCCAAAACCGGACTGCATATTCCAGATGAGGTCTTACTAATGATTTGTACAGGGGCAAAATCTTTATGTCTGGAGTCCATACCTCTCAATACAAGAAACAACTTTGCTCGCTTTGGAAACCGCAGCTTGGCATTGCATGCCATTATTGAGCTTATGATCAACTAAAACCCTCAGATCCTTCTCCACTACGGATCCCTCCAGTTGTACTCCTCCTAGTATGTATGATGCATGCTTATTCTTAGCACCCAAGTGCATAACTTTACATTTATCAACATTAAACCTCATCTGCCACTTAGTTGCCCAATTAGACAGAGCATTGAGGTCGGCTTGTAAATTGGCGACATCCTGTAAGGACGTTATTCCACTGCATAGCTTGGTGTCATCTGCAAAGACAGAATTTTTACTTTTGATCTCAGACCCAATATCATTTATAAAGACATTAACAAGTAAGGGTCCCAACACTGAACCTTGGGGTACACCACTGATAACCTTGGACCATTCAGAGTAAGAATCATTAACCACGACTCTCTGAATTCTGTCTTTCAGACAGTTTTCTATCCATTTACAAACTGATATATCCAATCCTGTAGACTTTACCTTACACATGAGCCGTGTGTGGGGAACTGTATCGAACGATTTTGCAAAATCCAAGTATACCACATCCACAGCCACGCCTCTGTCCAAGGTTATACTTACCTCTTCATAAAAGGAAATCAGGTTTGTCTGACAACTTATGTCTTGCATGAATCCATGCTGTCTGTTGCTTAAATAGTTTTTTCCAGCAAGAACTCATCTATTGAAATACAGTATGTTATTACTGTACACATACCACCCTTTAATGGGAAAAAGATATTGGATCTTGTCCTTTTTAATTAGCATGGACTGCCTATACATTCAGGTGTAAAAGAAAGTCGTCACTTACTCCCTGTGACAACATTGGTGTTTGGTGATTGGCCAACAGTCTTCTGCCCTGTGTAAGCTCTGACTGTAGCGAGTTTGAGCTTACATGGTTATTCCTGTCCTTGCACTCAGTGGTTTGGAGCAGAGGAAAAGTAAATGTATGCAACTTGTAAGGGGGAGAATTAAAGTGAATGTGTTGCTTTGCCCATCACAAAGACCAGACTTAATTTAACCACTTAAGGACCGGACCAATATGCTGCTAAAAGACCCAAGGTGTTTTTACAATTTGGCACTGCGCCGCTTTAACTGGTAATTGCGCGGTCATGCAATGTTGTACGGAAACTAAATTTGCGTCCTTTTCTTCCCACAAATAGAGCTTTCTTTTGATGGTATTTGATTGCCTCTGCGATTTTATTTTTTTGCGATTTAAAACGGGAAAAAAATTAAATTTTGAAAAAAAATGATTTTTCTTATAACAAAAAGTAAAAAATATTGAATAAACTAAATTTTAGTCAAACATTCAGGCCAAAATGTATTCAGCCACATGTCTTTAGTAAAAAAAAAAAAAAATCGCAATAAGCGTATATTTATTGGTTTTCGCAAAAGTTATAGCGTCTACAAACTAGGGTACATTTTCTGTAATTTACAAACCCCCCCAAATGACCCCATTTTGGAAAGTAGACACCCCAAGGAAACTGCTGAGAGGCATGTTGAGTCCATTGAATATTTTTTTTTGGTCCCAAGTGATTGATTGAATAATGACCAAAAAAAATAAAAAAATTACAAAAAGTTGTCACTAAATGATATATTGCTCACACATGCCATGGTTATATGTGGAATTGCACCCCAAAATACATTCTGCTGCTTCTCCCGAGTACGGGGATACCACATGTTTGGGACTTTTTGGGAGCCTAGCCGCGTACGGGACCCTGAAAAACAAGCACCGCCTTCAGCATTTCTAAGGGCGCAAATTTTTAAATTTCACTCCTCACTACCTATCACAGTTTCGAAGGCCATAAAATGCCAAAATAGCACAAAACCCCCCCAAATGCCCCTATTTTGGAAAGTAGACACCCCAAGCTATTTGCTGAGAGGCATGTCGTGTCCATGGAATATTTTATATTTTGACACAAGTTGCGGGAATATGACAAACTGATTTTTTTTTGCACAAAGTTGTCACTAAATGATATATTTCTCACACATGCCA
The DNA here is from genome assembly GCA_029574335.1 of Rana kukunoris. Taxonomy (NCBI): domain Eukaryota; kingdom Metazoa; phylum Chordata; class Amphibia; order Anura; family Ranidae; genus Rana; species Rana kukunoris. Next base: position 448,963,395 of record CM056051.1, read on the forward strand.
TGGTTATATGTGTAATTGCACCCCAAAATACATTCTGCTGCTTCTCCTGAGTACGGGGATACCAGATGTGTGGGACTTTTTGGGAGCCTATCCGCGTACGGGGCCCCTGAAAAACAATCACCGCCTTCAAGATTTGTGTGAGTGAAATCAAAAATGTATGTCCTTAGAAATCTTGAAGGTGGTGATTGGTTTTCGGGGTCCCTTACGCAGCTAAGCTCCCAAAAAGTCCCACACATGTGGTATCCCCGTACTCAGGAGAAGTAGCAGAATGTATTTTGAGGTGCAATTCCACAAATAACCATGGCATGTGTGAGAAATATAACATTAAGTGACAATGTTTTGTAAATTTATTTTTTTTGGTCATTATTCAATCACTTGGGGCAAAAAAATTAAATATTCCATGGACTCAACATGCCTCTCAGCAAATAGCTTGGGGTGTCTTTCCAAAATGGGGTCATTTGGGGGGGTTGTGTGCCATCTTGGCATTTTATGGCCTTCAAAACTGTGATAGGTAGTGAGGAGTGAAATCAAAAATGTATGCCCTTAGAAATCTTGAAGGCGGTGCTTGGTATTCGGGGCCCCGTATGCGGCTAGGCTCCCAAAAAGTCCCACACATGGTATCCCCGTACTCAGGAGAAGCAGCTCTAAAAACCTGGCGGGTGATTCTCAAAAAATAACTAGCTACCTAGCGGCATTTGCGACACCAATACAGCGATCAGAAAAACGATCGCTTAGTGAAGCTGGCAATAGGGGGTGTAAGGGTTAACTCTAGGGGCAATCGGGTTAAAACCTTCATTAGAAAATGTATGGGGGTACCTAACGCTATAAAAACCTGGCCGGCGAACCTCAAAAAAATAACTAGCTAACTAGCGGCATTAACGACACCAATACAGCGATTTGAAAAACGACGCTGGCAATAGGGGGGTGAAAGGGTTAACTAGGGGCTGATCAAGGGGTTAAAGCCTTTATTGGGGGGGGGTAGGCGGCTACCCAGGACTTAACACTAACTGCCTGTCACACTGACACTAAATGCAGTGATCAGTAAATAAATGATCACTGCTATTTAGTGACACTGTGACAGGGGGGCTGGGGGGGGATTTGTGTGCCTATGTGTACAGGTGTCAGATACTCACTGTGATATGTCTCCTCTCCTCCGCTGGACGAAAATACCGGCGGGAGGAGCAGTGACATCACTTCCTCCTCTGCCTGTGTTTACAGTTCAGGCAGAGAAGGAAGCCGATTGGCTGGGAGCGATCCGGAGGGGGCGGACAAAAACGAACAGCCGCCCCCTCATCCCGGATCGCTCCTAACCACTTACCGACCGCCGCACGCAGCGGAGAGGGTCCCGATCGGACCCCCGACCCGCGGAAAGGCAGGGACGTACATGTAAGCCCATGTGCCTGTACGTGCCATTCTGTGGACGTACATAGTCGTGCGGCGGTCCTTAAGTGGTTTAAGAAGGGTTGGTGGGGGGGTGGGGGGGGATAAAGTGTTTGTAATCCTAAAAAAAAAACAAAAAAAAAAAAAAAAGATCCCATTCCCTTATAGCAGATTAAACAACACAGTGCTTGTGCCGTCTAATTTCCACCTCACTAATCTGTAAAAAAAACCCTGGCTGATCCTGACACTTTCTGTATCCCCCTCTATGAGCATGTGTGTGTGTAAACTCAAAGGTCCTGTCAGGGGAGAGGAGACAGATCGTGTGTACCTAGTATATAGGTACACAGATCGGTCTCCTACTCCAGTTAGTCCCATCTCCCCAACAGTTAGAGCACACAGTCAGGGAACACATTTAAACCCTTGATCGCCCCCTAGTGTTAGCCCCTTCCCTGCCAGTGACATTTATACAGTAATCAGTAGCTATCTATAGCACCGATCGCTGTATAAATGTCAATAATTTCAAAAAAGTGTCCGATCTGTCCACTGCAGTCATGATAAAAAAGCACAGATCACCGCCATTACTAGTAAAAAAAATAAAAAATAAAAATGCCATAAATCCATAACCTATATTGTAGGCGCTATGACTTTTGCACAAACCATTCAATATATGCTTTTTGTGATTTTTTTTTTAAACAAAAATAGTGTGTTCGCTTCTGCGCGCGAGCTACCGGGGACAGGGGCGTTTTAATTATTTTTTTTATTATTATTTATTTATTTTACATATTTATTTATTACTTTTTTTTTTTTTTATTACTTTTATTCCTATTACAAGGAATGTAAACATCCCTTGTAATAGGAATGTGTGTGACAGGTCCTCTTTATGGAGAGATGCGGGGTCAATAAGACCCCACATATCTCCTCCAGGCTGGAAACCATGAGATCGGTGAAAAAAATTTCACTGATCTCATGAATACTGTGGCTTACACCCGCAATCGCGGCTTTGTTTACTTACGGGACCCAGGTGTGACGTCATCACATCGCGCCCGGGTCCTCCGACGGTCATCTCTATACTTCCTGCAAGCGCCGGTGACGCGTCATATTCGGCTCCCTATCATACAATGCTCCGGAAGTGACGTAGCGGCCAACTGCGCATGCGCGATGCGTTCCAAACGCAATTGTGATGCGTTCCAATGGGTTTACGAAAGTACACACCAGCGAAGCCGTCAATCAGGGCGATGTGGACTTAGGGGAAAGTGGCCAGTCGGCCTCACGTCCTCGCTTCGTTCGAAGGGCTCGCTCCGCTCGCTCGGCCTCCTGGCTCTTTTTTTAACATCCTCTAATGCACAGGGATGTTAAGGAAAGAGCCTGGATTCCGAATGAGGTTTCGCTGGTGTGTACTGTCGTAAATCCATTGGAACGCATCTCAGATGCGTTTGGAACGCATCACGCATGCGCAGTTGGCCGTCACATCACTTCCGCAGCATTCTGTTATAGGGAGCAGAGTATGACAAGACACCGGACGATTCATTCTCCGGGCCCCCAATGGCACGGGAGAGCCCGGAGAAGCACCGGATGGCGGCGGGAGGGGGGGGGATGTCCCCTCCCGCCGCCTGTAAGAATGATCAAGTGGCAGAACCGCCACTATGGTCATTCTTATGTTGGGCAGAATCGCTGGCACAAGAGATAGATATCTGGATGATGCCTCTCGCTGCAGGCATCATTTAGATATCCTCCTTCAAAGTCCAGGACGTCATATGACGTCCACTCTGGATGGGAGAGACACTTTGTGGGCGTCATATGACAGTGGCTGGTATTGAAGGGGTTAAATAAATTTGGGATATTTATTACAGCAAAAAGGAAAAGAATATTGTTTTGTTTTTGTTTTTTTCAAAATAGTCTGTCTTTTTTGTTTATAAGGCAAAAAATAAAAATCGCAGAGGTAATCAAATACCACTAAAAGAAAGCTGAAAATCGGCCAGGGCAGGAAAGGGGTTAAAGTGCCAAGTATTGAAGTGGTTAAAGACAAAAGTAGGGGGTGTTGATGGACAAGAAAAAGTGTGCTGTCATATGTCAAAAAAGATCGAAGTTGAACAGTGAGCCCATCCATTAACTCAAGAGGGGCTGGGAAAAACAAGTATTGCCGTTCATCAAGTCTAGATACCAAAAGATAAAGAGAACATTTTTTAATATAAATAAATTCTCATAAAACAAATAAATCAAACTGCTCAACAGTATAAAATATTCATCAAAGCGGCGCTTCTGACACAAAAATTCAAATGACTGGCTAACACATGTGAATCCACATATATGAAAAAACAGTATTATTCAGAGCAGCGATGCACAATCCACAGAACTCCAGAAATATGGGAAGAAAAAAGTCTAGTTCCGTTTCACCATTTATTGTGTTCTTCTGAACGTTTAAAATTAATCCTTATATAACACTCTGACCAGCTCTGGTTCCCAATAGGTCATGTACCTTAGTGTCAGCATTTAAGGTTATCTTGCTGAGGGGCCGGTGTATCGTCATACTCTGCTCCCCATCACAAAATGCTACGGAAGTGCTGTGGCGGGCAACTGCGCATGCGCGATGCGTTCCAAACGCAATTGCGATGCGTTCCAATGGATTTACGACAGTGCACACCAGCGAAACCTCGTTCGCCATTCAGGCTCTTTCCTTAACATCCCCGTGGATTGGAGGATGTTAAAAAAAGAGCCAGGAGGCCGAGCGAGCGGAGCGAGCCATCCGAGCGAAGCGAGCCATCCGAGCGAAGCGAGGACGTGAGGCTGACTAGCCACTTTCCCCTAAGTCCACGTCGCCCTGAATGACGGCTTCGCTGGTGTGTACTGTCGTAAATCCATTGGAACGCATCACAATTGCGTTTGGAAGGCATTGCGCATGCGCAGTTGCCCGCCACAGCACTTCCGTAGCATTCTGTGATGGGGAGCCAAATATGTCGCATCACCGGAGGTATTGCGGTAAAGATCTTAAACAAGCTCGTCAGCCTGTGCTCGCTCCTTCTGGTTTTCACTCTCAGCCTGTGGCTCCCAAACAAAATTGGCGTCCTTTTTTCCCCACAAATAGAGCTTTCTTTTGGTGGTATTTGATCACCTCTGCGGTTTTTATTTTTTGTGCTATAAACAAAAATAGAGCGACAATTAAAAAAAAAAAAAAACAATATTTTTTACTTTTTGCTATAATAAATATCCCCCAAAAATATATAAAAAAACTTTTTTTTTCTCAGTTTAGGCCGATACGTATTCTTCTACATATTTTTGGTAAAAAAAAACGCAATAAGCGTTTATCGGTTGGTTTTCGCAAAATTTATAGCGTTTACAAAATAAGGGATAGTTTTATTGCATTTTTATTAATTTTTTTTTTTTACTACTAATAGCGGCGATCAGCGATTTTTTTCGTGACTGCGACATTATGGCGGACACTTCAGACAATTTTGACACATTTTTGGGACAATTGTCATTTCCACGGCAAAAAATGCATTTAAATTGCATTGTTTACTGTGGAAATGACAGTTGCAGTTTGGGAGTTAACCACAGGGGGCGCTGTGAATTTGAGTGTACCCTGTGTGTGTGTTTACAACTGTAGGGGGGTGTGGCTGTAGGTGTGACGTCATCGATCGCGTTCCCCTATTACAGGGATGACACGATCGATGCTGCGGCCACAGTGAAGCACGGGGAAGCCGTGTTTACACACGGCTCTCCCCGTTCTTCAGCTCCAGGGACGGATCGCTGCACTGCAGCGGCGATCGGGTCCGCGAATCCCGCGGTCCCATTCCTGGAGCTTCGGACCGGGTCACGGGAGCGCGCCGCGGGCGCGCGCCCGTGACCCACGGCTGGGTACTAAAATCAACGTATATATACGTTGATGTGCCCAGCCGTGCCATTCTGCCGACGTAAATGTGCAGGAGGCGGTCCTTAAGTGGTTAATAGGTGCACTATAGCGGTATTCTATTACCAATCGTAGAATATCAATCTCGTAATGCCCAATTGGTCACTGTTAATACTAAACTACAGACCTTTACAGTCAGAGTTTATAATGTAACTTGGATACTTATCTATTTCTGTAAAGATTTCTATTATTATACAATAAAAAAATTCTCATGCAAACAATATGGATACCTGATATGACTCCAATTAAAATTATATAAAATCGATTTATCATATAGTTCATATCATATAACCTCTTTATGGGAGAATGAGAGGATAAGGCCGTGTTCCATGAGAGGAGGGTGGAGCTTCTATTTTATACACGCTATATAGACGATCTCCTCCTGATATGGGCAGGACCAGAATTCTCCTTGAAATGTTTTTTTAGAGCATTTCAATAATAATACAAATAACATAAAATTACCCAGCCAGTGGAGTAAAGAACAAATGAATTTTCTTGACATTAATTATCAATCGTTTGAATGATAGTCTACAAACAAATTTTTTTCCAACCAATGGGCTGGAACAGCTTCTTGCCCAAAGGGCATAGACCTAGATTATAAGTGATTATTAAGTATAGGAAGGTAGATGTATCTAGTATTGGTGATGGGACCCTTGTGTAGTTTTAGATCTACAAGATTTTTTTTATATGGTGTACATAACTGTTTTTGATAATACAGATCAGGGACAATGAGTCAGTCTGTTTTTTTCAGAATGATTGCCCTAATGTCTCCTACTCTCTTCTCTTTTGGGGTTACGTATTGATATATATATTTTTTTAACAGAAAAGTATTTATTAAACAAATCAGTATTACAATACAATCAGCTTCTGACAATCATATAGTGCCTAGTTACTGCCAATCCATACAAAATATAATTTCTACCAGTTCTCAACCAGTGATAATACCCAAGTATATTCCAATCTACGTATTGATATTTTTAATGTTCTTACCATGTTTAGTAGTATTTGTGAAAAGTCTGTATATCTGTTTAAGGTAATACAGAATATGAATAAGCTGTCCTTCTGTTATTCTAGAATGACTGCTCGATTAATAAATCTTTTGTGGGTGTTTTAGAATGATTACTCTACTAACTTTTTGAGTTTTTTAATTATGACTGAAGTTAGTATTAAATGGTTTGCAATTTAAAGCATTTTTAGATTAGATTTTTAATTCGATATTAGTTATGTTATTTTAATGAACTATATAATAAATTGATTTTATATATTTTTAATTGGAGTCATATCAGATATCTATATTGTTTGCATGAGAATTTTTTTTTATTGTATAATAATAGATACTTATGTATTTCTGTATATATGTCTAAGTTACATTATAAACTATGATTGTAAAGGTCTGTAGTTTAGTGTCAACAGAGACCAATTGGGCATTAAGAGATTATATATATTCCACAATTGGTAATAGAATACCGCTATAGTGCACCTATTAATATAGCGTTGCAAGTATACAGAGTTAGGGCCAGATTCTCTAAGAAATTCGCCGGCGTAGCATAAGCCATTTACACTATGCCGCCGCATCGTACTAGAGCAAGTGCCGTATTCCCTAGGCATTTGCTCCGGCGTTTGCATTGGCGTAGCGAAAATGACCCAGCGTAAGCCCGCGTAATTCAAATGAGGTGGCTTGTATTTAAATGAAGCACGCCCCCGCGTCAAACGAACTGCGCATGCGCCGGCCGGGGAAAAAGCCCAGTGCGCATGCTCCAGCTCACGTCGGAAAGCGTCGTTGAAACCGACGTCAAAACGACGTGAGCGTCATTTACGCAACTCCCTATTCGCGAACGAGTTAGTAAAACGACGTAAGCGACGGAAAAAGCCGACGCTGACCCAACGCCATACTTAACATGGCATCCAACGGCACCCGACGGTACTTCGTAAGGTTACTCCACATAGAAGCTGGGGTAACCTTACGCGGACGAAAACGACGTACGCGACGACGGGGGGGCATAAAAGGGATCGGAAATCGGCGTACTAGCCTCATTTGCATAGGCAAATGAGAAAACAACGTAAAGGCCACCTAGTGGCCGGAGTTGTCATTACACCTACGATCCGCAAGTGTAATGGTTTTACACTTGACGGATGTTGCAGCGTATCTATGCAAAAGTGATGCTAAGCATCACGCGCATAGATACGAGGCAAAAAAAAAGGCGATACGACGGGGTATCTGAGATACTCCGTCGTATCGCCGCTGAGAATCTGGCCCTTAGATTCCAATAGGAAAATTCCTAATAAATATCAGAGTGCCATGCCGTAAAGTCACGCCCTCAGACAAAGTCGTAATGACGAAACGAGTCAGGGCGTGATCTTACGGCGATCGGAAGCGATGTAGCGACGCTTTGCGCTCCACAGGATGAGAGTGGAAACCGGAAGGAGCGAGCACAGGCTGACAAGCTTGTTTAAGATCTTTACCACAATACCCCTGGCCCCTCGGCAGGATTACCTTAAATGCTGACACTAAGGTACACGGCCTATTGGGAACCAGAGCTGGTCAGAGTGTTATACAAGGATTCATTTTAAACGTTATGAAGAACACAATAGATGGCGAAATGGAACTAGACTATGTGAAGTTTTTTCTTCCCATATTTCCGGAGTTCTGTGGATTGTGCTTGTTGCTCTGAATAATATCGGTTCTTGGATGGCAATATCATGATGTGGATTGAGGCTTCATTATCATTTGGTTCTGGCGAGGTTTAAACCCCAGCGGGGGGTGTGAGACTCTGTTTGGAGGATTCTGGTGAAAGGTGCACTTATCACAGACAGCAATAGGACCACCATCTGTGTCTACTACGGACTTTTCTCCTAACCACCTGCTATTTTTCATATATGTGGATTTACATATGTTAGCCATTTGATTTTTTGTGACAGGAGCGCCGATTTGATGAATATTTTATACTGTTGAGCAGTTTGATTTATTTGTTTTATGAGAAGTTTTTACAAAGGTTTTGAAGTGGCAGCTGAATAATACATAATGTTCATAAAGTTTTTTATTTTTATATTTATATTTGCGAGTGTTGTTAAAATTTGGACTCCATAGCGCCGAGATAGGAAGAAGTGGGTACTGCTTTATGAATTTTTTCTTCTTTTTTAAACATAAATAAATTCTAACTAAAATTTTAAAACTTTTATTTAACCTGCTAAGCAGGATGTTCAGACAGTGTCACTGTCTAAGAACACTGCTAGAGAGGAGAGGGAATGTGACAGCGCTGGCATCTGACAGCAGGTACCAGGGTTGCCAACTGTCAGTAAATTTACGAACAGTTTGTAAAAATCTGTGATTTTTGCAACTGTGTAAATATCAGGGGCTGATACTGTGTTGACTTTAAGTGTTAACCAGGCAGAATTACTTGTGTATTGTCAGTGTTTCCATATTGTGTTTATACTCTAAATATTGATGGTCTTCGTTTTTAATATGAGTTCTGTAATTTTTCAGGTTGTCAGTAAAAAGTTGCTCTGTCAGTAATATTTTTAAGTTTTGTCAGTAAAAAATGCTGTGGGAGGTTGGCAACACTGGCAGGGACTGCTCTCGGAAACCAGGGCTGCCATTCACATAGGACACACAGCACCGCGGGATGTGTGATCTTATCTACAGCTGCTTCTAAACTTTCACATCATCGGCCAATCTGCCCTGACAGAGCTCTTTCATAAAAGTAAAAAATCATTGATCTACTGGCCAAGGCTGTGTATATTTGAGAGTCCTTTAAACAGTATCTAAACCCAATAACAAATATTGCAGCTTACTGAAAATTAGAGTGACAACTGTACGGAGCAACATTGTCACCTTAGAACAAGGCTATGTTATGACTACATAACACCTCCTTCTCTGCTCAATAACAGGGAGAGGTGTTTTGTAGTCCATGGAAAAAAACAGGGAACAATGTTAACTGATAACAGTCTAGAGGCAGAGAGTACAGGAAGTTATCAGCTCCAAAAAATTATTTCTTCATGAACATGTAGCACTGGTCTCCCAACGAGTCGGGCGCTATTGTAAATTTAGGGGTGTCTGAGCTAATAGTTGGGCTCAGACTCTGTTAATTATATTTAAATTAGCCTCTGTTCTGGCTATGGTTGTGCTCGGTAGAGATTTTTCCTTGTTGCCTGTATGTGGCGTTACCACTTTAGACCTAAACGCGCCTAGCATTTAGATGTTTTTAGCAGCGTTTTGCAGCCTTAGGCCGTGTACACACGACCGAGGTTCTCGCTGGAAACCAGCGAGAACCTCCCTGGAAGCTGCATTCCAGCGAGGACCTCGGCCGTGTGTACGCTCTCGGCGAGCTTCCCGTCGGGAAGCCCGTCGAGCAGAAATAGAGAGCATGTTCTCTATTTGCTCGACGGCCCGCCTGGAAGAATGGCTGGTTGCCATTCCCGATGGGCGGGTCGCCGATTTCGACGGTCGGCAGGGAACCTCGAAAGGGCGGAACGATATGTTCTGCCCGTCGAGGTTCTCTGCCGTGTGTACACGGCCTTAAGTATTTTTCTGCCAAAACTCTGCTGATCCTGATTTTTTTTTTGTCTCTGCCACTAAATACTGCCAAAAGCCTGTGTGTGCATGAACACATAGGCTAACAAGCATGGGAGATTCTTCCATCCCATATTTCTGGGAGCGATATGTGCCTGTTTATCAACCATCTTTCTAAAGAGTTTTATTTTTTTATCATATTGACTAAGGGTTCAGGGCACATTAAAGCAGAGTTTCAACCAAAAATGGAACTTCCGCTTTTTGGATTCCTCTACCCCTTCGGTGTCACATTTGGCACATTTCAGGGAGAGGGTGAGAAGATACATGTATAAGACAGGTATTTGCTCCCACTTTCAGGCATAGATCACCGCAGGCTCCGCAGCTATCTACGTCATGTCCAGCCCCTCCTCCGTCCCCCTGTGTGCCCTTTCTAACTCTGGCGCTTGCGCAGAACAAATCGATGTACCGCGATTTGCAAATATCTCCTAGACCGTGCAGGTCTGAGAGATATTTTAAGCACCTACGGGTAAGCCTTAATCTAGGCTTAACTATAGGTTAAAGTGGTTGCAAACCACTTTAAGGTCTTCTTTTAAAAGCTCTACTCCAGGATAAGAAAATATTGTTTACTTTTCTTGTTTCTTACAAAGGAAGGTCACTCTAGTTTTAATTACACTTAATCTGATTAAAGCGGAGGTCCATCCTAAAAATAAAATGGCCAAAAAAGGCTAAAAAAAAAAATATATATATACTTACTAGAAATGGCTGTTGCTAGGCAGATCATACTAATCTGCCACTTCCTATTCCGCGCCGATCTTCTCTCTTCTCCTCCTCGCGTTGCCTCCTGGTAAATGGGGGACGCTGTGTTCTGGGACCTGTGTGTGTCCCAGAAGACAGTCGCCCATTCACAAAGCGACTTGCGCATACGCAGTAGGAAACAGGCAGTGAAGCCGCAAGGCTTTACTGCCTGTTTCCCTTAGTGAGCATGGCGGCACCGGCACATGATCCAAAAGACGGATCGGCCTCAGGTGGCCAACATCGCCGGCACCCTGGACAGGTAAGTGTCCTTATTAAAAGTCAGCAGTAGAGTTGAGCGAACCCGAACTGTAAAGTTCGGGTTCGGTATGGACTTTGGGTTTTTCCTGAACCCGAATAATTGCTAAAAGTTCGGGTATCGGGGAAAAAAATGCGCGGGGGTCCCCCCACGCGTCACGTGACCCCCCCCCCCCTCTGTCAGAGCGGGACGGGGTCACGTGACGCGTGGCCCGCCTCCCCTATAAAAGTAATGTCAAAGCTCCGGCATGTCATTTGCTGAGCTGTGCTCTGAATGGATGGATCTTCTTATCACTGGACCGATCACCCATCGCTGGAGATATCACCGGGTGCTGGATAGAAGACAACGTTGGAGCAGGGAGCAGCATCGATCGTCTATTTTCACCGCTGGATTTTTATTTGGTTTAATTAATAAAGTAATTTGTTCTACGGTGTGTGTGTTTTTTTTCCTGAAAACAGCTATTTACACTTCCTTCGTGAAATGGTAGGGGTACAGTGTACCCTATTACCATTTCACACAGGGGGGGGCCAGGATCTGGGGGTTCCCTTTGTTAAAGGGGTCTTCCAGATTCTGATAAGCTCCCTGCCCGCATACCCCCACAACCACCGGGCAAGGGTTGTGGGGATGAGACCCTTGTCCCCATCAACATGGGGACAAGATGCTTTGGGGGGCACCCCAAAGCACCCTCCCAATGTTGAAGGCATGTGGCCTGGTGCGGTTCAGGAGAGGGGGGGGCCCGCACTCTGTCCCCCCCTCTTTTCTGCGGCCGGCCAGGTCAACGTGCTCGGATAAGGGGTCTGGTGTGGATTTTAGGGGGAACTCCACACCATTTTGTTTTTAAATTGACGTTGGGGTTCCCCTTAATATCCATACCAGACCTAAAGGGTCTGGTTATTGAATTTGGGGGGACCCCCACGCATTTTTTTTCTTTTACTAAAAGTCCGTGTCCCATTGACTTCAATGGGGTTCGGGTTCCAGAACCCAAACTTTTTTTTAAAGTTCGGGTCCGAACCCGAACATCCAGGTGTCCGCTCAACTCTAGTCAGCAGCTACAGTGTTGTTTTTTTTACACACAGCTGGACCTCTGCTTTAACTGTAATTTGTACATTATAGAATTTTTTTAATCTTTTGAAATGTGCTTGGAAATTTTAGAGAAATGCTTAAATATTTTGTTACAATTTAACTAAACCCATTAGATTTTAGTCTACTAAAATTATTTTATTAGACTAAACTGTGGGAGATTTTAGGTGACTACAATACGACTAAAACAATTCAGATGGCTAAAATACGACTAAAACTAAAGTGATATTTTAGTCATTAGACTATGACAAAAAATGAATTGAAATTTTACGTAAAAATTAACACTTCTTATGAGGAAGCTCGGAAAACCACTAAAAACGTTGTCAGAAGTTCTGACCCACTCTTCAAAAATGTGTTCATTGCATTGTCCCACCTGGTGAGAGTTTCCTATAATTTCCTATCTCATAGTAACTGAAAGGAAATCTCCCCATGGAGCATTATTTGTTAATGGCACCTCAAGTGCGGGTAGCAGATGTGTTTTGGCACGCAGCAAACACACAGTGAAAACACGTGCCATGCTCCATACCAAACAAGGCTCTGGTGCTTCTTTGTAGCATTTGTCTTGTGTAGAGCAGCCCAGTCAATGCTCAGAAAATGCAAGAAAGCGAGTGGGAAGCCTGGTTCACACCTATGCGTTTTTTAGTGCATTTTGCAGAAACACACTACAGTCCATTTAACATGGTTTCCTATGGGACACGTTCACAGCTATGCGTTTTTCAGTCATTGCCTTTTTGGAAAGAGACAGGAACTTTTTTAAATGCAACATGGTGCGTTTTTGGTTCAATAGACTTTAATGGACATACTGTGGAAACTCACGTAGATGCATTTTTGATGTGTTTTGCATTTTTTAATCTGCTTAACAAATAATACATCTCCCCTTAAAAAACAAAAAAAAAAACACTTAAAAAATACATGAAAAATGCACCAAAATTGAGAGTACAAAAATTCAAAACGAAACACAAAAAGCACCACAGAAATGGATCAAAAGCAAACTGCATAGGTGTGAACCAAGGTGTCAGTGGTATTGGAGCTTCCCCATGTAGATGATATCAGGTCAAACCACATTACCTGTACTGGACAATTCTTCCATTCTTGCAGCGGCTTGTTTTTCAGGAATGTCTTAAAAAAAAAAAAAAGATAAATGTGTATTTCATATACCAGTAAAACCTTGGATTGCAAGCATAATTTGTTTCTGAAACATGCTCGTAATCCAAAGCACTTGTATATCAAAGCAAATTTCCCCATAAGAAATAATGGAAATTCAAATGATTCATTCCACAACCATTTATTCATAGGTCCTTTCGTTTATAGTCCATATAAAAAGATTATAGCAATGTGATAGGTTGTGTAACCATAAAATGTCCATCCACAAATGGAAGCCCCCACAAGGGGATTAGAAACAAAATCCAGCAGGAGCTACAGAGTATAAAAGAGAAGAGAGGCGCCTCTAAGTGTAGCAATAAGTTACTACATGTTGTATCTTCATTAACTGTAACCATATTGTTACAATTACAGGCGCCTCTCTTCTCTTTTATACCCAGTTGTGACATGACGCTACTCTTATATCAAGACATTGCTTGTATATCAAGTCAAAAGTTAGTAACATTTTTTGCTTGTCTTGCAAAATGCTCTCAAACCAAGTTACTCTCAAACCAAGGTTTTACTGTATAGGAAAGGGCTGGACCTACACATTGGTATTTTTTTTTACAGTGGAAAGTCACTCTAACCACTACGCCCTCTGTCAGGACAAAAGAGGTGAAAATATATTCTTTAATCCTGATGTCTGTTTTATCAATTATCCAGTGATATGCTGTAATCGTTACATAAGGGTTTTAAAATCATTTAGAATGAGAAGTTAAATGTGACACTTACTGTTTATCTGCACATTAAGGTTTCCTTTCAAGTCCATGAACCATCCAGGGATCTCCACCAGACAGCAGTACATCCCTGCATCTTCCTGGGTCACATTAGTGATGGTCAGTGACACGTTCCCCTGTGTTATGTCCCCCAGTAAGGAGTATCTGTCAGATTTTCTCCAGGTCACTTTGCTGCCATCAGTCTCGATGATAACATTATTACAGCTAAATAATGGGCATTGGCCTCGTCCCCAGCACATGGAGTGTAGGACTTTATGAACAGTATAATGACAGGGCAGGGTTATTGTATCTCCTACTGATCCAGTCACATGTTCCGCTCTTCCTGACCAAACTGCTGAGAAAACAGAGATATCAGTATTTGATTACAGATAATCAGGGGGTCCTCTAGATATTTAGTATGCTGCAATGGCAAGTCTAGCGTATCTAAACCCCAAAACACAAATATAATATATTGCAGCTTGCCAGGGGTAGACACTGTCCAACCTGTGTGACAACCATGGCTCCCTTCATAGTTACAGTGGAGGAAAAATAGATAGACATGATAGGATAAGAATTGTGTTACTTGAATGATCACCAACAGTATAACTGATAATTCCATTACACCGAGCATTTAGACAACCACCTCGCCCCCAGCACATGGAGTGTAGGTATTTATGAACTGTATAATGACAGGGCAGGTTTACTGCATCACCTATTGATCCAATCACATACCCCACAATGTATTGCCCCAGGGGGTTGTGTGTTCAGGTGAATTGTGCTGTAAAGGGATTGTAAACACAATTCATTACGTACAAAACGTTATTTTCACTAAATATACACTAAAATCATAATTATTTTGGCTTACAGATCAGTTTTTGTTTACAAACTGTTTATTGAAAAGTTTAAGAAACAAAGCCATCAATATATACATAGAACTGTAAAATACAGTGATTGTTAAACAAAAAAAAAATCTATATATAGGACAGTAGGGCAATGGACTGTCAGTGGGCAGGGACTGTTTTCAGTAGTTTTCTTTTTTTATTATTATTTTTTACAATTTTATTGTTTTATTCTTTTTTACAGTATTTTTTTACAATAATTGTTTATTATTTTTCCTTTACGTTTTTTTAGGAGCACCATTGGGGGGCTTTGGTGAGATATCAGGGGCCGAGAAAGTGGCCAGATATTCCCAAGTCCCTTTCACTGCAGCCAAGCAGCAGGGGGAATCTGTGCAGCACAGGGTGATTAGGGTGTGTGTGGGCACACCTGGCACACCCTGTGCGCATGCCTGTGAACTTTTTTTTTTTTTTTAGACCTGCAAGGGAAACGCCATAATGAGCTAATATGCACCGCATATTAGCTCATTATGAAATACTTAACTCGGAACGAGGTGTAGGGAACTTACCTGGTGCACGCCGAGCGAGATCTCATCTTGACTCGGCGTGTCTTCCGGGTATCGCCTCTCCAGCGCTGTGATTGGCTGGAGCGGCGATGACGTCACTCCCGCGCGTGCGCGCGGGAGATTTAAATCCGGCTGCCCGGATTCTTTTGCTATGGAGTCCCCCTGCGCATGAGCCGCTACAATCAGCGGCGCATTGCGGGGGTAATATCTCCTAAACCGTACAGGTTTAGGAGATATTCTTTATACCTACAGGTAAGCCTTATTATAGGCTTACCTGTAGGTAAAAGTCAAAAAAGTGGGTTTACAACCACTTACAATACAAAGTAAAAAAAAACAAGCTATGGGCTAGATTCACGTAGGTGCGCGTATCTTTGTGCAGGCATAGCATATCCTATTTACGTTACGCCTCCGCAACTTTTACAGGCAAGTGCTGTATTCACAAAGCACTTGCTTCGTAAGTTGCGGCGGCATAGCGTAAATTGGCCGGCGTTAGTGCGCGTAATTCAAATTAGGCATGTAGGGGGCGTGTTGTATTGAAATGAACAGTGACCCCATGTAAATGATGCGCCGAACGGACTGCGCATGCGCCGGCCGTGAACGTATCCCAGTGCGCATGCTCCAAATCATGTCACAAATACTCAATGAAAACGACGTGAACGTAACGTACGCCCAGCCCCATTCTGAATCGGCTTACGTAAACGACGTGAAATTCAATGGCTGTTCTGACATCCATACTTAACATTGGCTGCACCATGTTTTTGGTGGTTTATCTTTACGCCTGAAAAAGGCCTTACGTAAACGCCGTATCTTACTGCGACGGCCGGGCATACGTTCGTGAATCGGTGTATCTAGCTAATTTACATATTTGACGCGTAAATCGGCGGAAGCGCCACCTAGCGGCCAGCGTAAATATGCAACTAAGGTACGACGGCTTAATACACTTTCGCCGCTCGTATCTTAGCTCAATGCCGGCGTATCTTGTTTTCTGAATACAGAAAAAAGATACGCCGCGTAAATTCTTACTGAATCTGGTCCTATATATCTAGATGCCTGCGGTACAAAAAATACAATATAAATAGTAAGATAAATTGGACCAGAAAAACCTCTTTCATGTCATATATTATATAAATTACAAAAGTGGAGGTAGAATTGCAACAGTTATAAAAATTGGTTACGTACACATGACTAATCCCATGTTGCAAAAAAGCGCCTCATTCAATCATATAATACATAACAAATATGATCCATTGTTGTGATAGAAATAATTCTGTAGAGAACTTATGGGAAAGGATGTTGGTGATTTCCAATTCAAAGCAATAGACGATAAACAAGCTACACAGAAAGTATGTACAGAGTCTTTGGGTATAGTAGGAAACTCATTTTCACCTGCATCCGTGGAAGATATATAACCAATGCGCAGTGCCGATCCTGACCTCCCTGGGGCCCTAAGCAAAATGACATGTCACATTAAAGTTGGGAAGCGCGCGGGGGGGGGGGGGGGGGTGTTCTGCTGTCAGAAATGGCATCTTACATTAAAATGAGAAGTGGGGGGTGCTGACTTCTTACATCTTCTCCCATGCAGCCAGCGAGTTGAGAATCGGGTGAGGGGCCGAAAATTACTTCTCACCAGGGGCCTCTAGTAATTTGGGGGCCCTCCGCAGCTTTGCGGGGCCCTAAGCGGCTTGCATAGTGAGCCTATAGGGCGGATCGGCCCTGCCAATGCGTCTCCAAACCTGGGTTATCTTGTCACACTCCCAGAAGATATGGTGAACGAAAACGGAGCCAGTGTTCTGTCGAGAAGTGCCCACGCATGCGCAGGATGGAGCCGCACTCCAGCTGATTTGGCGATCAGCTGGAGTGACGTGACCACGGCGCAAGCGCACATCACAGGAGGCATTTTTCGACAGGAGACGGAATTTCACAGACACTATTGTAAGCAATATATAGAGCGGACGGACACCGTAGTTCTCATATTCTGCTTCGCTGTTGCGGGGCGGGATTTCAGTCTACACAAGGTCGCTTTTGGTCAATGTTGCAAAGCAGCTTTAGTGTCTTAATCCGCGCCCATTGCCTGTGTCTAAGGGAGCGGGTTGCAACACAGACAAAACCCACCCTTCAACACAGCCACAATACACCCTGCAACAGCAAGGCATAATGTAACAACTACGGTGTCCCTCCGCTCTGTGTATTGCTTTTAATAGTGTCCGTGCAATTCCCTCTCCCGTCGAAAAATGCCTCCTGTGATGTGCGCTTGCACAATAGTAACGTCACTCCAGTTGATCGGCATATCAGCTGGAGTGCGGCTCCATCCTGCGCATGCGTGGGCACTATTCAATGGGGGCACTTCTCGACACAACACCAGCTTGGAGATCAGTTTTATTACTGGACCAAAAAGTAAAACACATATTTACATTGACTATCCAAAACATAATAATGCAAAATCTCATTTATCTCCAGTTTGGGCATTTTAGTAGAATTCAATACTCACTGTTCAGATGAAGGAGACAAAAGCAAACCACATAAGCGATCATTGTTCAGTCCAGGAAACACTCAGTTAGAAAATGTTAACACTTGTGCAAAATGCGCTTATAGACCTCCATCTAAGGGTCTGATGGTAGCTGTGGTCAGATGCTTTCTGCGTCTAGCACTGTATGAAGTCAGACTTCTCTTTTGCTACTGAACCACAAAACATGAATCAAGAAACCAAGATCACAAACTGCACACCAGTTAACTCAGTTTTACCTCCTCTGATTTGTTACTAGCTCTATATTCTGTTACTGGGACTGTGGTCTTCCAGAGCAGAGGGGGTGAAGGTGAGAAATTACTAGGGTTATTGCATTTTACGCTGCCCTTCTTGTTTTTTTTTTTTAAACTTCACAGGAATAATATAGAAAATTAGACAAGAAGTTATAAAATAAAACAAAAAACAATGCTTTGGAACCTTATACCAGTACTGATTATTATTATTATACAGGATTTATATAGCGCTAAACAGTTTGCGCAGCGCTTTACAACATCAGGGAAGACAGTACAGTCACAATACAATTCAATACAGGAAGCATCAGAGGGCCCTGCTCGTTAGAGCTTACAGTCTAGAACAGTGGTTCTCAACCTTTCTAGTGCAGTGACCCCTTGATAAAATTTCCCAAATTGTGGGGACCCCTAACCGTAAAATCTTTGTAGCGTGGGTTATCAGCACCCAAGATATTTGCGCCCCTAACCAAAGGACATTTAGCGCTCCCTGAGTCCCTTCCACTCGTACAATATTAAAGCGGAGTTTCACCCTAAATATAAGATCTCCCATGCGCTTCAGCATACTGGCGTCAGCGCCAGTATGCTGGGTTTTTTTTTTTTTTATAGCACACTTACTGTTTTATCGTAGAAATCCTTTTCTGTCCCCCGCGGTGGACGGCGCCAGTACAGCGCGTCACATCTTCCTAAGATACCCGATATGGACTCGGGTATTTCCGGCGCTATGCGGCGCCTGCGCACAGACCTAGGAGCTGACTGCGCAGGCGCCGTATTTCTCCGAGTCCTACGGCTATGGCGCGTCACGCCCTCCGAAATAGGACTCGGAGAAATACGGCGCCTGCGCAGTCAGCTCCTAGGTCTGTGCGCAGGCGCCGCATAGCGCCGGAAATACCCGAGTCCATATCGGGTATCTTAGGAAGATGTGACGCGCTGTACTGGCGCCGTCCACCGCGGGGGACAGAAAAGGATTTCTACGATAAAACAGTAAGTGTGCTATAAAAAAAAAAAAAACCCAGCATACTGGCGCTGACGCCAGTATGCTGAAGCGCATGGGAGATCTTATATTTAGGGTGAAACTCCGCTTTAAAACCCATTATGGTACATTTTAGGATGTAACACTCTTTCGCTTTGTTCTCCTTTCTTTCCCTTTTATCTCTCTTTATCCTAAATTTGTGTTTTTTCCCCCCATCCCTCTCTCTAGCCATCTTTCTAATTCTCTTTCTCTCCCTTTTTCTTAGTTCCTCCCCCTCTTTTCCATTCCCTTCCATGTATTATGAGCAAAAGGGAGAGTATAGCCTCATGTAGAAATAGATTACAGGAGATAAAATTGTACCATCATCCCAGTTATGTTAGAAAAGGGGGAGAGTGGGGGTGAGGGGATAGTAGCTGAAGCTAAACCCAAAACTCCCCACTCAGTTGGGTTGGTGGGGACTATTTCGGTACAAATAAAATATGGTTAACAAAATATTATAAAACATATTTTTATTATTGTAAAAACAATTTGTCCATAAAATTGCAAAACAAACAATTAATTGTACACATCAATGATTGGTCATGGTCCCTTCCATGTATTCTCTATTTTTATTCCTTCTCTTACTCCTTGGTGGGGGGGATTGGATGAGTTGGGATCAGTTCTAATCAGCCAACTTGAGTGCTCTTGATCAAGGTCATCTACTGATCTGAGGACTGTAGTGGGGACTTTTAATGGCAACTATAATCAAAAGGTATTCATTATGTTTCTGGATTCACTGTGTCTCTGACTTTGTGGTGTCTCGTAGCAGTAACACCTATCCCGAAATCATGAGATAGGGTCTCCTCCAGCCCCTCCCACTTCACATTCCTCACCAGTTAGCTGACCTCTCGTCTGCCTCCCCAGCCATGCCATGAACTGAATGGGTGGCTGCGAAGAGGCTGCGTGGGCAGCCGTGGGCTCCAGGAACTGCCCATTTGGGCGGCCATGTGCTCCAGGGACAGCCCTGCTGGGCGGCCACAAAAAGGCTGGGAGAGCGGTGTGGGCTTCAGGAACAGTACAGGGTTTGGTGACTCTGGGCAAATCGTCATTCGACCCCCGAGGGGGACCTGAACCCCAGGTTGAGAAGCACTGGTCTAGAAGATGCTGCTTCTCAAGTGTACAAATCACAAGATAAAGGCAAATGGATCCAGACTTCTGGATACAAGCCCAACAAGTCAGAGCAACTTGAACAAACACTGTCAGTCAGTCCTGTTATTTGAATAGATTGTCAGCCCGTGTAATGCTCTACTTTTGTCTACATGATGCTGCTGTTAAATTTCCCTTAGCCTGTGGTTAACTGTGGCAACCTCTTCCACTTATTTGCAGACTCTATTCATTCTAATGAACATTGTGAGATGCTCACAGTGTGCATTGAAATCTAGGCACACAATTCCAGTATAGCACAGGAGCCTGTCCAACTGTGCAAGACTGAAGTGAAGGCTGAATGTCGGCGTGTGTACTAGGCATTAAACTACCAGGCCTGATGCCATAGAGCAGGGGTGGGCAACCTCGGCCCTATAGCTGTGATGAAACTACAAATTCCATCATGCCTCTGCTTTTAGGAGTCATGTCTGTGATTGTCAGGGTCCTGCAATGTCTCATGGGACTTGTAGTTTCACCACAGCTGGAGGGCCGAAGTTGCCCACCCCTGCCATAGAGGTTTCACAGAGTGTTCATGAACTGTGACAGTGCTTTACCTTATGTGGTTATTTTATTAACCTTTTATAGTCCTATACCCCTACATTTCCCTTTAAAAATAACACCAGGTCTGTCACTGAAATGCCTGATGCATGGGGGACACTATACCCCCGAAATGCAATGGCTGCCAGACTTTGATGGATAAATTATGACATAAAAAGGATCTGAAGCAATAAAGCAACACATGCAGTGGGTTCTACTGAATTGTGGACGTATCCATATTTGCAATAATTAACATAGTTGCAATAACAGTTGACAGGGCTTTCAGAAATATGGTTAAAGTATAATCCCCCTTTCATGAAAAATAAAAATAGCAAATAAAAAAAATATATATTTGACACAAGCCATGGTGTAATTTAATATAAATAAATATGGCCTTTCCTTTGCAATTTGCAGCGCTGTTTTTTCTGTAAAATTCAAGGCAATATGGCAACCGGGAGGCCTTAAACAGCTTGTATACAGAACACCTCCAGAAATTGTATTTTTTATTTTGTTGCTTGTGTGATCGGCTCACTGATTTTCCTAGAAGTCTATGCTAACATACGAGTCAGATTTTAAGCACCCCCTGCAATAGAAATGTAAGTGTTTATGAGATATTCCACAAGGGTTATCTATCCTTATTAGAGCACAGAAAGTGCATCAGCTGATCAATAATGAACCAGACCCTCCCATTCACAATGCGCATGTAGTCAGGTGCAGTCAGTATTCCCCACTGTAGGTGGCGACCAAAGTGGCAATCGCAGGGAGCCAGCTGTCCCATTGGATGCTAGCGCCCCGCGTGTGACCATCTTGGGTCAGGCAGAGTCTATTTAGAACTCTGGGTCCCAAGGTTTGGTGCAATGTATGCAAGTGGCTAGTGTAAGGACATGTTCCCCATATGGCAGGAACAGTGCTTAGTGGCAGGGAAAGGTTCCTGAGGATTAGGGAAAGTACAAGGAAAAACGCTAGGAACCTTCATGTTTTGGTGTGAACCAGCCAGGCCGCATTCTTGATTCTCACTACAGAAGCTGTTGGCATCTTTCCAAGATCTTTATCCTCTACGACAGTTTGTAATTGGCTCCAGTCAGTTGTGCGCACCCACCAGGCCTGTTTGTACGTGGTTGGAGCTCTCACATTATACTGTTCTCATTCACCTCTGCCTCTGAGTATATTCTTGCCACTGGTGCACCATGCTGTTCCCTAACCCAAGTTTGTGATCAGTCTGAGGAAACAAATTTTTTTCTTCACAGAAAAAAGGGATAGGACTCTGGTTTATTTGAAAGCAAAACATGTTTAATTATTTTTTTCTTTTAATTGTAATTACTGCTTAAAAGCCAAGTTCATTTTTTTTTCAAGCTCTCCTATGTACCACAACAGTAAAATCAGATTGTATATGCAGTAAACCATATTTGTTATACACACTGTGAAACCTACGGGGTTAATCCTCTGCATTGTGTAAGGAGGCTGTTTGATCCTGTCTTCTCTGATCTTCACATTCTTCCAGTGTCTCCAACTCATCTCCGGATATTATGGAGGGAAAGGGCAATCTACACATGCTCAGTTTGGTATGTATTGCTAGAGTTTTTTTTTTTCTTGGGAGGGTGCATGTGATCAGCAAAGGGCCAATCAGCACTTTCCAGAGGGTCAGGGGTCATGCAGCTTCATAGGAGTGCAGTAAAGTGTTACTAAACCCAGGACCCTGCATTCTCTATATCTGGCCTCCCACAGTACCCAGAGCAGAATGAAAACTCCTCCTACAAAACTCCACCTACAAGCTTTAAAGGGGTTGTAAAGGTAAATGTTTTTTCACCTTAATGCATCCTATGCATCAAGGTGAAAAAACATCCGACGGTACTGCCCCCCCCCCCACCCCTTGAAAGTCCCGCGCTCGTCCCCGTCATCCTCTTTGGTTCCCAGTCTGGCTGTTGATTGGCTAGGTTGGGTGGATTGATAGCAACGCAACCATTGGCTGGCACTGCTGTCAATCACATCCGATGACGCGGCGCACCGGGGGGCCGGGCGATACAGTCGGCGGCTATGCCTGCCGCTGTATCACGGGAGCGCGCCCGCAAAAGCTTTTCACCATGCGAGCTTGCATGAAGGTGGAAAGGTCTTGCGAGAAGGAGCCGAGACAGCTGCCGAGGGACCCCAGAAGACAGGGTTTGGGGACACTCTGTGCAAAACGAGTTGCACAGTGGAGTTAAGTATAACATGTTTGTTATTTTACAAAAAAAAAAAAATGTTTCTTTAGTGTTCCTTTAATCAGACACTGATAGAAGTTACAAGACTGCTATTTACTGCTGATGAGAAAAGTTATTTAGCTGTTTATATTTACTAAAATAATTGTATTTCCATGTTCTGTGGGAGACCAGATATAGTGAATGCAGGCTCTGGGTTTAGTAACACTTTACTGCACTTCTTTGGCAGAAAGGAAAAAAAAGCTTCCTATTTTTCCTACACCAGCCCTTACCTCGGTGTCAGTGCTTGTATAAAAAAAATGGGCCAGATTCAGAAAGAATTAGATTCCCGCAGAGTATCAGAGATACTCTACGCCGCCGTACTTTACCTGGCTCTAGGAGGAATTCAGAGAGATTTTGGCCCGTAATGTACGGCGGCGTAGTGTATTTCTCCCGGCGGAATCAAACTACGCGATTAGGGGGCGTGAGGCATTTAAATTAAGCGCGTCCCCGCGGCGATCGAACTGCGCATGCTCCGTTCAGAAATTTCCCGCCGTGCATTGCGCGAAATTACGTTGTTACGTCATTTTTTTTTTGAGTAGCGTCGTTTACGGACATTCCTATTCCCGGACGACTTACGCAAAAAAAATAAAAAATTTGAAAGTCGACGCGGGAACGACAGCCATACTTAACATGGGCCGCATAACGTTAGACCAGCTAATAGCTGGTTTAACTTTACGTAGCGAAAAAATGACGTACGCGATTGCGAACGACGCTCGTAACTTTGTGGATCGCCGGAAAAAGCTCATTTGCATACCCCGACACTGAAAACGACGCAAACTCCACCCAGCGGCCGCAAAAAGATTGCAGCGTAGATCCGAAGGCGTACAAAGACGTAAGCCTGTCAGATCGAAGCCCAACGCCGCCGTATCATGGTTTGAGGATTCAAACTAGTGATACGGCGCGCAAAATTTGAAATGACTCCTGTCTAACACCAGTTAGACAGGCGTAATGGCTCTCTGAATCTGGCCCAATGTCTCCATTACTTCCTGGACAGACCTTTAGGACATGAAAACTGCAGGAATGAGTTCACCCTCTGACCTCGTTAACACACACACCCTGCACCTGTCTTCTTCTTCCAGGAGATCGCTCCCACCCATCTCTGCAGCTACATTGTTTTCCAATGCAATCACCATTCTCGCAAGATACACAGCCAGTGATCGATATTTAGTTCCACCTTAACCTTCAACTTGTATAGATCGTTCATTAGGCAGAGTGTGCAGGAGCTGAGAGATCAGATAACAGCCTATGTGGAGAAGAGCTGTAGTATTGAGAGCTGGAGAAGTATGTACACTATACAATCTGATTGTATAATCTCCTTTAGATCTGCCATTAACTATGTAGTGCAGGGTCTGGCCTGATTGGATACAGAGTGATTGGATAGATGGTGTGTGCTCTTTTTATATAGTTTTTACTTTCAGGCCTCATTCACATCTAGTTTTTTTTACCCGTTGAGTCTGTTTATAACACACTTCCTGTCTTATGGCCTGTACATCCGATCTGAAAATCGGACGTCAGATCATCTGACTTTTTTCACTTAATAGTCGCAAGTAGAAATTAAATAGGTTACTAAAGTCACGAAAATTCTTGTACGACAGAAAAAAAAAAAAATCAGTAATGTCATGTGTTGTAATGTATTTGTATTGTATTTTTGGACATCAACTATACTGACTAATCGAAAATCGTACGATCTGGTGCTTCTCTGATCGAATAATATTGGATGAATTGTCGTGATCGGCTCTCGAAAGCTCTGTACCAAAGATCCGATTATTGTACGATTCTTCCTCGGGTGGGGGTTTTCGCACGATATGCGGTTTGTGTGTACGGGCCATAAGGGTGAAAAGGCTTACTCACTGTACTATATCCATAAAGCAGCATTGTCACCCTGCGACAGTTGCCATATTTAGGCAGTGAAGGCACTTCTATCCCCACTGTTTTGCTTACCTGGCAGGGACTTCCGGTGATGTCAACTGCTCCTGCTTTCTTGAATCAGTGACAGTAAGAAGTTATCACATATAGAAGTGGTAGAAATATTTGCTTCTATGCATGATGTGGATAGGCAAAAGTTTGGGCAATTGTTTGAATGCCCTTGTGCTGCGTACACACGATCGGAATTTCCGAAAAAAAAAGTTTAATGTGAGTTTTTGGTTGGAAAATTCGACCATGTGTAGGCCCCATCGGACTTTGTCAGCAAAAATTTGAGAGCTGGTTCTCAAATTTTCCAACAGGAAAAGATCTTGTCGGAAATTCCGATCGTGTGTATGCAATTCCGATGCACTAAAAAAAAACAAAAAAAACGCATGCTCGGAATCAAGTCGACGCATGCACGGAATAATTGAATTCATTTTCTCGTAGTAGTGTTGTTTGTCACCACGTTCTTGACGGTCGGAATTTTGTGTGACTGTGTGTATGCAACACAAGTTTGAGCCAACATTCCGTCTGGGAAAAAAATCCACGGTTTTCTTGTTGGAATTTCCGATCTTGTGTATGCGGCATAACAGTCATAGTTTGGACTGAACCTTCTGCTCACCCTATTTGGGATAACCCAACAGGAAGCACAGGACAGATTGGGATTTCTGGCAGGATCAGCAGGTAATTTATTTGCACTTATCGAAAAGATTTGAGAAAAAAAAAACTTTGACTTTACAAACCAAAAGGAGCAAATATGAGAAGTTCACAGTTTGGGTTTTTATATATTTTAATGCTGCAGAAAGCTTTTGCTACAAGTTTATATTTTGTTCAATCTTCTGTAAACCTAGTGCAGGAAAAAATTTTAAACCCACGTTTGGCGTGAAGATGTCTAAAAAGCCTTCATACTGTATGTGTAAAGACTTTCTCCATATTATCATCAATTGTACAAGTATCAAACACTGAGACAATAATCCATCTTCTGTGTAAGGAAAGAGTTACAGCATGATTATGTATAGATGTTATCCGAGGCTTGATTTCCTACACTTCCTAGAGCTTCCATGTTGACCACTGATGTTTTGCTGTAAAATAAGTGATTAAATAATAAAACACAACATTAGGCAAAAAGCATGATCTCAAGGCTTCAATTTTTACTCCATATGAGGTCGGGATCACACCGTCACCGCATGCGGCTCACAGCAGGGGTGCGGTGCGTGCTGATTCACCGGTTCAGGTCAGATTTCAGCTAGAATTTTGGGCTGAAATCATTTTTCCGGCACACGGCACCAGACCCACTGCAGAGATATGTGAACCGGCTCCATAGAGAGACCGTCACATTCTCCTGCTATCCGAACTGAATGCGGGGAAGCGCATATTCAATTTGCATAGATGTGAACCCAGCCTTAATGTTCTCTTTCACACGGACAGCTGTTCTGCCGCTGGTAAAAGCATATTTTGTTATTTTGAAATCTCAAGACTCCAGGCACAGCGATCTCTCGCGGTTGTACATTTTGATTAACTGCGATTACTTGTGTTTATATGCGGCTGTGTTTTAGCTGTGGTGGAACTTTCTTGCCATTTCTGATGTGCTTCCTGTTTTTCTTTCCTTGTTACTGCTGCTATCCGCAGGTGAAATGGTACACTGTGATTACCTGGGGTTATGTACAGATAGCTGTGCTAAATCGGTCCTGGACGCAGTCACATTTATATTTGCTAACCACACAAAAACCCCATGTAACGAAACCGTCGCTAAACGCAGTGTGTAAATGGGGCCATAGGGAGGCATTGTCTGAATTTAGCTGCGGTAGATATCTTCATCTATCCGCAGCTAAGAGCTGAATTATATCCGCCCGTGTGAAAGAGGCCTTAGGCCGCGTACACACGATCAGACCGGTCCGATGAAACTGGTCTTAAAACCAGTTTCATCGGACCAATTCGATGGTGTTTACGGCCCATCAGACCGCTGTCGGTCGGACCAAAACGATGGTTAGTACACAAAAGCATCGGACCAAAAACCCGCGCATGCTCAGTATCAAGTCGACGCCTGCTTGGAAGCATTGAACTTACCGTATTTATCGGGGTATAGTGCGCTCCCGCGTATAGCGCGCACCCTTAAAGTGGCCCCCATTCCT
The DNA here is from genome assembly GCA_029574335.1 of Rana kukunoris. NCBI lineage: Eukaryota > Metazoa > Chordata > Amphibia > Anura > Ranidae > Rana > Rana kukunoris. Next base: position 448,990,295 of record CM056051.1, read on the forward strand.
GTGGAAAAAAAGTTTTTTATACTTACAGTTTTGGTGTCTTGCGCGGCGTCCATCGGCGGCTTCGGGTGTCCTCTTCATCGGGTCCGGCGTCCTTCTGCGGTGTCCTCCCCGCTCGATCCTCGCTTTCCCGCGCCGATTTCGAATACTGCGCCGGCATATACCGAGCACAGTACACTCGGGTATAGTCGGGCAGACTCAGCTCCTCTCGCGCTGACGTCCTGGACGTACAGGACGTCAGCGCGAGAGGAGCCGAGTCTGCCCGACTATTCACGAGTGTACTGCGCCTGCATATACCGAGCGCAGTACACTCGCGTATAGTCCGGCAGGCTTGGCTCCTTTCGCGCTCACGTCCTGTACGTCCATGACGTCAGCGCGAGAGGAGCCGAGTCTGCCCGACTATACCTGAGTGTACTGCGCTCGGTATATGCCGGCGCAGTATTCGAAAGCGGCGCGGGTATCGGCGTATACCGCACACCCACGATTTTGCCCTGATTTTCAGGGCAAAAAAGTGAGCAGTATACGCCGATAAATACAGTAGTTTTTTCAGCATGTCGTTATGTTCTACGTCACCGCGTTCTTGCCTGATTGGATTTTTGGCCCGATGGTGTGTACGCACATCAGACCACTTCAGCGTGGTCCGATGAAAACGGTCCATCGGACCGGTCTGATCGTGTGTACATGGCCTTGAGTCTTATTGCCAAAATCATAGTCCATCTGCTCAGTTCAATTCTCCTCATTTCCCAGCTAAAACCATGAAGATTATATTCACCCATCTCATGAGTGACTACAGCTGAAATTGGTTGTAAACAATTGCCAGTCTTAGCCACCTCTCCTCCCCCTGCCTGTGATTTGACAATGAAGGAGCACATTGATGAGGCTATATTTGAGCATTCCCCTCATGAAAGCCTGTTCACAGTGTTAGGGTAACATGCACTGTGCAGAGCAATAGAGGCCTGATTGGCTGGGGGTTCTAATCTTTTCTTCCTCTTCATTGGTGCTGTTGTGTAAGGCCCTAGTCACACCTCAGTGTTTTGTAGCTTGAAGCGTGAAGCTCCAAAATGCTGCAGGAGAAAAAAATCAATCACTTTCTATGGAGTTGAGTTTGACCAAGAACTATCTATATTGTAGATTGGTGCTGGGACAAAGGGGTAAGGGGGGCAGGAGGGACAGCTGCCTCTGGTGCAGTGGGTTATTGTATGGGAAAGGGGTGCTGCCTGGCACGTTCCCTCTGTTACAGGCTGACAGGAGTAGTGACAGCAGTGTAAAAACCTGATAATGCTGAGACAAGCGATTGGCAGCTGGAAGTGAGATCTCGCTTGCAAAAGACAATCAAGCTTGCATGTTAGAGAGGGGTTGCGCAGTTTGGTATCTTTGCCTTGGGAGCTGAAAGACTTTGTCCTGCCACTGCTTGTATTGCCCACATCAGCCAATTAAATTAAAGGAGTTGTAAAGGGAAAAAAAATTTTTTTTTGCTAAAATGAAAGTTTACAGGCTATGGAGACATAATAGTTAACGTATTCCTTTTCAAAATTAATAAAAATAGATAAAAATCAATCATATAATGTGCCTGCACTTTCAGTTTAATTGTTCATCTAGTTTCATGCTTGTGTTGAAGTACAGAGACACAGAGCCAGAGTGATTGATTCTGAGGGGTTTTAGACACACAGTAATCACACCTCCTTGATCAGAGACCACAGAGTGAAGCTCACATTACCTTTTTCATAAGTAAACAGACAAGCAGGAAGTGTGCAGAACAGAGAAGATTACAGCAAAAACTAACAACGAGGACGTGAATCCAGGACTGCATTAGGGTAAAGGAAGCTATTTAAATATATAAAAAAAAAATCCTTTAGTGACCCTTTAAACCTGCTCTTGAAAATGTGAGACTGAAATCTTTTATTTTTTTTGGCTACACAGACCTTATTTTAGTTATTTGTCAGGGTGGCACGATAACCTTTGTTTTTCTGTTATTACCTGTCTGTTTTCTTTATGGCTTTGTAGCATTTCCCTGTAGATACAAATAAAGTTTGTTGTAATGCAGAACAAAAACATTTAATTACATTTTGGCTACATTGCTATTGTTTCACACATGCATTTATAAAACACAGAAGAGTGCAGCGCTAAATATTTCAAAAATACTTAAAAGTTCAGAATCAAATTACTAGCTGGTAAGAAAAATTGGTTGCCAAAACATCCGAAAGCCGTAGTACTCAAGTATTTGTAATTTGCTACAGATCTCAACTTCACAAATTTGTTTGAGGTGGCTGATTTTATCATTATTCTGCACTTAATTTGTCAGGTAAAGAAGGAAAAAGTTGGTATGAAATAGGTAAAGCTGCATACATCCTTAACTTAAACCTAGCACCCTAGAAGGGGCGGACTGCCCCCTCTATCACGCCACCCCCCTATATGCATAATGCATTGCATGAATCTATACATGGCCGCCGTGGCCAGACCCTATTCAGGTGTTCAGACCCTTTTCAGACGCCGGGCGCCTGAATTACAGCGGCGGGGGGTGTTTTTTTAAGCACCTGAATAGAGCCATAGGCGTAAAAAAGATTATTGCACTCGCAGCCCACCCAGGTGGGTTAAAAAAGCAAATTAATATTTGCTTTTTTAACACTGACCTGCCTCTCCGCCAATCAGGAAGTGCTGTCACCTGATTGACTGAAGGCACAGGTGATCCTATTGGACACCTAGCAGAAGGGAAGAAGAGATGCACAGGAAGCATGGAGGACACAGGAGCCATCGCCTGACCCGCTGCCCGTCCCACAGCTTGCCACCATCACCCGCTGCCTGACCCACTACAAAGATGGGGGCAGCGAGCGGGCCGGGGGAGTCACAGTGAGGCTACATGTGATTGGGCACAGTGGCTGCATGTGATGGGGCACAGTGGCTGCATGTGATGGGGCACAGTGAGGCTGCAATTGATGTTTTTTTTTTTAAGTTTCTTTGCGTCCCCCATAAATTTGGACCACCAGCCGCCACTGCACCCTAGCACATAATTTAAATGTCCCCTGAGACTTTAACAGGCAGTAACTTAGTATGGTGCTTCTGCATCAGGTAAATAATTGAGGACACGTCTCCTCTTTTTGGGGGAACCAATCGACTCCTATGGAGTGGGCCAACCCCCCTCTATGTTCTTTGTGATGACATCCTGTAAATGGATGTTTTTACATGTATTTCTGGATGGGTAAGTTTTGACACTGTGTATTGGTTGTAAGTACACAATATTGTAATATACATGCATTGATTTGTTATTGAGATGCAAGTCAAAGACGGTTGCCAATCGATAAGAATCAATGACAACGAGAATCTACCTCAAAATGCATTGGTTGTCCATTTCTCCTCCATTTGGGGAATTTTTGTGAATTATTTATTACAGAAACATATATAGTGTTGTCAATTTATGCAGCACTTTACATATACAGTATCTCACAAAAGTGAGTACACCCCTCACATTTTTGTAAATATTTTATTATATCTTTTCATGTGACAACACTGAAGAAATTACACTTTGCTACAATGTAAAGTAGTGAGTGTACAGCTTGTATAACAGTGTACATTTTCTGTTTCCTCAAAATATCTCAACACACAGCCATTAATGTCTAAGCCACTAGCAACAAATATGAGTACACCCTTAAGTAAAAATGTCCAAATTGGGCCCAATTAGCCATTTTCCCTCCCTGGTATCATGTGACTCATTAGGCCCCTTTCACACGTGTGCAACTTGTCCTGCGACTTGGGACTGCAAAGTGGGGAGCTACAGTTTATTAAGAGAACCATAAATGCCAACACGTACTGTGACATACTGAAACAGAGCATGATCCCCTCCCTTCGGAGACTGGGCCTGCAGGGCAGTATTGCAACATAACATCCCCAAACACACCTTCAAGACAACTACTGCCTTGCTAAAGAAGCTGAGGGTAAAGGCGATGAACTAGCCAAGCATGTCTCCAGACCTAAACCCTATTGAGCATCTGTGGGGCATCCTGAAATACAAGGTGGAGGAGCTCAAGGACTCTAACATCCACCAGCTCCTGGATATCATCATGAAGGAGTGGAAGAGGACTCCAGTGGCAACCTGTGAAGCTCTGGTGAACTCCATGCCCAAGAGGGCCAAGGCAGTGCTGGAAAAAAATTGTGGCCACACAAAATATTGACACTTTGGGCCCAATTTGGAAATTTTCAATTTTGTTGCCAGCGGTTTAGACATTAATGGCTGTGTGCTGAGTTATTTTGAGGGGACAGCAAATTTGTTATACAAGCTGTACACTTACTACTTTATATTGTAGCAAAGTGTAATTTCTTCAGTGTTGTCACATGAAAAGATTAGTAAAGTATTTACAAAAATGTGAGGGGTATATTCACTTTTGTGAGGTACTGTATGTATGGTACATTTACATCAATCACTGCCCTCAAAGAGCTTACAATCTAAGGTCTCTAACTCACATTCATACACATAAAAGGGCCAATTTAGATAGGAGTCAATTAACCCACTAGCATGTCTTTGAAATGTTGGAGGAAATCGGAGTACCCAGAGGAAATCCACACAGGCACAGGGATAACACGCAAACTCCATGAAAGTAGTGCCTTGCCTGGGATTTGAACTGATGATCCTAGTGCTGCTAGGTGGAAGTGCTAACCACTTAGTCACTGTGCTGCCCTTGCTTGTTTCCCCCTTATGATAGGACTGGTCTTGGATTAAACTTAACATGTTGTACTAGGTACACTGTTATACACTTACAATATACCAACCTGTTGCTTTTTAATCTGCTTTTATTGATTATGTTAACTAGAAAAAATATACAATTTCTGGGGACAGTGCCCCTGGAGATGTAAATGTGATCCAACAGTGTGTCGATCCATTTCGATCCATTGCCCCATTGAAAACTACCCCATCAAAAACTACCCCATCAAAAACTACCCCATCAAAAACTACACCATCAAAAACTACACCATCAAAACGCACCACCAAACTGCACCATCAATCTGCACCATGGAGTGGTTGCTATGGACTGGTTGCTATTGACGGTTTCTATGGACTGGTTGCTATGAATGGTTGCTATATGCAGAGAATGCTAGTATGCAGAAGTTATGCAGAGCCAAAAAAACAGAGCCAAATTCCCTCAGCGTTGTGTGGGAGGAGCTATAGAATTTACCTCATAGCTGTGTGGGAGGAGTTTTAATTACCTCAGCATTTCCTAGGAAACCAATGTTTTGTTTATATCAGGGGTCTCAAACTGGCGGCCCTCCAGCTGTTGCAAAACTACAAATCCCATGAGGCATTGCAAGGCTGACAGGCACAAGCATGACTCCCAGAGGCATGATGGGACTTGTAGTTTCGCCACAGCTGGAGGGCCGCCAGTTTGAGACCCCTGGTTTATATGCAGGCTCTAAGAAGAGACTCAAAGATTTTTATTTTTTGTGGATTCTTGTCCTTCTTCAAACGGTTGTATTTTAAAAACTATAAAACGTACAGTGAATATCTTTATATTGTGAGAATCACAAGACCCAGACCTACAATTTGATGTATGTTTCTGAAATATTAAAAATGAAGGCACAGTCGCAGTTTAAATATTGCCTTTCAAATTTTAGGTTTCTAGACTGTAATTTCAATGGAAGTCAATGGAGGTCAATGGATGGCGTGGGTTGCAAACAAATTGTCATATTGTGAAAACGATCATAATGATCGCTTAGCCGTGGACATGTGTAGTGGCAGCAGAGATAGCTGAACGTTTTGATATATGATTTGTGTAGGTCGGCTTGAAAATGAGGGACTGGTCGCAGTTTATAAATCATGTCCTGATTTTTTAATTTTTTGACATCTCCACACTAGCTTCACCATTCATTCCTATGGGAAAATAGCAATCCGATCGGGAACAATCCGCACGTTTCGGTATATTACTTGTCTATGTAGTAAAAAAAAAACTGTGGGAGGAGTTAGGTAAGGTGACCAGATTTTAAAATGAAATCCGGGGTCAAATATTTTTTTTACTACTGGGTGGGGAGCGGAGGAAGTTCACTCCGCCAGGGAAGGCAAGAAGATAGGCAGGCAGGCGGCTTGCTGAGACTTCAGCCAAGGCAAAAGAACATGCGCGCAGAGATGAAGGGGCATGTACCCGAAACTGAAGAAATGTTTACTCCATTTTGACCAGCACATGATCATCAGAAAGGGGCACAGACATGTCTGGTCACCAGTGGCGGCTGTTGGTCAAAATTTCAGGGGGGGGGGTCAGGGGTGGGTGGATAAATGGGGTGGGGTGGGCAGAATGGATGGGATGATGGGATGGGTGGATGAATGGGGTGGCGGGACAGGTAGATGAGTGGATAGATGGGTGGGAGAATGGGTGGGTGGATGATGAGATGGATAGGTGGATGGATAGGGTGGGTGGAATGGGATGAGTGGAATTGATGGGATGATGTGATGGATGGATGGGATGGGTGGATGAATGGGGTGGGTTGGGTTGTCATGGGATGGGTGGATGAATGGGTGAAATGGATGGGATGGATGAATGGCATGGGTGGATGAATGGGGTGGGGTGGGTGGAATGGATGAGATGGGTGGATGAATGGGGTGGGGTGGGTGGAATGGATGGGATGGGTGGATGATGAGATGGATAGGTGGATGGATAGGGTGGGTGGAATGGGATGAGTGGAATTGGGGATGGGGATGGATGGGATGGGTGGATGAATGGGGTGGGTTGGATGGGATGGGTGGATGAATGGATGGATGGGATGGATGAATGGCATGGGTGGATGGGGGTGGGGTGGAATGGATGATGGGATGGGGGTGGAATGGATGGGATGGGTGGATGAATGGGGTGGGGTGGGTGGAATGGATGGGATGGGTGGATGAACGGGTGGGGTGGGTGGAATAGATGGGATGGGTGGATGAATGGGGTGGAATGGGTGCGATGGATGGATGGGATGGGATGGATGGAGCAATGAAGGAGATATTTAACGATCAGGAGAATGTAGATCTGCCTGTCAGTGTTCTGATCCAGCACAGATCAGTGTACGGTGAAGGAAGCTTGTCTTCCCCTCCTCCTGTCTTCCCAGCACAATGTCACCATGCCATCCAGTATGATCCGATCCCCCTGCCAAGGACAAGCTCTAATCTCTGCTCTCAGACTGGGAGTAAATTCAGCTGGATGAGAGGAGAGGAGCGGAGAGGACAGCCTGAACAACTACCACAACGTTATCCACCGCGTGCCAGGCTGCCCCTCCCCCTACCTGCCACACATTTAACACTAGCAGCCCCATCCAGATGTACTGTCCCCAGGAAATGTGCTAAAAGCTTCTCAGCCCTTCACTGCACTCCCCCCTCCTTCTACCTCCCAGATCCACTACACAAAGTACACAGGCAACTGCTGCAAGTTCTGAGAGCACAATACGAGTGTTCTCTGCTTAATTACCTGCTAGCAGCTTCAGTGAGATGTCCCGATCACCGGCCGAAGCCTCTCATGTTCAGACCAGCCAGGATGAGTCACTCAGAAAACCTGGAAGTGATTGGCTGGTCCGATAAAGGCACCGCCCTAAGTCCTATGGACCAGCCAATCACTAACCACCAACAGGACACATCCAGCACACAGTGGTAGTGAGAGCGCAGAACTTTGCGCTCCATGGGCAGGATAAAAGCCTTGCCCAATCACATGATTTAGATGACGTAATGCTTCCCACAGCACCTCTGTGGCCGGCGCTCCGCCCCCCCACACACACACATTTAAAGGAACATGTTCTAAAAAAAAAAGTATTTTTTTTATTTTTTTTTCCATATTTTTTTGATGAGTAGCTTTGGGGGGAGGCGCCCCTGTGCCCCCTATGGACGGGCCGCCACTGCTGAGTGGTCATCCTAAGTTAGGGTGGCAAATTTGGCTATAATAATAATATATATGTGAGAGAACAATAAGTGATCTTGCTATGCAAGAACACTTAACCACTTCCCGACCGCCACATGTAGATATACGTCCACAGAAGGGAACTTTAAGGCACGTCGACGTATATATACGTCCCTGCCTTTGCGCGGATCGGGGGTCCGATTGGGAGCCCCCCCGCTACATGCGGCGGTCGGAAACCCACGGGGAGCGATCCGGGACGAGGGCGAGGCTATTCGTTTCTAGCCGCCCACTCGCGATTGCTCACCGGAGCTGAAGAACGGGGAGAGCCGTATGTAAACACTGCTTCCCCGTGCTTCACTGTGGCAGCTGCATCGATCGAGTGATCTCTTTTATAGGGAGATTCGATCGATGACATCAGACCTACAGCCACACCCCCCTACAGTTGTAAACACACACAGGGAACACACAAATCTTACAGCGCCCCCTGTGGTTAACTCCCAAACTGCAACTGTCATTTTCACAATAAACAATGCAATTTAAATGCATTTTTTGCTGTGAAAATGACAATGGTCCCAAAAATGTGTCAAAATTGTCCGAAGTGTCCGCCATAATGTCGCAGTCACGAAAAAAATCGCTGATCGGCGGCATTATTAGTTAAAAAAATAAATAAAAATGCAATAAAACTATCCCCTATTTTGTAAACGCTATAAATTTTGCGCAAACCAATCGATAAACGCTTATTGCGATTTTTTTTTTACCAAAAATAGGTAGAAGAATACGTATCGGCCTAAACTGAGGAACATTTTTTTTTATATATGTTTTTAGGGGATATTATAGCAAAAAGTAAAAAATATTGCATTTTTTTAAAAATTGTCGCTCTATATTCTTGTTTATAGCGCAACAAATAAAAATCGCAGAGGTGATCAAATACCACCAAAAGAAAACTCTATTTGTGGGGGAAAAAGGACACCAATTTTGTTTGGGAGCCACGTCGCACGACCGCGCAATTTTCTGTTAAAAAGACGCAGTGCCGAATTGTAAAAACGCCTTTGGGCATTTAGCAGCATATTGGTCTGGGGCTTAAGTGGTTAATAATATATATGTGAGAGAACAATAAGGGATCTTGCTCTGCAAGAACACTTAATAAAGCTTTGTTAAGTGTTCTTGCATAGCAAGATCACTTACTATTATCTCACATATATATTATTATTCTTATAGCCAAATTTACCACCCTAACTCCTCCCACAGTTTTTACACTACATAGACGAGTAATATACCGAAACGTGCGGATTGTTCCAGTTTTTGAGGCGAAAATTTTACCATAGAAATTAAAAATCAGGACATGATTTCTAAACTATAGAGAGAAAGGAGTCACCGCTCCAGGTGGGATCAATAAATGGTTACAGGTGGTGCAGGATACCGAGGGTGCTGGCGGTGCACTAAGCAAAATGAGGACAAAGAAAAATGGATAGCCGCACTGGATCAGTGCTTATTCATGAATAAGCACTGAATAAGCACTGATCCAGTGCGAAACGCGTCGGCTGTTCCTTGTTTCCACTGCTGTGACCCTATTTTTGTACATGCTGTCTATTGAATAAAAGACCACCCATTAGGTTTTTGAGTGCGGCTATCCATTTATCTTTGTCCTCATGATTTCTAAACTGCGACCACTCCCTCATTTTCAAGCCGACCTACACAAATCGTATATTTAAAATGTTCAGCTATCTCTGCTGCCACTACACGTGTCCATGGCTAAGCCATCATCCTAATCGTTTTCACAATATGGCTATTTGTTTGCAACCCACGCCATCCATTGACCTCTATTGACTTCCATTGAAATTACAGTCTAGAAACCTAAAATTTGAAAGGCAATATTTAAACTGCGACTGTGCCTTCAATTTTAATATTTCAGAGACATACTATGCATCAAACTGTAGGTCTGGGTCTTGTGATTCTCACAATATAAAGATATTCACTGTACAATTTATAGTTTTTAAAATACAATCATTTGAAGAAGAACAAGTATTCAAAAAAGGGCAAAAATCTCTGGTCTCTGCTTAGAGCCCTTTCACACTGGAAACGCCTATAGCGGAGCGTTAAAATAGCGGTGTTTTACCGCATTTTTACCGCGTTTTTAATTTATTTAAATGGAGAGGGGCATGGTGAGCGTTTTAATAGCGCTGTTTTACCGCGAAAACGCCGCAAAAACGCACCAGTGTGAAAGGGCTCCTAGAGGCTGCATATAAACAAACATTGGTTTCCTAGGAAACGCTGAGGTAATTAAAACTTATCACACACAGCTGTGAGGAGATTCTATAGCTCCTCACACACAGCTGTGAGGTGAATTGGCTCTGTTTGTTTTTTTGGCTCTGTGTAACTTCTGCATATAGCAACCATCCAAAGCAGCCAGTCCATAGCAACCAGTCCATAGCAACCAGTCCATAGCAACCAGTTTTGATGGTGCAGTTTTTGATGGAGCAGTTTTTGATGGAGCAATGGATCGAAATGGATCGACACACTGTTGGATCACATTTACATCTCCAGGGGCACTGTCTCCAGTCAGGAGTATTGGTGGAGGCAAGAACACATTACACAATTTCCCCAGAAATTGTATATTTTTTCTAGTTATATTTTACCATACTGAGTTACTGCCTGTTAAAGTCCCAGGGACATTTACATGTACTATGTACTAGGTTAAAGTCGTCAAGTAGGACATTACTTGTAATGTAGGATTGCACATTTTACAGATCCCCAGTGCCAGGACTATTCCCCCTTTGTCATCTGCACTCAAAACCTCATATAAAAATTTGTTCTCTATTAAATTCCATTATATGTTTTACCACAACAAAGATTGCTCTATAATCCTGCAGCCTGAAGAAGAGCCCTGAGCAGCTCAGAAGATTTTGACAAATGCAGAAAAATTGCACTGTGCTTAGGGTGCCATTAAGAAATAATGGCACCGCAATTGCGTTGTGTGTTTTACCGCATTTCCGAAAATGTGGTCAGAAACACACAATTCTGCCCCCATTTTTAGAGCAGCCATGTGTGCATGGAACCTTAAGCAAAAGATGGAAAATATTTTTATATCAGTGCCAGATTAAAGGTACTTACATCTGTAAAGAATCAGTGACATCAAAATAGTGAAAAGGACCACAGCGATAAAAGCACAAACTGCTAAAGTATTAGAAGTGCGATTCTCATGTTTCTGGGAAAAAATAAAGTCTATTTATGTTAAAGCTGAAATGTAGTTGAAATGTATCTACTGTCAAAATATAAAATCGTATATTTATCAACTTCTGAACTACAGAGGTGCCTGAGAGGAGGAGTTTAAGGAGGCAGAGTCAGTACAGAAATCACTGCTTGCAGGCAGCAAGGTACCAAAGGATATGTAGTTCTTAAGCCGGCCATAAACAGTTTGAATTCCTGCTGAAGCGGCTGAAAATCGAACCATGTATGGACAAGCTGAATGTACCCAAGTTGATCGATCAACCTGTCTACAACCAGCCTGACAGATTTTACATGATATTATCACTAGTGGCTGTTATAGCCGCTAGCAACAATCACTGTGTTCTCTGCCGGAGAACACAATGGTTCGGCGGGAGGGATTCTTTTGTCAGCACTGTGTGTTCCTGCATCCTGTGATTGCAGGAAAGAAATTCACTCTATCTAGGGCCAGCCTTGGAAATGGAAAACAGCAGAGGAGAAGCTGCAACACATTCTGTGAATGGGGGATCCTGTTATTCATCCACCTCTCCCACATTTACAGAATGTTTTGCATACTGTGAAACAAGGATTTTAATGAATGGAAGAGAGGGCAGGCAGGCATGGGCTGCCGTTGAGTCTTCGTTAATGTACTGCAGTAGTAGAGCTAGGGCAAATAACCCATAAAGCCTTGGAGGGTCAGCATTATGAAGAGAACCAGGAATCACTAGAAAGAAAATATCTACACTTAAAAACAATCAGCAGGACATGGGATACACTTCCATACAAGTAAGTTATGTGCCTGAAATTGTAGTCTAAAAATAAATAGGTTAAAATAGGACTAAAGGCAAAACGTTTTTGTTTCATTTTGCATAGCATAAGGATTATAACCCAGGTTTTATTTTTATGTTTTGCTATCTGCATACTATTAGGGAGATTTTCCTTCACTTCCTGTTCCATAGTCAAAACAGGAAGTAAAAGGAAATCCCTCCAAAGTGGGAGAATACTTCCCCTCTATTCCTGTTCTGGGGACAACCAAAAATTTGTGATTTTCGTTTAGTTTTACTCCTGGTGATAACGGTAAACACAACAGAAAGAGTGAATCAGCAATAAAAACAAACAGAGGTTCCAATACCTCTCCACTCTGTCCAAAACTAATAAAAAAAAAAAGTTTTGCCATCAATTATACTTTAACCACTTGCCTACTGTGCGCCTACACCCCCTTCCTGCCCAGACAAAATATAAGCTTCCGGCACAGCGTCGCTTTAACTGACAATTGCGCGGTCTTGCGACGTGGCTCCCAAACAAAATTGGCGTCCTTTTTTTTCTCACAAATAGAGCTTTCTTTTGGTGGTATTTGATCACCTCTGCGGTTTTTATTTTTTGCGCTATAAACAAAAATAGAGCGTCAATTTTTAAAAAAATGCAATATTTTTTCCTTTTTGCTATAATAAATAACCCAAAAAATATATAAAAAAAATATTTTTTCCCTCAGTTTAGGCCGATACGTATTCTTCTACATATTTTTGGTAAAAAAAAAATGCAATAAGCGTTTATCGATTGGTTTGCGCAAAATTTATAGCGTTTACAAAATAGGGGATAGTTTATGGCATTTTTATTTTTATTTTTTTTACTATTAATGGCGGCGATTTGCGATTTTTTTATTGGGACTGCGATGTTATGGCGGACATTTCGGACACTTTTCTGACATTTTTGGGACCATTTACATTTATACAGTGAACAATGCTATACATATGCATTGATTACTGTATAAATGTGACTGGCAGTGAAGGGGTTAACCACTAGGGGGCGGGGAAGGGGTTAAATGTGTGTCCTATGAGTGTTCTAACTGTGGGGGGAGGGGGTGTACAAGGGACACAATCGATCTCCTCTCTCCCTGACAGGGACGTGCAGCTCTGTGTTTACACACAGAGCTCCACGTCCCCGCTCAGTTACTGATCAATCGCGTGTGCCCGGCGGCGATCGTTGCCGCCGGGCACTCGCACGGGATCCCCGCAGAGCGGCGGGTGCGCGCGCCGCCGGCGACGCGCGCGCGCCCGCCCGTGGCTTTAAAGGGACATCACGTCATATGACGTGATGTCAGGATAATGGAGTCGTCTGCCCGCCGTCATTTGACGGTGGGCAGATGACAAGTGGTTAACTAAACTTCAGCTTTAAATTGTGCTGACAATAAAGATATGTTGTTATTCTATATAATGGCCGTCACTAAATGGCGGCCCGCGGTCCGAGTCCGGCCCCAGTGATGTTTCTGCCCGGACCGCCAGCCTGCCAGCAATGTTAGCATGTAGTTTGCCAGGGCCGCGGGTTCCCTAGCAACCAGTGACGCTAGAAAACTCTCACTGGCGGGCCACGAGTAGGGGCGTGACATCATGTGCGTGCCCCGTCCCCTGCTGCTCGCAGTTCCTTAGTCCAGGGCAGCTCTTCTTGCAAGTAGGGGCGTAAGGTCGCGTGAGGTCACGTGCGCGCCCGCCCCCCTGGCGCTTGCGGTTCCTGTTGTTCGGCAGGTATCCTGGCTCTTTTTGCAAATAGGGGTGTGACGTCACATGCGCGCTCCACCCATCTTCTGCTCGTGGTTCCCGGTCCTGGTTCCCCATATCCCGCAGCTTCTGTGTTTTACTTGTGTCCTCCTGCATTCAAGGTATGTGGGCATGGGCAACATGTATTGTGCACACTGCTGTGCATCTTTTTTTAAAGGGCACGCTGATGGGCACCTTTTTTTTTCTGTTAGGGGACAGTCTGATGCACACATTTTAATTTAAGGGACACTCTGATGGACACATTTTAATTTAAGGGGCACTCTGATCGACAAATTTTATTTTAACGTGCACACTGATGGGCATATTTTGTTAAGGGGCACACTGATGGACACATTTTGTTGTGCACCTCAGAGTGCCCCTTAACATAAAATGTGCCTATCAGGCATGCACATTAAAAATATACCCATCAGCGTGACCCTTAAAATAAAATTTGTCCATCAGAGTGCCCCTTAAATTAAAATGTGCCCATCAGAGTGCCCCTTAACATAAGAGGTGCCCATCAACGTGACCCTTATTTTATGTTAAGGGGCACACTGATGGGCACATTTTATGTTAAGGGGACTCTGATGGGTACATTTGATGTAACGAGGCACTCTGACGGGAATGCTTGATGTAAAGGGGCACTGTGATGGGGACACCTGATGTAAAGGGGTGCTTTGATGGGGACACCTGATGTAAAAGGGCACTGTGATGGGGACACCTGATGTAAAAGGGCACTGTGATGGGGACACCTGATGTAAAGGGGCACTGTGACGGGGACACCTGATGTAAAAGGGCACTGTGATGGGGACACCTGATGTAAAGGGGTGCTGTGACGGGGACACCTGATGTAAAAGGCCGCTGTAACGGGGACACCTGATGTAAAAGGCCGCTGTAACGGGGACACCTGATGTAAAAGGCCGCTGTAACGGGGACACCTGATGTAAAGGGGCGCTGTAACGGGGACACCTGATGTAAAGGGGCGCTGTAATGGGGACACCTGATGTAAAGGGGCGCTGTAATGGGGACACCTGATGTAAAGGGGCGCTGTGATGGGGACAATGGAGACTTGAGATTTGGACCTCGGCCCTAAGAAAATTTTAGTGACCGGACCTCCTTGACTTTTAATTCAAGACCCCTGCTATATAAGGATAAGCGCAGAGAATTCCTCAGAGGGATGTCAGTTCAGAAGAGGCAGCGTTGTCAAAAAGTTCGAAGTTCACTGGATTTCTGGCAGATGAACAGGTTTTTTTCTGTATTCACAGAGCTTTAACCCCTTCCATACAGGGCATTTTCACCCCCTTCCTGCCCAGACCAATTTTTAGTTTTCAGCGCTGTTGCACTTTGAAAGACAATTGCTCGGTCATGCAACACTGTACCCAAATTAAATCGTTATGTTTTTTTCCCCACACAAATAGAGCTTTCTTTTGGTGGTATTTGATCATCTCTGCGTTTTTTATTTTTTGCGCTATAAACAAAAGAAGAGCGACAGAACGCCGTGAAGACAGGACGTCCTGTGACATCCAGTCTCATCGGCAAGGGGTTGTTCAAGACGTAAATCCCCTATGGCCCGGTATTGAAGGGGTTAAAGCAGGGATCCTCAAACTACGGCCCTCCAGATGTTGTAGAACTACACATCCCATGAAGCATTGTAACACACTGACATTCACAGACATGACTAGGCATTATGGGAATTGTAGTTCCTGAACAACTGGAGGGCCGTAGTTTGAAGACCCATGGGTTAAAGAGACAAAAACCTGACAAATATGTACTGCAAAGATATACTAAATATTTTTTTCTTAATTTTTCCCAGACATAAATAGAACATAAACCTGTGCTTTGTCAATCAGGGACATGCAAGTGAAAACATTTTGAGAATCCAAGAAACATTTGTACTGTTACCTTTGTTGTGACTTTATTTGTATTCCTTACAGTAAAGGTTGCGAAAATGCTGGATGCACTGTCACCTAGAGGTAAAAATTATGAATTAAAATCTATGTTACTTAATTAATATAATCTACATTAATTCATGCACGCCACTACTGACAAGTTTTGAAAATAATAAACAGGACTTTTATCTACAGAATCTCCATAAAAAATAGCAATATTTGGATATGCCACTCACAGTATACAGTCTGGTTAACTCACAAGAAAATTAAAAGGGTGTTCCAACACGGGGTTTAAATTACTTAGCCACCCACTGTATACACAGAAAACCCTATACCAGAAATGTAAACAACCACAACAAGAGTAACAACAGAAAAAGATTGAGTCCATCAAGTCTGCCCTGTTTTTATTTTATTTCTGGTCTGAGTATAGATGTAGTTTTGCCCCAAGAATGTACTGTAAACATTCACAGTGACTGAATCACTACTTCTGCTGAATGTTTGTTCCCAACATCAACTGCGTGTAGCACTACCCCCAAAGGAGCTGCTGAGTAATTTTGTGTGGCACGTTACCTCTATCTTCTTGCTGTCCAGGGTGAAGTGAGAGTCTGAAGAATTCAAGTATCCACACGATACACTTCTTTTTCTGGGATTTATTTGTAGAACTTAGTAGAAAATAAGTTGGAGAGGTGGAAGGTTATGTAGGTAGGTTCAGGTGTATAGTCACAAATAGGAAACACTCCTGCTTCCAGCATACAGTTCTCGTCGCCACTCTAGCCAGATTGGGTATTGCTCCCTCTCTCTGGCCTAGCAGCCGGGATGGCGCACAGAATAAAGTACATTCTCTGCCACAGACCTTCCTTTACAAGGAGACACTTTTGGTCCAGAATCCCCTAACACAGGATTCAGCACCCGGATCTCTCCAGATTAACTTCAGTAGAACTTTAGACCCAACAGGCGACACTGTCAAGCCTCTCAATGCACGATGCATCCTTTGATGAAGTTTCCAGGCCTTCTCCCAAGATACCAGCCTTTTGCATTGTCCTCTCCAGCATAGGTCCTCCCCTGGCTTCCTTCATCAAGTGGCTTCCTCTTGCAGGAAGGACAGCACAGGATCACCTCTGAAAAGGGCAGGCCCCAGTCAGACTACTGTGCCTCCCAGGCGAAGCCGCAACCCCGGACCAACGTGGTCCCGGAGCTAGGATTCAGGAACATGCAACCCTAGGCCAGGCGGGCATGAGGCGCGAACAACGGACCCCACGCCAATAGCATCTGCTCCTTAAGTAACCCTCCCCAGCATGCACAGCGGGTGACCACTCCCACTGATTCGCTACCAAGGGGGGACACCCAATACACCTTCACCTTGCTGCTTCCACCCTTGGCCTGGGGTGGTAATGTCACCCCCAGGCGAACAATGGTGGAACCCCCAGCACAGCCATGGCTGGAACAGAGGCTAAATTTGCCATTAATCACACTAGTCTGAGCCAAATGACAACTCAGAGCCCACTAAATTTAGAGCAGCGCCTGTTCAACAGGAGCAGGACGCTACATACGCTTTCAGTAAATAAGGTTAATTTAGAACTTTCCTTCTGCTTGAGGTCATGTCCTTATGTTCTTGATTTTGGCTTCAAACTGAAGATACTCTTAGCAGGTTAATGAATCATGAGCTTGGAGGCTTGTTGTATGCAGGGAATACTTTAATTTTTATAGAGGATGTCTTTATCATGTCTTAGCGGAAACAGGACGATACAAGTACAGAAGGTATATCCTGTTATTAATTTGTACATTGGATTACACAACATCATACTGCAGTGTCACCTGCTGGATAGAAAGGTATAATGCATAATATATAGGTCACATTATAGAAAGAAGCTACTTGCTGTTGCTTCTTTCAACACTCCTTCTCAACAGCATGTGCTGTGTCAAATTATATTCAGCCTTTTCTGGAAATAACTATGACGTTCCTTCAACAAAAGCTTGGTGAGTGCATCAGCAGTCATCTCCTCTGACGGGCAATATTGAATGTCGATAACATATTGCTCTTGATTATCCCTCAGTAGGTGATACTTGACATTGATGTGTTTGTTCCTAGGATTGACCCTTTCTGATTGTGTAAGCTTTATACAACCCTGGTTGTCTTCAAAAATGGGAATTGGTTTTAGCATGTTTATCCCAATGTCCAAAAAATGTTGACAAATTCATATGGCTTCTTGACATGCGCGTGCTGCTACAATGTACTCTGCTTCAGTTGAAGATAAAGCGACAGTTGTTTGTTTTCGACTAGACCAGTGGTCTCCAAACTGTGGCCCGAGGGCCGGATGTGGCCCTTTGCTTGCCTTTTTCCGGCCCTTGGGGCACTATCCCCACTGATACGAGACACTATTCTGCCATCTGACACCGACAATGGAGCACCATTTCTCCCACTGACACAACTAATAGAGCACTATTCTTCCCTATGATACCAGCAATGGGGCACTATTCCTCCCCCTAATACCAGATGTTTATTAACAATGATGCCAGGAAAATTTCCACTCCTGCTGGCCAAAGTCCGGCCCTCCAAGAGTCTAAAGGACAATAAACAGGCCCTTTGTTTAGAATGTTTGGAGACCCCTGGACTAGACCAACTTATGGTTCCTTCCCCATACTGGAAGATGAATCCAATTGTGAATTGTAGTCAGTACAGTCCCCGGTCCAATCAGCATCCATATATCTGACCAGTTTTGGATTGGATGTTGCTGGTAACCGTAACTTCATCTGAATTGTTCCTTTGAGGTACTGCATCAATCTTTTTACTGCATTCCAGTTACGCTGACAGGGAGCTGAAACTTTCCTGCATAGTATGTTCACTGCTGATGCTATGTCTAGTATTGTCACAGTGGCAACATAAAGCTTGCCGATTGCTCTGCGATACATGTTGGGTAGCAAGTCTACTGCTTCATTGCTCTTTGGATAGCCTGGGCCCATAACGTGGTAGCAGGTTATTGAATCATACGCTTGGAAGCTTGTTGCATGCAGAGAATACTTTACTTTCATGGAGGATGTCTTTATCATGTCTTACAGGAAACAGGACAATACAAGTACATACACTTATGCCGCGTACACACGGTCGTTTTTTGCGATGAAAAAAAACGACGTTTTTTAAAACGTCATTTAAATTGATCGTGTGTGGGCAAAACGTCGTTTTTTGTCTTCAAAAAAACGACCCAAAAAAAATTCCAACATGCTTGAATTTTTTGTGTCGTTTTTCAAAACGTCGTTTTTTGTTTCACAAAAAGTCACCGTGTGTAGCAAAAACGTCTTTTAAAACGACGTTTTTCAACCCGCGCATGCCCAGAAGCTAGTTATGAAGCGAGCTTCAATGGAAAAGAGTGGTGAACGTAACCTCGCTTTTTGTGAAAAAACGATGGTGTGTATGCAAAATTGTCTTTGAAAAGTGACGTTTCAAAAACGTCGTTTTTTACTTCACAGAAAACGTCGTTTTTTTTCATCGCAAAAAACGACCGTGTGTACGCGGCATAAGATACAGAAGGTATATCCTGTTATTACTTTGTACCATAGAATACACACTCATACTGCAGTGCCACCTGCTGGATAGAAAGGTATAATGCATATATATAGTTCACATGATAGAAAGCTACTTGCTGTTGCTTCTTTCAACAGATACAGCCCTCATGTATTCACCCCCTTCATGTATTTAAAAGTTTTAGTCATGTCTCCATTTACTTTCTTTCCAGTACATATTAAGTTCCTGATGTCTCTCCTGATATGTTTCTTCCCCTGGACAATTTAAACATTTTCTTGCCCTTCCCTTGGACTCATGGGGCCAGATCCACAGACATTTACGGCGGCGCATCTCCAGATACGCCGCCATAAATTCAAATCTGCGCCGGCGTATCTTTGTTTTGTTACGCCGTCGTATTTAAGTTGCATATTTACGCTGGACGCTAGGGGCGCTTACGTTGTTTGTCCGCGTAAAATATGCAAGTGAGCTAGATACGCCGATCCACGAACGTATGTACGGCCGGCGCAGTGTATTTACGTCGTTTGCGTAAGCGTATGTCCGGCGTAAAGTTACCCTTGCTGTATAGAGGCGTACGTAATGTTAAGTATGGACGTCGGGCTGGCGTTGAATTTTCTGTCGTTCACGTAAACCGTTTGCGAATAGGGTTTCACGTAAGTTACGTTCACGTAGTTTTCATTGACTATTTTCGACGTGATTTTCGCGCATGCGCACTGGTAAATCTCCACGGACGGCGCATGCGCCGTTCAAAAAAAACGTCAAATACGTGGGACATAAATAGTCTCTAAAGCCTGGAACTGCCCTGTTCTTCTCCAGGAGGAGTTGTGCCAGCCTGAAGGGTTACTGCCCGTCCAGGCAGCCCAGCTGATGTTCTGCATGTGTTCATCGAGGTCCCAACTGTGTCAGAGCTGGGGGGGGGGGGCAATTCTTGACAATCTTTGAGCTTGCTCAAGGGACTTTATTAGGAATCTTTCTTGTCTCTTTCATTGAGCATCTGTCTGTGGAGGCTGGGTGGCAGACAGCTCCAAGGACATTGTGAGTACAGATCTAAGTGCTGAATCCTAGTAATAGTCTCCTGCTGTTACCTTTTAGCACTGGTGTCAGTGCCTGCTTGTACCAGGACATTTCCTATAGAGCAGTGGTTCTCAACCCCTCTAGTGCCGTGACCCCTTGATAAAATTTCCCAAGTTGTGGGGACCCCTAACAGTAAAAATGTTCGCAGTGTGGGTTGTCAGCACCCAAGGCAAAACAAGTAATTTGGGCCCCTAACCCTTACATTTGTGAAGTATTAAACTCCTTGTGGTACATTTTAGTATGTACCACTCTTTGTTCTCATTTCTTTACCTTTTATCTCTCTATCCTAATTTCTTCTTTTTTTCCCCCCCATCCCTCAATCTAGTCGTCATTCTCTTAATCTTTCTCTACCTTTTTATTGTTCCCCCTCTTTTCCTTTCCACAAATTCTCTATTTTTATTCCTTCCCTTACTCATTGGGGGTGGGGAGTTGGGATGAGTGGCAGTGCTGGTGGGAGAGTCGGGATAAGTGGCAGTGCTGGTCAAGGTAATCGCTGCTGCTGATCTGAGAACTGTAGTGTGCACTTTTAATGGGAACTATAATCACAGGTAGTGTTACTCACTGTGTCTCCCACTTCACATTTCTCACCAGTCAGCTGACCTAGAGTCTCTGCCCCCCAAGCCATGTTGTGAACTGAATGGGCGGCTGCAAAGAGGCTGAGTGGGTGGCTGTGGGCTCCAGGGACAGCCCTGCTGGGTGGCTGCAAAAGAGGTACAGGCTTTAGGAACAGCCCAATAATTGGTGACCCCTGGCAAATCATCATTTGACCCCCAAGTTGAGAACCACTGCTATAGAGTCTTAGTGCTGTTCAATCCTCTGGCTGCTACTAGAAAGACTGTGCTAAGAAGCTTTTATATAGTAAAGAGTGCGCTCTTATCATTATACTGTGTTACTGCATACCTCCCAACAGTCCCAGATTGGGCAGGACTTTCCCGTATTGACACCTTTGTCCCACCGTCCCGCATAATGCTATTGATTACAAGTTAAGTTCTGTCTCAATAGGACCTGCATCAGTATGCACATCCAGCAAGCCAGGAATTGGCTAGCAAGTCAGATGGATGTGCACTGTACAGCCCTCAAGAGAGACTTCATCTGTCAAATCGAGAGTTTAATGTTCTGTATGGGCGGGGCTGATACTCAGCCCCGCCCCTCTGTAAAACCAGTGCATAGGGAAAGAGTCTGCATTCATACATTGCTGGCTGGGACACACAGTTGCAGAGGGTCAGGATCAGCTGTCTATTCAGGCTGCTCGCCACCCTCACTTAAAGGGGTTGTAAAGGTTTATGTTTTTTCACCTTAATACATCCTTTGCATTAAGGTGAAAAAAAATCTGTCGATTACCGGCTCCCCCAGCACCCACGTTTTATGCGCTCGATTTTTGCCCGGGCTTCTCGGCTCTTCATTGGATAGATTGATAGCAGCTTGCGCTGCAGTCAATCAAATCCAATGACGCGGGGGCGGGAACGAGTCATACACTCGGCGGCAATGCACCCTGAGTGTATAACATGGGATCTTGCCCGTAAGGTAACCCCCTCAGGAGAGACCTCCCCAGGGGGGTTAGCTATTGCGGGGAAGAGCCGAGAGAGCCGCCGTAGGACCCCAGAAGACGGCATTCTGGGCCACACTGCAAAACGAACTGCACAGTGAAGGTAAGTATGACATGTTTGTTTAAAAAAAAAAAAAAACTGAACCTTTACAATCACTTTATACACGGAAGCCTGGCTTCTGTATTTGAAAGTGAAAGTAACAGCTTGGCTCCTTCAACAGCCTCTCTGCTCAGCACTGAGAGTTCGGACAAGTGCTGGAAAGGCTGACTGCAGTGTGTTCGAGGAGGGAGGAGAGGGGAGAGCTGCCCCCTAATTCTTATCTCCTTCCTGATCAGGAGTTCAGGAGCCGAAAATACCCAATGCACTGAAAGGATAAGGAAGCTTTGGCTGCAGTGGATAGAAGAGCCAGCTACAGAAAGGTGCTGCTTTTACAAAAGTGGTGTGTGTGTGTGTGTGTGTGGTGTGCATGTATGTGTAGGGAGGGAGGAGTGCAAAGGTTATACCTAAGGAGAAGGGCAATAGTGAGATGTGGATGGATGACTGCACTCTGTACCTAGTGCTCTTGAACTCTTGCACTCTGTACATAATGCACTCCAGAACCATGTTTTGTGCCTAACACTCTCCTGCACTCTGTATATATAACACTCTCCTGAACCCTGCACTCTGTGCGTAACACACTCCAGAACATATGCAAAAGGCACTCCAGAAACATGGATTCTGTACCTAGCGCTCTCCTGAGCCCTGCACTCTGTTCATAACGCACTCCTGAATCCTTCCAAACTTTGTGTAATGAACGCTTTCATAGTTTATGCAAAACCATTTGTAACAGAAGCTTTTTATTCTTATTTTTTAAATGATTGTGCTGGGGTTTGTATGTTTCAGTGAGAATCTTTCTTTTTGCCGCAGTGCACGTAGCGTGCCGTCGGTCGCTTCCTCCCTCAAACGTCCCTCATTCTGAATTTCAAAAGTTGGGAGGTGTGGTTACTGGAGTATCCCACAGCTTCCCTCATTAAAGTTTGATCAGCAATAAATGTACAAAAAAACAAACCCCTAAACTGTTCATTGAACCAAAGGAGTGACTTTTGCTGTATGCCCGGCTGTGCATAGCCTAGCTTAGGAAAGAACCTTGGAACCATTCTGCGGGCCCTTTTCAGGGTGCTAGATATCGTGCAGGTCAGTGACTACAAAACTACTAAAATAAAAACAATTCAGATGGTTAAAATATGACTAAAACTAAAATGATATTTTAGTAATTAGACTATGACTAAAACTGAATTGAAATTTTACCTAAAAATTAACACTTCTTACAAGGAAGCTCGGAAAAACACGAAAAACTTTGTCAGAAGTTCTGACCCACGCTACAAAAATTAGTTTTTTGCATTTTACCAACTGGGGAGAGTTTCCTATCATTTCCTATCTGATGGTAACTGAAAGGAAATCTCCCCAGTTAGAGCATTATTTGTTAATGGTACCTCAAGTGCGGGTAGCAGACTTTGGCACGGAGCAAACACTTTACAAATGCACTAAAACACACAGTGAAAACACATGCCATGCTCCACTCCAAAAAAGGCTCTGGTGCTTCTGGCTGGCACCGGCCCAAATAGGGCTAGGTGCCACAGACTAGTTGAGGAGATGGGACAGTCAGGAAAGGGGTTAAATGAGTCTCTCCCCCTTTTAGTTCCCCTCCTCCCCCTCCCCTTCTGGGAGGGTGGTTCTCAAAGCAGACAGGACCAATGGTAGGTGCACAGGGGGAGGCATTTAGGGGAGGGCATGTGACCAAGGTTAAGGTGGGTGTCCCTCCCACCTTCTTCCTCTTACCCGCAGCAGCCCCCCAGCAAGTGAGCTCCCCGCCCTCCCACCCCTTGTTTCCCGTTTTATCAAACAGTTTTCAGGTGTTTAATAAAAAAAAAAAAAAAGAAGAAAAAGAGGAATACTAATGAAATAAAGTTTAAAAAAATAAAAAAAAATGGAAATGAGCAAGCGGATTTTGTACGGAGGAGTTATGACGGTGGTCATTGCCGTACTTTATTATGGTTTTAAGGCTTTGGTTTTACAGGCATTGTTTATTCGTGTTATGATGTGAAATATTTATTGTTAAGTCACAGCCGGCGGTAATATTAATAAAGGAAAGGTGGAAGGCTATTATGCCCGTCGGTTTAGGCTGGCGGCTGGCTGGTTGCTTCCCCTTTGGTAATCTTACCTTGAGATGGTATGAAAGGTTAAACAGATGTTTTATGGTTAAAGAAAAATAAAGCTGTGGCCGACCCCTACGTCCATTCAAGGATAACATATTGTTCGAGTCTTTATTTATGGTTAAGGGGTGAGACGAACACATGGGTACGGGTGAATGGGTTGTTCAGGTAGTCTTTGTAGCATTTGTCTTGCATAGGGCAGCCCAGTCAATGCTCAGAAAATGCAAGAAAGCGAGTGGGAAGCCTGGTTCACACCTATGCGTTTTTTAGTGCATTTTGCAGAAACACACTACAGTCCATTTAACAAGGTTTCCTATGGGACAGGTTCACATCTGTGCATTTTTCAGCCACTGTCTTTTTGGAAAGGGTCAGAGTCTTTTTTTTAAATGCAACATGGTGGGTTTTTGGTTCAATAGACTTCAATGGACATACTGTGGAAACTCACGTAGGTGCATTTTTGATGTGTTTTGCAGTTTTTAACCACTTAAGACCCGGACCAATACGCTGGCAAATGACCCAAGGGGTTTTTGTGATTCGGCACTGCGTCGCGTTAACAGACAATTGCGCGGTCGTGCGACATGGCTCCCAAACAAAATTTGCGTCCTTTTTTTCCCACAAATAGAGCTTTCTTTTGGTGGTATTTGATCACCTCTGCGGTTTTTATTTTTTGCGCTATAAACAAAAATAGAGCGACAATTTAAAAAAAAATGCAATATTTTTTACTTTTTGCTATAATAAATATCCCCCAAAAATATATAAAAAAACATTTTTTTTTCCTCAGTTTAGGCCGATACGTATTCTTCTACATATTTTTGGTAAAAAAAATCGCAATAAGCGTTTATCGGTTGGTTTTCGCAAAATTTATAGCGTTTACAAAATAAGGGATAGTTTTATTGCATTTTTATTAATTATTTTTTTTTTACTACTAATAGCGGCGATCAGTGATTTTTTTCGTGACTGCGACAATATGGCGGACACTTCGGACAATTTTGACACATTTTTGGGACAATTGTCATTTTCACAGCAAAAAATGCATTTAAATTGCATTGTTTACTGTGGAAATGACAGTTGCAGTTTGGGAGTTAACCACAGGTGGCGCTGTAGGGAATGTGTGCCCTAATGTGTGTGTTTACAACTGTAGGGGGGTGTGGCTGTAGGTGTGACGTCATCGATCGCGTCCCCCTATTACTGGGATGACGCGATCGATGCTCCGGCCACAGAGAAGCACGGGGAAGCCTTGTGTACACACGGCTCTCCCCGTTCTTCCGCTCCAGGGACAGATCGCCGCACTGCAGCGGCGATCGGGTCCGCGAATCCCGCGGTCCTGGTCCTGGAGCTTCGGACCGGGTCGCGGGCGCGCGCCCGCGGGCGCGCGCCCGCGACCCACGGCTGGGTACTAAAACCAACGTATATATACGTTGATGTGCCCAGCCGTGCCATTCTGCCGACGTAAATGTGCAGTAGGCGGTCCTTAAGTGGTTAATCTGCTTCACAACTAATACATCTCCCCTTAAAAAACATAAAAACAATTCAAAAATGCATGAAAAATGCACCAAAATCGAGTGTACAAAAATTGAAAACACATTGCAAAAAGCACTACAGAAATGGATCAAAAGCAAACTGCATAGGTGTGAACCAGGCCTGAGTAAGTTCCAAGGTGTCACCGGTATTGGAGCTTCCCCAGGTGGATGATATCAGGCCAAACCACATTACCTGTACTGGACAATTCTTCCATTATTGTAGTGACTTGTTCTGTAACACTTATGGGGTCTTCAGAAATTTCTTTAAAAAAAAATATAGATAAATGTGTTAGCATTTCATATAAAGGAAAAGGCTGGACCTACACATTGGTATTTATTTTATTTATTTTTTACAGTGGAAAGTCACTCTAACCACTACGCCCTCTGTCAGGACGAAGGAGTGCAAATATATTCTTTAATCCTGATGTCTGTTTTATCAATTATCCAGTGATATGCTGTAATCGTTACATTATAGGGGTTTTAAAACCATTTAGAATGAGAAGTTAAATGTGACACTTACTGTTTATCTGCACATCAATGTTTCCTTTCAAATCATTGAACCATCCAGGGAAACCCACCCGACAGCAGTACATCCCTGTATCTTCCTGGGTCACATTAGTGATGGTCAGTGACACGTCCCCCTGTGTTATGTCCCCCAGTAAGGAGTATCTGTCAGATCTTCTTGGGGTCACTTTGCTGCCATCAGTCTTGATGATAACATTATTACAGCTAAATAATGGGCATTGGCCTCGTCCCCAGCACATGGAGTGTAGGACTTTATCAACAGTATAATGACAGGGCAGGGTTATTGTATCTCCTACTGATCCAATCACATGTTCCGCTCTTCCTGACCAAACTGCTGAGAAAACAGAGATATCAGTATTTAATTACAGATGAGCAGGGAGTCCTGTGTATAAACTGCATCTGGCATTTTAAACCAAAAAATAAATAAAAAATGAATATATTGCAGTCTGCCAAGGATAGACACATTCCAAGCTGTTTGACCATACCTCCTTCCATAGATACAGTGAAAATAGTAGGGACAGGAAGCATGTAACCGGAAGGATCACCGGGTGAAAATAAAGGGGGAAAAAGAAAACTAATGCAGTCAGCTCATCTAAGGACTGGTAAGCTGTAATATATTATATGTTTGACTTTGGGTTTAGATACTATTTAACATGATTAAATACTGTATTTTATGTAATGGTTTACAATGGGTATTCCATGGTGCTGTCATGCTAAAATATAAAGGTTACCCATATCAATTCAAAATCACAGTATAAGCATGTCATAACCAAAGCACACGGTACACTGGTTCCTGAACAGAGAGCTGCATATACTATAGCACCAAGCAACTTCCAATAAAGTATGCACGTAAACTCATGCACACAATCCATTAGTCCTAACCTTGAATAACAGGCATGGATGAAGTCCGTCCCTGGATATACACAGACCTTCACACATAGGTGTGCACAGCCTATTACCTGTACATTAGGGTGTGCACCCACAGCTCAAACACACATGCATACTGTATATGTGTGTGTGTATATATATATATATATATATATATATATATATATATATATATATATATACATACACACACTCTGTAAACAAACGTTTTAAAATGTATTAAAACATTAACGGTGTCAGAAGAGCAGGGGATGGTGTCAGTAGGGCAAAGGTTGATGTCTGTAGGCATAGGCCGGCACACAGGGTGTGCCAGGTGTGCCCAGGCACACCTAAATCACCCTGTACAGCACAGATTCTCTCTACTGCCCTGGGCCCCCCCTTCCCCCACAGTGCTTCTGGCTTCCCTCCTCTCCTCTCCCACCGGGCAGGCGCACACAGGGGGATGTTTTAGGATGAGTGGGGAAGGGGTTGGTAAATATTTGATTTACTGGCCCCTCCCCTTTCTGAGTGAACACAGTAAGTGATCGGTAGCGTGTATTTGAACTTTTTGGTGCACACCCTAATCCAATAGGCTGCACTCACCTATGTCTGTAGGACAGTGGATGGTGTCAGTAGGGCAGAGATTGATGTCAGTAGGGCAGTTGACAGTGTCGGTCGTTTTTTATTTAATTTTTTATTTGTTTATAATATTTTTTATTTATTTTTAGCAATTTTTTTTTTGGAGCCCTGTTGGGAGGTTTTAATGAAATATAAAGGGTCTAAACAGAGAAAGTGACTGAGAACAAGGATTCCTCAATCACTTTCTCTGTAGCCTCAGCTTCACTGGACAGTGAATGATTAGGAAGTGCTCTGTGCTGAGCAGCTTCCTGTTCATTCACAAACATAGTTTACTATGTTTCTGTTATGAATGAATACAGTGAATTGATCAGTACCAATCACTCATTGTGTTCATTCAGAAAAGGAAGGTGATGGTAAAAATACATATTTACAGGCCCCTGCCATGCTTTCCATCCTGAAACTATCCCCTGCTGCAGAAAAAGGGACAGGAAGGGTGGCAGGAGCAGCATATATTGGAACCAATCCCCTGTATTTTCCTCCCGTAACAGCTGAATTCCGACAAGAGAAAGAGGAGTAGAAGCCTCTTTTCAGTCAGTGCAGGAGGAAAATACAGATTAGTTCCAGTAAATGCCAACCCCACCACACCTTCTGTCCAGGTTTTAAAAAAAAAGCATACACATGCATATTAAAAAATTCTTCAACAGTGCTTTTAACTCATTCACATCAAATTACAATTCTCAAAACCTTTACAGAGTATGTAAACCCAACATTTCATATTCCACATATGCTGTACCAAAAACTATGCTGTCCTCTTTGTGTGACATTCCTAGTGTTCCTGCCAGCCCCTCTGCTTTCCTATTAAAAACTGACTACACTAGACATGAGAGCACTATGTGGTCAGCTCTCTAGCTGTGCTGGGTGCTTATGCTGCTCTCCTCCAATTATCAGACTTGCCCTGAAACGCCCACCTAGAGTTGCCACCTCATCCCTTTACAACAGAACACATATGAATTACACAGGTTCTGAGGCTAATTTAATGCAGGTAAAGCACCAAGTGAGTTTAATTACCACCTTAATTAGCAAAAGAACCTGTGTAATTCATATGTGTTCTGTTTTAAAGGGATGAGGTGGCAACTCTACGCCCACCCCTCAAAACCAATCACTGGGAAGATCAGTGTCCTGCTGTTTCTCCTCCCCCAGATCTCTGTTCTCAGCTGCATATGGAGCTAAGAGGTCATGTGATGACTTATTAACCACTTAAGGACCGCCTACTGCACATTTACGTCGGCAGAATGGCACGGCTGGGCACATCAACGTGCACATCAACGCGCCCGCGACCCGGTCCGAAGCTCCGGGACCGCGGGATTCGCGGACCCGATCGCCGCTGCAGTGCGGCGATCCGTCCCTGGAGCGGAAGAACGGGGAGAGCCGTGTGTACACACGGCTTCCCCGTGCTTCTCTGTGGCCATAGCATCGATCGCGTCATCCCTGTAATAGGGGGACGCGATCGATGACGTCACACCTACAGCCACACCCCCCTACAGTTGTAAACACAACACATAGGCACACATCCCCTACAGCGCCACCTGTGGTTAACTCCCAAACTGCAACTGTAATTTCCATAGTAAACAATGCAATTTAAATGCATTTTTTGCTGTGAAAATGACAATTGTCCCAAAAATTTGTCAAAATTGTCCTAAGTGTCCGCCATATTGTCGCAGTCATGAAAAAAAAATCGCTGATCGCCGCTATTAGTAAAAAAATAATAATTAATAAAAATGCAATAAAACTATCCCTTATTTTGTAAACGCTATAAATTTTGCGAAAACCAACCGATAAACGCTTATTGCGACTTTTTTTTAACCAAAAATACGTAGAAGAATACGTATCGGCCTAAACTGAGGAAAAAAAATGTTTTTTTATATATTTTTGGGGGATATTTATTATAGCAAAAAGTAAAAAATATTGCATTTTTTTTTAAATTGTCGCTCTATTTTTGTTTATAGCGCAAAAAATAAAAACCGCAGAGGTGATCAAATACCACCAAAAGAAAGCTCTATTTGTGGGGAAAAAAGGACGCCAATTTTGTTTGGGAGCCACGTCGCACGACTGCGCAATTGTCAGTTAAAACGACGCAGTGCCGAATCGCAAAAAGGAGCAAGGTCCTTTACCTGCATTTTGGTCCGGGTCTTAAGTGGTTAAACAGGGAAAAAAGGTATTTATAATGTTTTCTTATATGTATACACACATGTTTTGCATTTCATTTCAGTTTTAAACTGAACAGATTGTTTTACGAGGCAAGGGTTTACATATACTTTAATCCAGGGGTAGGCAACCTCGTCCCTCCAGCTACAGTGAAACTACAAGTCCCATGAGACATTGCAAGACCCTGACAGTCACAGGCATGACTCCTAGAGGCAGAGGCATGATGGGATTTGTAGTTTCTTTCACCACAGCTGGAGTGCCGAGGTTGCCTACCCATGCTTTAATCAAACAACAACTAGTAAGGTAAACAGCACCCCTGCCCCAAAAAAAGGTGTGAGGGAAGAACAATTATAAACGTTTTCATGTCCCACACCATAGTTTTTCTATAATTAATTACCTACATACATTTCAAGAATACTACAAAAAAAAAAAAAAAAATGTATGCAATATCACCAAAAATGATTAATTGTAATCAAACTATACAGTACTGTGCTAAAGTTTTAGGCAGGCGTGAAGAAAAGTTGTAGAGTTAGAATGCTTTCAAAAATATACTGTATACTTTAATTATTTTTATCAATTTAGAAAATGCAAAGGAAGCAAACTGAAGTAAAATTTAAACCAAATCAATATTTGGTGTGTCTACCCTTTGATTTCAAACCAGCATTAGTTCTTCTATTTACACTCACACAGGTTTTTAAGGAACTCGGGGAAATACAGGCAGATACTTATTCATCATGCTATACAATCAGGGAAGCATGTGATTGGCCCCAAATTTATGGGACAACGACCCCAAACATAAAGCCAATGTCATTAATGAGCAGGGCCCTGTGATTCCTCCTCTATTGAATTGTATTGTAACTGTACTGTCTGTCCTCATGTTGTAATTCTCTGTGCAAACTGTTGGTACTATACAGTATATAGTTGTCACATGGTTGGTGAAAAAAGACACAAATCCATCAAGGCCAACCAGTGTGTGTGTTTTTATGTTACTAGTACTGTATGTTGTGGCTGATTAGGTGCCCATCTAATAGTTTTTTTAAATTATCGATGCTTTCCACTGAAACCACTGCTTGTGGAAGAGAATTCCACATCCTTCCTGCTATTACAGTAAAGAACCCTCTATGGGGGGCGTGGCCTGGACATGGTGAAGACGTTTTTTCTCGAGCTCCCGGCCTAGCCCTTCTTTTACCGGCTAAAAGAGCTGCAAAGTTCGGCATGCAATCAGCCAGAAAGTATAGGATAAGAGCTACTACCCGGTTTGACTCGTTCTAGCAGGACGGCGGACGACCTGCACCGGTATTTTCAGTCCCAGCCGCGGATCTCTCCCGGAGCCAGAGCGACAGCACCACGCGGCAGACCCCCAGAGGTGCCTGGAATACCCCATTGTGCTGTCCGAGCTATAGTTACTACTGGTTAGAAATGTTTGTCCATGCTCGCAATCCCCCCCCCCTCTTTTCCTCTCTCTCCTCTGTTTAAGATGTCTGTGGACAGTGTCCATGGTCTTATCTACTTCCTCTCTCTTCGCTCCTTTTCCTGCCGTCTTTAATAATTCTTAGAAAAAAAGGTGGGAGGTAGGGCCTCAGGTTCGTAGCAACGGGCCGCCTATTGCGACACCAGGGTAGACCCGGGAAGGAGGCTTCCTGACTGGGTCTCAGTATATAGATACATTATCAGAGACCCAAGGGGGCAGCCGGTGTGAGGACTCAAAGTGATAGGTGAAACTCCTGCGCTGAAATGGGTGAAAAGGGATTGGACCGTGGGAAAGGGGCCGTGGGAAAGGGGCACGGGAGGTATACTGCAGCAAACAAAGAATAGGTCTATCCAAATGGACGATAAAAGGTATACAACAAGTGATATTGTTTGCGCTGTGGTGGTGATGCCTAAAGGGTGATGGGAAAGGGGAAGTGAAGTAGTAAACTAGGTGAATACAATAAGTGACAAAAATGTATAAATATATAGAAAAAATTCTATAAAACACAATGTGAACAAAGTAACAGTAAATAACAGTGACCGTGTCATCTATAAAGATGTGTGGTGGACATAATAGAATGCATGGTCAAACTCAGTCCTGCAGACAAAACCAAATAAAAGAAGAGAGTCCAACTTAATCATGCAACTCGGTGCAGCAAGTGAAATCTGGTGTGAAGTCAAAAGGAGATGTTCCAGCAGCCAAATGAGTGAAGGTGCAATGGAGGATTCCAAAACGTGCAGCCCACACCTCTAGTGATCCTATCAGCTTACCTCAAGGCTATCTGATATAGCCAGAAAGATAGGGCATCAAACTCTTGATGAATGGAAGCCTCAAATCCGATGGTGCATGGAAGGGGAAAGTACAAAAAAACAAACATAGAGTAGTCCTGTCACCACTGGAGGGATTCCTGCTAGCAATCAAAAGATGTGCACTTACACAGAGTGGTGAAAGGGGGTGCCTATCTCCACGAGCAGCGAGCTCGTCAGGTGCTGCTCTGCTGCCGCTGTTTGGCTAGATGTTGATCCGCCGATACTCAAACGATGGTGTTTGAAACAAAAATAGGAGGGCACATCGCATAATACCGCAAAATAAAGATTTAATAAACAAAGCACAAAATAAAAACTCACATAAAGTCAGCTGAGGCGGTCATACATCCACGAGCAGCGAGCTCGTCTACCGTCCGTCAGGTGTAAAGGGTCCAGTGCTCCAATCCCGACGCGTATTCGTCACACCACGTGACTTCATCAGGGGATCCCCTGATGAAGTCACGTGGTTTTTATTTTGTGCTTTGTTTATTAAATCTTTATTTTGCGGTATTATGCGATGTGCCCTCCTATTTTTGTTTCAAACACCATCGTTTGAGTATCGGCGGATCAACATCTAGCCAAACAGCGGCAGCAGAGCAGCACCTGACGAGCTCGCTGCTCGTGGAGATAGGCACCCCCTTTCACCACTCTGTGTAAGTGCACATCTTTTGATTGCTAGCAGGAATCCCTCCAGTGGTGACAGGACTACTCTATGTTTGTTTTTTTGTACTTTCCCCTTCCATGCACCATCGGATTTGAGGCTTCCATTCATCAAGAGTTTGATGCCCTATCTTTCTGGCTATATCAGATAGCCTTGAGGTAAGCTGATAGGATCACTAGAGGTGTGGGCTGCACGTTTTGGAATCCTCCATTGCACCTTCACTCATTTGGCTGCTGGAACATCTCCTTTTGACTTCACACCAGATTTCACTTGCTGCACCGAGTTGCATGATTAAGTTGGACTCTCTTCTTTTATTTGGTTTTGTCTGCAGGACTGAGTTTGACCATGCATTCTATTATGTCCACCACACATCTTTATAGATGACACGGTCACTGTTATTTAC
Source organism: Rana kukunoris (assembly GCA_029574335.1). Lineage (NCBI taxonomy): Eukaryota > Metazoa > Chordata > Amphibia > Anura > Ranidae > Rana > Rana kukunoris. The sequence continues at coordinate 449,023,130 of CM056051.1, forward strand.
TGTTACTTTGTTCACATTGTGTTTTATAGAATTTTTTCTATATATTTATACATTTTTGTCACTTATTGTATTCACCTAGTTTACTACTTCACTTCCCCTTTCCCATCACCCTTTAGGCATCACCACCACAGCGCAAACAATATCATTCGGTGTGAGGACTGTCATAGCAATGCCATCTACCTGCTTAGACCGGCCCTTGTATTTGTGTTTTCTTGTATGTATACACCGATATATGTTGACTTATCTGTTTTGTTGCTGTGGTCTCTGTGGACCCATATCCTGCTATGAATAAATAAAAAAAAATAAAAAAACCTCTATGAAGTTTAAGGGATAAACTGCTTCTCTTCTAATTTTAGTGAATGGCCGCGTACCTTATTAACCACTTGGCGACCTGCCGCCATTATACGGTGGCATGTCGACATGATACCGGTGAGCCGTCATACCTTTAAGCGGGATAGCAGGTGCGCACGTGCTGGATGCACTGCCGGGGTGGTGATGCTCATGACCGGCGGTCGCGATTACTGCCAGCCACGCGCTATCGCAGGCACGAGAGGAAGAACAGATATGTGTGTGTAAACACACACATCCCTGTTCTGCAAAGAGAGGAGATTTAGATTGTGAGTTCCTAATAGCTAGGAACCACAATCCTCTATAGTGAGTGTCCTCCCTCCACAGTTAGAACACACACTAGGGAACACAGTTAACCCCCTCGATCGCCCCCTAGTGTTAACCCCTTCCCTGTGAGTGCCAATTTTACAGTAATCAGTGCATTTTAATAGCACTGATCACTGTATAAATGCCAATCGTCCCAAAAATGTGTTCGATGTGTCTGCCATAATGTCGCAGTCCCGATAAAAATCACATATTGCCGTCATTACTCGTAAAAAAAAATAATAATAATAATAAAAATGCCTATCCCCTATTTTGTAGACGCTATAACTTTTACAAAACCAATCAACACTTGCTTATTCGTGATTTCTATTACCAAAAATATTTAGAACACTAAACTGAGAAAAAACTTAGCTATTTTGAAAGAAAATTGGGATACATATTATAGCAAAAAGTACAAAATATTGTGTTTTTTTTTTTTTTTTTTAAATCGTCACTGTTTGTTTATAGCGCAAAAAAAAAAAATGCAGAGATGATCAAATGCCACCAAGAAAGCTCTATTTGTACAAAAAAAAAGGAAGTAAAAATTTTGTTTGGGTACAGCATCGCACGACCGCACAATTGTCAAAGCATTGCAGTGCCGTATTGCAAAAAATGGCCTGGTCATTGAACAGCCAAATCTTCCGGGGCTGAATCAGTTAAATTCCCTTGCACGGAAAGGTTTTCTCCCTATTGTGTCTACCAATGTCTTGATAGTCCAGTGTTTTTAACCCAAACTAAATTCTCCTGGTAATCGCAGCGATACCACATATGTTAGTTGTTGTTTGCACCCGTAATACAGTCCAAAAACAATAGTGCACATTTTGCGTTTTTTTTTATCCTACCTAAAACACACTGAGTGATCACTGACACTGATACTAATTTAAAAAGTAACCTTTGAACCTGACTTTGACCCAAACACTAACCCTGGAACTGACCTAGATTAAATCTTGATCTACTGTAGGTATCTTTTTAGCTATAAAAAAGCATCTCACAATTCACCTTTTATTTTTGGCTGTACAGTTTTGGATTATTTTGATTTCATTCAATAAAGACGTCATTCAACTGAGTGCGGCAGTCCAGGATATTTTCTTACGTGGGGTATCTTTTTAGTTAACTTTTTTATTATTGTTTTTTTTTTTTTTTTTGTTACACGCGCTGTTTTTTTTTTCTCTGCAAAGAGAGAGAGAGATATACAGTGGAACCTTGGTTTAAGAGTAACTTGGTTTGAAAGCGTTTTGATTTGCAAGAAACTGTTTTTTTTAATTCTGACTCAGTTTGCGAGTGACTCGCAAGACGAGCAGAATTTAAGCAAAATAGGCCTGCGGTACCTCATTTGGCCTGAGGTACGGGGGCACAGAAGCCGAGCAGAGCCAAAAATATACCTGCAGTACCTCATTTGACCTGAGGTACGAGGGCGCAGGAGCCGAGAAAAGCCGAACATTGGCCTGTAGTACCTCATTTGGCCCGAGGTACGGGGACGTAGGAAACTAACCGAAGTGTCCTCGGGCCTTTTCGGTGTTCTCTGGCGTCCTTCCACCTCTGGCCACATTCGGTATTGCATCCCATTGAAGTCAATGCGGAACAAATTATTTTCATTTCCATTGACTAGGAAAACTTGCTTTGATATGCGAGTACTTTAGGATTACGAGCATACTTCTGGAACGGACTATGCTCGTAATCTGAGGTTCAACTGTACAATGTATCTCTCTCCTACATTCACAGAGAAACATGGATTAGGTGACCCAGAATTGGGAGTTCCAGGTCCCAATCATTAGCACACAGGGGCTCTCTGAGTGGTGTGCTCCCAGCACAAAGGGAATATTCAGTGGCAAAAAAGCCCAGTCCAGTGGGGCTGCATATTTGTTTTATCAGCAAATTGAAGGACGAAAACTGGACAGCCGCACTCCGAAATCACTTAAAATAAGTTGTCTTTTATTTTTCAACTGTACATACAGTCACTGCAACCAACAAAATACAGTATGGCCGATGCGTTTCACACTTACAATCAGTGCTTAGTCATGGCTCATGACTAAGCACTGATTGTAAGTGTGAAACGCGTCGGCCATACTGTATTTTGTTGGTTGCAGTGACTGTATGTACAGTTGAAAAATAAAAGACAACTTATTTTAAGTGATTTTGGAGTGCGGCTGTCCAGTTTTCGTCCTTCAATTTGCTGATAAAACAAATATGCAGCCCCACTGGACTTATTTTAAGTGATTTCGGAGTGCGGCTGTCCAGTTTTCGTCCTTCAATCTGCTATCATTAGCATTGCCAGCACCTTGGCGGTTCAACAACCCTTGATTGCACACGGGGCTCACCTGGAGCGGTGAGAAATTTGTCATATTTGTTTTATGCCAGCATTAAAGGGTTACTAATTTGTCCAGTTATAGTAAAAAGACAAAAAGGTATCCAGTGCATTTCGGGGGCCAGAAAACACCCCCTTCATTAGGGCTTAGGACAATCAAATGGAGTGTTTGGAAGACTTGAAAATTATCTTTGGCAGACAAATCTGTAGAAGAGATTCAGCAGGCAAACAAACGATCAGTCAGTGATTGTGCCAGTGTCAGAATGGTAAAAAGGCTGCAGAACACTGTCAGAGATGGGGGTAAAGGTTATGGAAGACTGCTAGAGATCCCTGTTAGTAAAGATCCTTTACCAAATAACTAGCAAAAGTGTGGGAAAATATAGATACACAAGTTGGAACAGTGGTGGCAGATGCACATGCCTGTTCAGTACAGTAAGAACAAGTGGGGTGTTGGTGAATATTTATGTGCAGAAGATTTAATAAGTGAAAATCGGGAGGATAGGGTGCAGAAAATATGGCAAGATCACAAGGAGGTGGGAGTGCAGGCATGGTCAGGGCCGTCTTTAAAGGGAAAGGGCAAAAAGGGGCAAAAGGGGAAGCTGCCCTGTGCCCTGTCATTGTTGTGGGACCAAAAGCAGCTGCCTCATACTTTAAACTATCCCCTTGCCCCTTGAAGTTCTAGTCATTTGCTGTGTCCTGTTATCTCAGTGCTGCCATTAATGCTGCCCAGCTCTACCATATTGTTGTGTACAGATGATTCACCTGCAGACCCCGTGTTTACATGTAAATAACCGTCATTCATATGTAAATAACAGGAGAATTTGTATGTAAATAGCGGCGGCATTCATATGTAAATAGCTGAGGCACTGTAACCTCTAGCAACCATTCAGTGAGCAGTATTACTGTACAGTAATCTTTAGAAACCAATCAACAAGAAGAAATCATGTGCTGTAACCTCTAGCAACTAATCAGTGAGCCGTATTGTGTGCTGTAACCTCTAGCAACCAGTCAGTAAGTGGTAATGATATGCTGTAACCTCTTGCAACCAATCGCAATCACTGCCTGATTTGATACAGTAAACTGATTTTAAGTCTAGCTGATATTTATTGTATGTCTCTGAGCAGGTGAAGAGCAAAATTGCATTGGGGGGGGGGGGGGGGGGCAAATTTTTTTTTGCCCAGGGTCCCATTACTATTAACCACTTTCGATCCCGGCCATTGCACTTTGACAACCAGAAGGTGGCTCTACAATGCGGGGAGGACGTCTATTAAAGTGAGGTGCCGATGCGCGTGCCTGGTGACCGCGATGTCCGCCAGGTACCCGCGATTGGCCGTTACACAGCCAAGAACGTGGATCTGTGTGTGTAAACACACAGATCCACATCCTGTCAGGGAGAGGAGACCAATGCTTGTCCCTTGTACATAGGGACACAGATCGGTCACCTCCCCCAGTCAGTCCCCTCCCCCCACAGTAAGAATTACTCCTAGGGAACACATTAACCCCTTCCTCGCCCCTAGTGTTAACCCCTTCCCTGCCAGTCACATTTATACAGTAATCAGTGCATATTTATAGCACTAATCGCTGTATAAATGTGAATGTTCCCAAAAATGTGTCAAAAGTGTCTGATGTGTCCGCCATAATGTCGCAGTACCAATAAAAATCACAGATTAACGCCATTACTAGTAAAAAAAATAATAATAAAAAAAATCTCATAATTCTGTCCCCTATTTTGTAGGCACTATAACTTTTGCGCAAACCAAACACTATACGCTTTTACCAAAAAAATGTAGAAGAATACGTATTGGCCTAAACTGAGGAAAAAAATTTTTTTTTTTAAATGGGATATTAATTATAGCAAAAAGTAAAAAATATTGTGTTTTTTTCAAAATTGATGCAATTTTTTGGGTTTATAGCGCAAAAAATTAAAATCACAGAGGTGATCAAATACCACCAAAAGAAAGCTCTATTTGTGGGAAAAAAGGACGTCAATTTTGTTTGGGCTGCCATGTCGCACGACCGCGCAATTGTCAGTTAAAGCGACGCAGTGCCGAATCGCAAAACGTGGCCTGGTCCTTTAGTTACAAAATGGTCCTGGGCTTAAGTGGTTAACCACTTAAGGACCGCCTACTGCACATTTACGTCGGCAGAATGGCACGGCTGGGCACATCAACGTATATATACGTTGGTTTCTAGTACCCAGCCGTGGGTCACGGGCGTGCGCCCGCGGCACGCTCCCGTGACCCGGCCCGAAGCTCCGGGACCGGGTCTGCGGGACTCGCGGACCCGATCGCCGCTGGAGTGCGGTGATCGGTCCCCGGAGCTGAAGAACGGGGAGAGCCGTGTGTAAACACGGCTTCCCCGTGCTTCACTGTGGCCGCACCATCGATTGCGTCATCCCTGTTATAGGGGGACATGATCGATGACGTCACACCTACAGCCAAACCCCCCTACAGTTGTAAACACACACAGGGAACACTCAAATCCTACAGCACCCCCTTGTGGTTAACTCCCAAACTGCAACTGTCATTTTCACAGTAAACAATGCAATTTAAATGCATTTTTTGCTGTGAAAATGACAATTGTCCCAAAAATGTGTCAAAATTGTCCGAAGTGTCCGCCATAATGTCGCAGTCACAAAAAAAAAAAAAAATCGCTTATCGCCGCTATTAGTAGTAAAAAATAAAATAATTTATAAAAATGGAATAAAACTATCCCTTATTTTGTAAACGCTATGGGCCAGATTCAGGTAGATGAGAGTATCTTTCCTCTGGAGTAACGCTTCTCATTTACGTTACTCTGAAGACCCTTTCAGCGCAAGTCCTGTAATTCACATAGCAGTTGCGCGTAAACTTGCGCCAGAGTAACGATAATGCGCTGGCGTAACCCGACGCAAGTGGAAGTGGGTGTGATCATATGTAAATGATGGGCGGAGCCCAGCGCAGAGGCTTACGTTCAGCGCATCATCCACGGAGCATGCGCAGTGAGTGCGGCTCCACTCGCCCCCCTTGTGCGCATGCTCACAACTTCCGTCGGCACCACTTCCTGGGAAACGTCAGCGCAATGCGTTCCGCTGGGCGCTTAAAAGCGCTGGCGGAAACGCCATTCCGGCGCAAAAGTATTTCCGCTTCCCCCCACCCCAGGGAAGATACTTTTGTTTGGTGATGGCTGCTCCCGCTACCCCCAGAGAGAGGAGGAACCTGAATTTTAATGCACAGGAGGTCTCGCTCATCATTTCGGCAATGGAGACGGATAATGCTTTTCTCCATGGCAAAAAAAGCCGAAAGACCAGCCGGGAGAGGAAGCAGGGCATCCTGGAGTCCATTGCTGCCAGGGTCAATGTCTTGGGCTACTCCACCCGGACTGCTGGGGACATACAAAAAAAAATTAATGACCTGCGGCGCAAGGTGAGGGACAAGGTGGCCTCCATCAGGAGGTATGAGAGGGGCACAGGTGGTGGTCCCCCATGTCCTGTCACCCTAACCGCAGAGGAGGAGGTGGTTGCTCGCTGCCTGGAGAGGGAGCAGGTGGAGGGGGTCGCAGGCTATGACTCCGTGGAGGAAGGCACAAGGACAGGTAAGTGTTTTATAATCCCCTATTTGTTGTTTTGCATTTGGGGGGGGGAGGGTACATGTGCCAAGTGTGTGGGACCACCAACATGTGTCTGCTTTGTGTCATCCACAGATGACGGAGCTGGGCCATCATCTGTCAGCGTGCATTCCACCCCATCCCCCCCACGCCATCGTGTGCCCGAGCCACTGGGTGGTGAAGAGGTTGTGGAGGAGGAGAGTGGCCACACCACACCTGCCGAGGTGGTTGTAGAGGATCCTGCTGTGGCAGAGCAGGACTTTACCTTAGTGTTGTCTGTCTCCTCCCCTTCTCCTGGGCCGTCTGTCGTCCCCTCCCCCATCCTTGGAAGCCCCTCAAGGGCGACTCCTTCCACCCGAGGACAACCATCTTCTGGCCCCAGGAAGGCGACCCAGAAGACCAGGGGGGTGTCTGATGGTGTCCAGGACCAGTTGGCGAGGGATCACGCCAGGCAGACGGAACAGATGGGGGCCATAGTTGGGCACTTACAGAAAGTGTCTGACAGCCTGGGCTCCTTTGCCAACCTCAGCAACGCAGTGCAGGATGTAAGCTGCAACTGCGCTGCAGTGGTCACCACTTTGGGGGAGGTGCAGGGGGATATTCGGCACCTTACTGCAGCCGTCCAGGCCAACAGTGCTGCCATCCGGGACCAGGGGAGGCTCCGGATGCAGGCCCAGACGAACTCCTACCTTGGACGGATAGCCAGGGCCTTGGAGGGCATGCAGGCCACACCTGTCAGGAGTGGCCCACCTGGGGATCAGCCACCTCCAGATGCCCCCCCACCCCCACCCACTCCATCCAGGCAGCTGCGGAGCCAGAGAGGGGCCCCCAGAAGAAGCCCCCGGCATCCCCGATGAGGCCTTTTTTTTTTTTATTGTTTTATATTTTTGATTTGGACATACTCAGGTCATGAGTTTATTTTTTATTTTTCTCAGGTTATGAGATTTTGTTTATTTTATTTATCAGGATATGATATTATTAATTTCTTTTTGTACTGCACACGGTCAGGAGTGCAGGGGACAGTGTGAATGGTGTGTGAATGTGAGGGGGTGGCACTCCTGAAAGTAAGGGGTGTCACCCTCGGCCGTGGTGGTGAAGTGAACCCCACGGCTGAATGAATGACGTGTGAAAGGTGTGTGAATGGACAGTGACATCATTGGGGCCTTGACGCTGGCGTTACTGCTCCCAACTCCTACATGCTGGACTTGGGCTAATCCAATGCGATGTGCATGTGGTGTGTGTGATCTAGGGACATCAGTGGTGTACATGCGTGCATTGTCTGTGTTATTAATGTTTTGGTTTAGTGTCCAAAGATGCCTACGGCGAGGACCCTCCTGACTGCTCTTCCATCAGCAGACTGGGTGTCCTCTGGCAGGTGGGGACTGTGTGGGTCGGGGGTCAGGTCATCACGTATGTCAATATGCAGGCCTTTTTTCATAGCAAAGTTATGTAGTATGCAACATGCACCGATGATCTGACACACAAAGGTAGGTGAATACAATAGGGCCCCCCCAGACTTATCCAGGCATCGGAAACGGGACTTCAGGAGCCCAAATGTTTGCTCCACCACTGCACGGGTTTTGATGTGTGCTTCATTGTATTTTCTCTCTCCTCTGGTTTGGGGGTTCCGGAAAGGAGTCATTAGATGGGGTCCCAGTGCATATGCAGAGTCACCTGGAAGGGAAAAGACAGGATAATGTTAGTCATGCATGTGCGATTTCTGTTGTGCATCACGGGAGGGGATAGTCATGCCTGACTCCCATGTCACTCACCAACCAGCCAGCTGTCCCCATACATGTTCTGGTTAAATTCTGCTGGGATGGGGCTCTGATTGTATATGTAGCTGTCATGGCTGGACCCGGGGTGTTTGGCACGGACGTGCCATATGAGGCGTTGGGCATCGGCTATCACCTGTACGTTGATGGAATGCCAATGCTTCCGATTGCGGTATATGTGCTCTGTGGCACTGGGGGGCTCTAGGGCCACATGTGTGCAATCAATGGCCCCCACAGTGCGTGGGAATCTGGCAATGTTGTAGAAATCTGTCATTGCCTTCTGCCGCAGCTCCTCAGTGGTGGGTCTGATGAACTGGTTGGACATGCGTCTGAGGATTGCAGGGACAACCTGGTGCACACATCTGCTCACGGAGGACTGTGACATCCCAGCCACCACTCCACTTGTACGCTGGAATGATCCACTTGCAAGGAAATGAAGTGTTGCCAGTACCTTCACCAGTGGCTGCACTGCTTGTGAGCGGTGTGTCTTGCTGGTGATGTCATCCTGCAGGGTTGTGGTTAGTTCAAGTATTGCATCAGGGCTGAATCTGAAGAGGCGATACACCTCCTCATCCCCCATGCCAAAGAGGTTCATACGAGTGCGGTATATCCTCTCACGTGGCCGCCTTCTTGGTTCCAGGGGACCCATCAGTAGTTCTAGGACCACAATTGCCCCTGGCATGTTGGCACACAGAGGTGTTGTCCTTGCAAGTGTTGTTGTTCAGCAAGCTCCTATCGTCGGTAACGCTGCTGTAGCTGCTCTCCTGCTGACCTGTGACCGTCTGGAGTAAAGATAAAGCAGCCTTTTGTAGAAATAACTTTGCGCCGGACGGACCAGATACGCGCGGCGCATGTAGCCAGCGTATGGTGCTAATCCGTTCGTGAATTGGGAAATCTCCCTCATTTGCATATTTGCAGGGGAAATCAATGGGCGCGACTGATGCGCCCAGCGAAAATAAGCGCTGACGATACTCTGGCGTCGGAACGTTCCGCCGGTCGCAAATGACCCGTTATTGGGCGCATCTAGTTTGGTGGGTACGGGCACATAGAAACGACGGCGCATCAGCACAGTTACGCGGCGCATATCCAAATACTCCAGCGCAAGTGTTCGTGAATCTGGCCCTATAAATTTAGCGAAAACCAAGTAATAAACGCTTATTGCGTTTTTTTTTTTTTTTTACCAAAAATAGGTAGAAGAATACGTATCGGCCTAAACTGAGGGAAAAAAAATGTTATATATATTTTTGGGGATATTTATTATAGCAAAAAGTAAAAAATATTGAATTTTTTTCAAAATTGTGGCTCTATTTTTGTTTATAGCGCAAAAAATAAAAACCGCAGAGGTGATCAAATACCACCAAACGAAAGCTCTATTTGTGGGGAAAAAAGGATGCCAATTTTGTTTGGGAGCCACGTTGCACGACCGCGCAATTATCAGTTAAAACGATGCAGTGCCGAATCGCAAAAAGGGGCAAGGTCCTTTAGCAGCATTTTGGTCCGGGTCTTAAGTGGTTAAACCCTGCATATATTGTTTCTGGGAAAAATAATAGACAACTATTTCTGCTTTACTACAATGAAAAAAAAGAAACTAGGTGAACTGAAACTGAAGAATGCTGTACGTTAGGTCAGGTAAGATATAAAAAATGTCATGAAGCCTGGTGTCGACGTTTCCTTTTAGGAAAAAAGGGTTAAAACTTAAGAAGCATAATACTCCAAAAGGTTAATTTACAGAGAATCAGGAAAGAAAATTATACAAATCGTCATGTAAGTATTAGTAATATTATTGTAGGCCTATATACAATGTTAGTTGCTTAGTAAAATCCTGTACTCACCATTCACATGAAGGAGATAGAAGCAAATTACGTAAAAAATCATTGCCGGTTCTCAGATGACCCTACAGATGATAATCGCTGCACATAGCTTTGTGTAGTCTGAACTCACTTTCAGTGTCTGCAGATCTAATTCTTTCTGTGGACAGGTCCTCCTCCTACAAACATTGCATGACTAAGTGTTCCAGATTACTTCTGCTAGTGGACCACAAAATACGAAGAAACTGAAACACAAGAGACCACTGACTTTGTATTCTCACCATCACTGATCTTCCATTATGACTAATTATTCTGTCATCTTTAGGAGAAATGAGATACGGTAGTTGTTTCCTGCACAGATATGACTTGTTAGATGACATTTCAAGGGGATCTCTGAGAAAAGGGCATCCCTGATATATTTTTACTCTTGATTAGGCCTCTCCATTTCTGATAAACCAAACAAAGGTGTGCCTAATCCAGAACAAGAAAGGGGATAAGACTTAAACAGTGTATGAGGCAGTATGTGCAGTAGCAGCAGGGCCGCTGATAAGGCAGTACAGCCAGCCCTCCTGTACTGGGCCCAGGCCTCACCAGCCAAGCAGGAGGGTCAGCAGTACTGCCTTATTGCTGACACTGGTGCAGTGCTTCTGGTTTCTACTTTTCTTTTCTTCCTCCAGCTGCACTGCAGGAGAATCGGTTCTACTGTAGTATCTACGCCCCCTTGTCCCTGCTGTCTAGGACCCCTCTGTGCTCCTTTCCTTTGCAGTGTTGGTGTTTTCCTTTCTGTCCTGCTAGTAGCTGCTGAGGGCACACACGCAGTTTTTTTTCAGGATAGGGGGGCTCACTGTCCTGAATGAACACATCACCCTGAATGAACACCGTGAGCGATCAATACCGATCGCTCATTGTGGAGGTTCAGATATTGTCTCCATGCTGCTATTCACTTGAATTGCTATTGTTAAAAGAGGGTATAATTGCTGCCATGGCTGCAAAGCATAGCATCGTAAATGTTTCATTTATCAGCAAAAAATTTTTTTGATATTTTTGATATTGATATTTTTGAAGGAGGGGTCCCTGTCAGGTAGGCTGTATGGGACTCCATGTGGGGGGTGTATAATAATAAGGGGGCGCTAATAGTAAGTGATTAATAAATTCCAACAATAGTTTGAAACAATATATTAACTATAAGGTTAACAATATACTAGTGATTTAAAGTGCAAGTTCTTATATAATGACAACATCAAAAAATAGGTGCAAGCAGGTCCAAAACATGCAGTAAGGGCTCTTTCACACGGAGCGGATCCGTATTGATCCGCCCAGTGTGTGTCCGTCTGCTCAGCGGGGATCATCCGTAAATCCCTGCTGAGCTGTCAGCTGACAGGGCTGTCCCCGCACAGTGTGCAGGGACTGCCCTGTCTTTTCTCCACTCTCCCCTATGGGGAATCGGATGAATACAGACCGTGTGTCCGTATTCATCCGATCCGATCCGCCAGACGGAAGAAAAATAGGATTTTCTTCCGTCCGAAAAAACGGATCTTGACGGAGGCGGATGATTGCGGGCGTTAGCGGATGCGATCCCATAGGGATGCATTGTGAGTCCGTAAACAGACATTTGAAAAGCGGACCGTTCGTCCGCTTGTGTGAAAGGGCCTTAATGGTCACTAAATGATAAGCATTGGTAAGTCCATGCATCAAATGGTTGACTTGAGAGTAGACACCATCACCACAGTTGGTGGCCTAAGGTCTGTACTGGTACCTGGATGGGACTGGCCAAGAATGGACTCCAACAGAAAAAATTATCATGGATAAAATGAAGAAAAAAGGGCCATAGTGAAGTTCTGCGATTTATTGTAAAACAGATTAAAAACTTAAGCCCAATGGCCGCTTACTTGTGCAAGTGCCGAGACCTTGGCACTAAGGAATCAAGCGTATCGCACATACGTCGAGGCATTCCTGGTCATGTTCAGCCACTTCCAGATTTGGCACAGAAGGGCGGTGGAACGCACCCCACACCTACGAGAGTGAGACACACTGCAGCTGGTGCTCCACGTCACATCTAGCTGCAATACGCTTGATCCCTTAGTGCCAAGGTCTCGGCACTTGCACAAGTAAGCGGCCATTTGGCTTTTGTTTTTAATCTGTTTTACAATAAATCGCATAACTTCACTATGGCCCTTTTTTCTTCATTTTATCCATGATAATTTCTTCTGTTGGAGTCCATTCCTGGCCAGTCCCATCCAGGTACCAGTACAGACCTTAGGCCACCAACTGTACTAAAGCTCCACCTGATCCTTTTTTCATACGAAGGGTTATGGTGGTAGGCACTTACCTCTACCTCTCATCGGGTGTTGTCAGTTTGATATCTGTTCCGTGGTGATGGTCATTTTTTGGACCTGCTTGCACCTATTTTTTGATGTTGTCATTATATAAGCACTTACACTTTAAATCACTATTATATTGTTGACCTTATAGTTAATATATTGTTTCAAACTAGAATTTGGAATTTATTTATCACTTACTATTAGCGTCCCCTTATTATACACCCCCCACATTGCCAAAGTTGTTTTCACACCACTTTAGGGGAGCAGCTTCTTTAATAAATTTATATTTTTATTACCATAGCGTGGAGTTCTTTATTCATTAATTTGTATGGGACTCCATACCTTCTATCAGCAGCCCTGAGTAGAAGAGTGTGAAGGGTATGACCGGAAGCAGCATGTACAGGAGTGGATAGTGGAGGGTAAGACAGTGGGCAGTATTTACAGGAAAGGAGTGTGGAGTGTATGACAGTAGCCAATTTGTGCAGGAGAGGAGTACAGAATGTATTACAGTGGGCAGGATAGGAGTGCGAAAGGGTATGATAGTGGGCAGTATGTACAGGAGTGAACAAACATCATATGCAGCCTGTGCCCATCATATGCAGCATCTGTGCCCATAATATGCAGCCTCTGTGTTTACCATATGAAGCTTCTGTGCCCATCATACACAGCTTCTGTACCCATCGTATGCAGCCTTTTGTTGCCATCATATGGAGCCTCTGTGCCCATCATACACAGCCTCTGTGCCCATCATATGCAGCCTCTGTGCCAGTCTGTGACACCCCCCACTCGCCGTCTGACCAGCACTTACCCCATCCTTGTGGCAGGTCAGGCAGCGGGTGTTGGTGGCGAGCTGTGGGAGATGCAGAGGGTCAGGCAATAGCTCCTGTAAACACCATGCGCCTCTTCTTCCATCCCATTAGGCATCCAATCAGAGAGCCTGTGCCTTTAGCCAATCAGGTGATGGGTATTAGACCCGCACCTCCTAATTGGCTGAGAGGCGGTTCAGTGTTAGAAAAACTAATATTAATTTGCTTTTCTGACACACCTGGATGAACTGCAAGCTCAATGCTCTGCGCTCAAGTCCACCTTTTTTTAAGCCTATGGCTCTAATCAGGTGCTTAAAAAAAACACCCCTGCCACTATAATTGAGGTACCCGGCATCCGAAAAGGGGCTGGATGCATTAGTAGGGGGTGGCTGCAGTGGCCATAGATAGATTCATGCTATGAATGCATGTGAGCTCCCCAGTCATGCAGCTCCAGACCATGACACTCCCACCACCATGCTTGACTGTAGGCAAGACACACTTGTCTTTGTACTCCTCACCTGGTTGCCGCCACACACACGCTTGACACCATCTGACACTCAGGGGTGTACTCACTTTTGTTGCCAGTGCTTTAGACTTTAATGGCTGTGTGTTGAGTTATTTTGAGGTGACAGCACATTTACACTGTTATACAAGCTGTACACTCACTACTTTACATTGTAGCACAGTGACATTTCTTCAGTGTTGTCACATGAAAAGATATAATAAAATATATGTACAAAAATGTGAGGGGTGTACTCACTTTTATGAGATACTGTAAATGCAAATGCATGGAACACCTCCGCATGCTACATACAGACAAAACATGATCGTAATATATAATAAGGCTTACCTCTAGGTAAAATTAACTTCTCCTAAACCTGCACGGTTTAGGAGATGTACACCTTTCATGCAGCCGCTGACGTCAGTGGCCCATGCGTGCTGAAGGCGCGGGAATAATGTCCAGCTACTCACAGAGCCAGAGCATGCAAACCCAGAAAAATTGCAGAAGGAACATGTCAGCCCCCTCAGTGTTGACTTGGTGAGCCTCATTCTAAGGTAAATATTTCATAATGTGCTAGTATTACTAGCACATTATGTTATTGTCTTGCAGGTTTTTTTTGTGAGGGGGGTTTACTATCACTTTAAAGGTGTAGTGCCTTTAAATCATGAGTGTGAAAAAAAAAGGATGCTCTCACTGTGAATCCTGATATCAATACATATAGGCAATTGTATATAATATGAGTTTAATGTAATTGTTCAAATGTCCAAAATTGGAAATGTGAAATTCAAAAATCAATTAAAAAAGTCCATCATTATTGGTGATATTCTTAATCAAATATTAAAGTGCTGTAAACAAAGTCATGCAGTCCGTGTTCCCCAATGTGCCTGCTCACTTACCAGCTGCTATAGACTCCCATAACAGAAGTCCTATGCGCTTTGAAAATCATCTTAGATGCTGGGATAAGTAATCCTCCAACAAGGCTCCTTCTTTGTAGATAAATATTTTCCTCAAGTGTAGTATAATGACACAAAAAAGGAAAGTATATAGCGTAATTCCGTTTATTACAATGGTAGTATAAAACACAGTATTGCACTCTCTTTGTACAAGATAAAACAAGCATAAAAAAACGAAACCTGAAGTCCGCCGCCACTTGCGGGTCACCGGCCGGATCTGACGTCATCACCCGCGGTCACCGGGTTATCTGCCATTATACTACATGAGGAAGATCCTTTTTTTTTTCCCCTATTTTAAATATTTTATTGAATTTTATAATGATCAACAAAATCCCAACAGAGCATATACAATAATATAATAGAAATCGATATTCCATTAACAGACCATGTACAATAGTATAGTAGAACAAGGTGTAATCATTCAGGAAAGTAACTCTTATAAATGTAAATGAAAATAGATAACCTAGCGGATTGTATGTTAAGATAGAGGAAGATCTTTATCTACAACGAAGGAGCCTCATTGGAGGACTATTAATCCCAGCATCTAATATGATTTGCAAAGGGCATAAGACTTCTGTTATTGGAGTCTATGGCAGCTGGTGGGTGAGCGGCCACATAGGAGGGGAGCACAGACTGCACATGCTACTATACATATCATTAGTTACAAGAACTGATGCCAAAGATTTAAAGGGTTGTAAAGGTAATTATTTTTTCCCTAAATAGCTTCCTTTATCTTAGTGCAGTCCTTCTTCACTTACCGCATCCTTCCATTTTGCATTTAAATGTCCTTATTTCTTCTGAGAAATCCTCACTTCCTGTTCTTCTGACTGTAACTCCACACAGAAATGCGAGGCTTTCTCCCTGGTGTGGAGAAAGCCTCTTGAGGGGGGGGGGGCGAGCAGGAGTGTCAGGATGCTCTCTACTTTGCAGATAGAGAAAGGAGCTGTGTGTTTGAGGGCGTCCTGACACTCCTGCTCGCCTCCTTCCCCCTCAAGAGGCTTTCTCCACACCAGGGAGAAAGCCTTGAATTACTGTGTGTAGTTACAGACAGAAGAACAGGAAGTGAGGATTTCATGGAAAAGCCACTTTTGTATTTTCTATATACAGTATATTATATTCTGCATATTCATAGTCTAAGGTGCCACAACCCCTTTAGCAATATTTACTGGACTCATTTCACACATTAAACTCATTTTGAATAAAAGGAAGTTTATTTTTGGTGGTTAATGTCAGATAAGCGGAAGGATGTTGACAGATAACCCAATATCTCATACTGCATACTGTTTATATGTTAGGTAGAAGAATCTGCATAAGTGGCTATTACCATGTATTTATTCATGAACAAATAAATTATGGTTTTCTGGTGCTAGAACTGATGGGCATGGAGCGCAGTTGGATTGTGCCCACAAATAAAAGCATCCTTCAAAATCTATGGCCAATATTACCCGTAAGAGTGATCACATTGAACAATAGACTTCATTAAGCTGGCCATACACTATACAATTTTCTTGTTCAACTTTTCTTTACATTTACCAAAACCATATAATATAGGGTCAAACCTAAACTCTTTCAATTTGAAATCTATTAGGCAGGCCATTGTACTACATAGTTGAAGGTAAATCTAAAGGAAATTGAACAAGAAAATTGTATAGTATATGGCCAGCCTTAGTCAGCAATGGAAAATATCAAGGCTCTGATCATTGACAATTTTTTTTTATCCTATTTTAGATACAGGTGTGAAAAAATGATCTTGTAACAAGACATTCACTGATCGTTTAAAAATATAGCAATGGTGAAACTTGTGGTGACCAAAAATGTGTTAAAAGCCAAAGCCTTGTTTTTGTATTTTGTATTTAGATAAAATACCTTCTGCCAGGTTTTATATCTTAGGCCCTGTACACACGATCAGACATGTCCGACAGACCGTTTACATCGGACCACGCTGAATTGTCTGTTGGTCTGATGTGTGTACACACCATCGGACCAAAATCCCCTCGGACCAGAACGCAGTGACGTAGAACACAACGACGTGATGAAAAAACGAAGTGCAATGCTTCCAAGCATGCGTCGACTTGATTCTGCGCATGCGGGGGATTTTGGTCCGATGATTTCATGTACTAACCATCGAATCTGTCCGACGGACAGGTTTCCAGCGGACATGTTTTCAAGCATGTTTGGAAATTTTTGTCCGCTGGAAAACGGTCCGAAAAGCCGTACACACGATCGAACATGTCCGCTGAAACTGGTCTGCGAAGCAGTTTCAGCAGACATGTTCGATCGTGTGTACGCGGCCTCTGTTTTCCGTCTGGGGAGGTTCAGTGGTGCCCATTGTCACAGGCACAGAAGGTAATGGGTATGGCGATCGCACTCCTAGTCTCACCTTGCACAGAGACTTTCCAGCTTGAGGGGCAACAATGTAACGCCAGCTGTCTTCAGCTCTCAACCGTGTGCTGAGAGGCAGAGCCAGCTGTCAATGATTGACAGCTGGGTGGATCCCGACAATAGTGTTGAGATTCTTCCAGAGCCTGGAGCAACTCTCTGACATCAGCTGATATTGGACTATGGCCCACTGTCAGCCGACTTCTGTAAGGCATGGTTCACACTGATGCAAGTTCATAACGAATGGGATACATCAAAAAACATTCTAAATTCGCATGTCATCCATAAAGTCATTGTTTTTAATAACGGTCGTTCCCATGCGATTCCTCTATTAATACGATGCGATAAAAAAAAAAGAGTCTTGTGCGAGTTTACAGCATTGCTTTGCAAATCTAATCTCCATATACATAAATGTAAATCGTTCTGGAATCGCATTGATGGTTCACATATGTGCAAATTCCAACACACTACTCTCCACAAAAACCAGGAAGTTAAACACTTTTTTTACATTATGATTCCATTGGCTAGAACATCAATGGCAGCAACGTCCAACTCCTAAAATTTGCGGTAAAATCACAGTAAATTCGCACCTCACATAAGACAAAAAACGGAACAAATTCACAGCTCAGCAGTGTGAACCGAGCCTTATGGCCCGTACACACGATCCGAATATCGTATGAAAAATGTCGTCCGAGGAAGAATCGAACGATAATCGGATCGTTGGTACAGAGCTTTTGAGAGCCGATCACGACAGTTCATCCGATATTATTTTATCGGACATGCACGAAAAATTCTCGTACAAATTTCTTTTAGTCAGTACAGTATACAAATACATTACAACACATGACATCACTTCCGATTTTGTTTTGTGACTTTAACTGCTTAAGGACCGCCTACTGCACATTTACGTCGGCAGAAAGGCACGGCTGGGTACATCAACGTATATATACGTTGGTTCTAGTACCCAGCCGTGGGTCACGGGCGCGCGCCCGCGGCGCGCTCCCATGACACGGTCCGAAGCTCCAGTGCTGGAGTGTGGCGATCGGTCCCCGGAGCTGAAGAACGGGGAGAGCCGTGTGTAAACACGGCTTCCCCGTACTTCACTGTGGCTGCAACATCGATCACGTCATCCCTGTTATAGGGGGACGTGATCGATGATGTCACACCTACAGCCACACCCCCCTACAATTGTAAACACACACAGGGGACACTCAAATCCTACAGCGCCCCCTTGTGGTTAACTCCCAAACTGCAACTGTAATTTTCACAGTAAACAATGCAATTTAAATGCATTTTTTGCTGTGAAAATGACAATTGTCCCAAAAATGTGTCAAAATTGTCCGAAGTGTCCGCCATAATGTCGCAGTCACGAAAAAAAAAAATCGCTGATCGCCGCTATTAGTAGTAAAAAAAAAAAAATAATAAAAATGCAATAAAACTATCCCATATTTTGTAAACGCTATAAATTTTGCGAAAACCAACCAATAAATGCTTATTGCAATTTTTTTTTTACCAAAAATAGGTAGAAGAATACGTATCGCCCTAAACTGAGGAAAAAAAATGTTTTTTTTATATATTTTTGGGGGATATTTATTATAGCAAAAAGTAAAAAATATTGCATTTTTTTCAAAATTGTCGCTCTATTTTTGTTTATAGCGCAAAAAATAAAAACCGCAGAGGTGATCAAATACCACCAAAAGAAAGCTCTATTTGTGGGGAAAAAAGGACGCCAATTTTGTTTGGGAGCCACTTTTCCACGACCGCGCAATCGTCAGTTAAAATGACGCAGTGCCGGATCGCAAAAAGGGGCAAGGTCCTTTACCTGCATTTTAGTCCAGGTCTTAAATGGTTAATACCCTAATTGGTTTCTACCTTCGACTATTAAGCGAAAAAAGTCGTATGATCTGTCGTACAATATTCGGTTCGTGTGTAGGGGGCATAAGTGTACTCCTATGACCCATAATAAAAAAAAAATTGGCCATACCTCTCTAAATATTTGATATGACTAGTTAAAAAGTATAAAACATAACATACAGTTACAACCATATTATTTTATGTTTCCATAACACCATAATAAATTGGAACAATAACCTTTATTATAGCACAAAAATACTTATTTTTATGGGTTTGAAAACGTCATTTATAAACATTATATTTCAAACACTTTCTTCCTCCAATTTTCACTTATTATGTTTCACTTGTTAATGATTTAATCCCTGCAGAGAGAGAAATTGTTAGAGAGTATGAGCGTCAAGTACTAGTCAGCATTGCAATATTTTTGCTCCACATAATAAACTCTATATAAGCTAAGTTATCTGAAATATTATATCATCTCCAATATTGCCAGGGGGCTGGCTATAATTTCTTCGATCGTGTGTACGGCCTAGCGGACAGGTTTCCAGCGGACAAAAGTTTCTAAACATGCTTAGAAACTTGTCCGCTGGAAACCTGTCCGTCGGACATGTCCGATGGTTAGTACGCCCAACCATCGGACCGAAATCCCACACATGCGTCGAATTGATTCAACGCATGCGTGGAAGCATTGAACTTCCTTTTGCCAGCACGTCGGTGTCTTGTACGTCACCGCGTTCTGGTCCGCAGGGATTTTGGTCTGATGGTCAAAATATCCCTTCAGACATGTCCGATTAAAACGGTCCGTCGGACCTGTCTCATCGGACATGTCTCCTCGTGTGTACAAGGCCTTAAAGGAGGACTGTACTTAAAAAAAAAAAATAAAATCATTAGATTTATACATTTAGAAACCAATCAACATTGTAAATGTAACTTCTACCCTCTTTGATTGTACTTTTAGAACACGTTTAACCGCTTCCCGACCGCCGCACACATATATACGTCGACACAATGGCACTCCTGGGCAGAAGGATGTATAAATACTTCCCCTCGCCATTGTGTACACACGCCATGCACTTGACTGCCGCGATCGTTTCACGGAGAGATAGAGCGGGGAGATGCTAATGTAAACAAGCATCTCCCCACTCTGCCTAGTGACAATGACAGTGATCACCGCTTCCTGTAATCAAAAACGGTGATAACTGTCTCGTCACACACAGCCCATCCCCACTACAGTAAGGAACACTCACTAGGGCACACTTAACCCCTACAGCGCCAACTAGTGGTTAACCACTTCACTGCCAGTGTCATTTTCACAGTAATCGGTGCATTTTTATAGCACTGATTTCTGTAAAAAAATTGTCAAAAGTGTCCGATGTGTCCGCCATAATGTCGCAGTCATGATAAAAATCGCTGATCGCCGCCATTACTAGTAAAAAAAAAAATATTAATAAAAATGCCATAAAACTGTCCCCTATTTTGTTTCAATGGTTTTTATTGGAGATTTTTTATCAAGTAGATAATGGACAATAACACAACATTAGGTACATGTGAAAAACAAGAAGTAAATAGGAGTATGCTGCAGTCAATACAGGTAATGCAACAGATTAATATTAAATACCAAGAGTATTTGTTGGGGACTTGTGCGTGCCTTTTTCAGGGAAATAACTATATCTGGTCACCCACGATCTCTCTATTTGGTCGCGGCAACCAGCATCAGAAAATAATAAAACAAAGTAACCCCTTTTGTCTCAATCACTGTCTGAGGCCTAACATAACAGTTAAGCAGACTCTTTTACCTGAGGCATAGTGGTAGAGAGCATAACACATAAAGCATAGAGCATAACATAAAAAAGAAAAGAAAGAGAACAAATATCAACAGTTTAACAGGATAACAAGAAAACATGTGCCCTTTTCTCACCAGACTGTTCACCATATTAAATCAGTGCTAATTATGCATTCTTTCTGACAAGTTTCCATTCCTGCCAAGGTCCCCATAGTGTAACCACCATCTCATAGTTTCCGAATGCCGACGCATGGAGGATTTCATATGTACTATGTGTTTGCACAGTGCTTATGACTTCTGGAAGTGAGGGAGGAGCAAAGTTCTTCCAATGTCTGAGTATGACTAGTCGTGTGGCCATAAGAATGTGTAAAACTACCGTCCTGTGTGAGGTGGGTAGCGAATCGATCCCCATAGAACTGTCCCCTATTTTGTAGACGCTATAACTTTTGCGCAAACCAATCAATAAACGCTTATTGAGTGTTTTTTTTTTTTTTTTTACCAAAGATATGTAGAACAATACGTATCGGCCTAAACTGAGGAAAAAATGTTTTTTATATATTTTTGGGGGATATTTATTATAGCAAAAAGTAAAAAATATTGAATTTTTTCAAAATTGTCGCTCTATTTTTGGTTATAGCGCAAAAAATTAAAACCGAGGTGATCAAATACTACCAAAAGAAAGCTCTATTTGTGGGGAAAAAAGGACGTCAATTTTGGTTGGGAGCCACGTCACAAGACCACGCAATTGTCAGTTAAAGTGACTCAGTGTTGAACCTCAAAAAGTGGCCCGGTTAAAGTTCACCTTTTCGGGAAGAGTTTCACTTTTCATAATAAATAGAAGCCTCTTCTAATGTACTTTCTGCTCAAGCCATCCCAATGTGCTTATCTCTCACTTACCTCATCTATACCAGCTTTCATAGGGGTGGGCAAGGGGCACACCCTAATCACTACATGCAGTGCCGATTCCCTGTACTGCCTGTGCTTCCCCCGGCAGTGCTGCTGGCTTCCCTCCTCTCCTATCCCCCTGGCTGATACGAGGGATGTTTCAGAATGGAGAGTGGGCGAAGGGGCTAGTAAATATGTACCGTATGTATCGGCATATACCGTGAAAATCAGGACAAAATCGTGGGTGCGCGATATACGCCGATACCCGCTTTCCCGCGCCGAGTTTAAATACTGCGCCTGCATATACCGAGCGCAGTACACTCGTGTATAGTCGGGCAGGCTCGGCTCCTCTCACGCTCACGTCCTGGACGTACAGGACATGAGCGCGAGAGTAGCCGAGCCTGCCCGACTATACACAGGTGTACTGCGCTCGGTATATGCAGGCGCAGTATTCAAACTCGGCGCGGGGAGGACGCCGCAGAAGGACGCCGGACCCGACGAAGAGGACACCTGAAGCCGCAGACGGACGCCGGACCCGACGAGGCCACCGATGGACGCCGCGCAAGACACCAAAACTGTAAGTACAAAAATCTTTTTTCCACAGGAATGCGGGTCCACTTTAGGGGTGAGCGCTATACGCCGGAGCGCGCAATACCCCGATAAATACGGTAATTTACCTGCCCCTTCAGTTTCTAAATGAACACACTCTCTCACTGTGTTCAATCACAACTGAAGCATAGTAGACTGTGTTTACTATGCTTCAGTTTGTGAATGTACAGGAAGCCACTCAGCACCGAGCACTTCCCACTCATTCACTGTCCAGTGCAGCTGAGGTTACAGAGAAAGGCATGTATGTTTGAGCTTTGGGGTGCTCACATTTCCAAACTACCATTCAGGGACACCCTCCCTTCCCAAAAATCAGCTTGTGCTGTAACGAATCACAGCACAGTGATTGGACACAAGAGGAGGGATTTATGATTTCTCCAATCACAAGCAGGGGTGGGATTGTGCTACTCCAGGCATTCCCAGCCAGAACAAGTACTGTCAGCGAGTAAAGCAGTGATGTGGCGGCCTTTTTGGGGGCATCAGATTGGCCGGGGGGTGGCTGTGTCAGTTTCATTCCGGGACACTGTATTGTCCTGGAATGAATGTGCCCAGGACAGACCTGCAAAATGCGGGACTGTCCTGGGCAATCCGGGACACCTGGTCACCCTAGTTGCTCACCCTATGCAATGGGCTGCGCACACTTGCGGCAGCTATCTGTTTATTTGAGTTTTTGAAAAATGTTTTCTGCTTCCATCACTTCCTGTAAATCATCTCCCACCATGCACCAGTACATCACAGAATAGGCATGTATCTGAATCTGTCTGTCTGATTTGACAAATTGAATGGATTGTTTAGGTGAGTATTCCAGAGTTTTGGAAAATCTAAAGGTAATTGTATAGAGATTGTACATTAAGATTGTATGGCCACCTTTATACAAGTACATAGGAGGACAGAGTGGACGAAGACACTCCGCTGTCAGGCCCCATTTACACCTCCACATAGCGTTTTTATTTTTAAGGGTGCTTTTAGGAGCGATTTTGCTTGTCATGCATATGGCAGCCCATTCACTTGAGTGGGCTTCCCTATTAATGACAATTGCCCCAAAGCAGCTAAATAATCTAGTGATACCTGCACCACAAACTGTGTGTTAACTGAAAAAATACAAATAATATGTGATAATATATTTCTTGCTGCTGTCCCTAGAGCAGGAGAAGAGTGGAGTGGTGACAGGGATGCTGGATTGATAGATTTGGACCAAGGATTTGTTTACCATAAGAAAGCGAGTTCTGACCCTACTTAGTGGCCGAGGTCACAGGAATTTTCAGAGTTACTATCCAGTGGGGGTTTGTGGCAATTACACTTTGAAGATCAGAGCATACAAATGGTTACAAAAGCACATTTAAGGATACATGCAAATATTGTGTGAATTAGGCAAGCGCCAGAGGCGGCTCTCTAATTAGACAAATTAGGTCTAAGGCCTAAGGCGTCGTGCTCCCAGGGGCCTCATGGCCGCCTAACTTAGAGACACAATGGAGTAGTGCTATGGAGGTTCCAGCCAGATGTAAAACCCCCTCACATGGTGAAGGCAGGCTAGTCAGTTTAGCTTAATTTACAGTGTGTAGAGGATATATATACATCTCTAGGAGTTGTACATATATTTATACACTGTATAGCTTAGCTAGATCAGCTATTCCTATTTGTCTGGCAGGAGATTG
The DNA here is from genome assembly GCA_029574335.1 of Rana kukunoris. Classification (NCBI taxonomy): domain Eukaryota; kingdom Metazoa; phylum Chordata; class Amphibia; order Anura; family Ranidae; genus Rana; species Rana kukunoris. Next base: position 449,046,998 of record CM056051.1, read on the forward strand.
TGCTAGCTGCAGTGTTCTAACGTGTTGTATTGCCTGTGTGCAGTTTAGTTTACACCTAAACCAGGCATGTCCAAAGTCCGGCCCGGGGGCCAAATGTGGCCCCCCTGTTGATTTAATATGGCCCCCCTGGGGATTTGCATATATATATTGTTTATGGCCCCCGGTGGCCACAAAAGATATATACTGTATTTATTGGCACTACCTTGGAGGTGGCAGGACGAGCGCTGTCAGATTACACAAAGAGAATCTCCTGTTTATTCAGCAGTGTCTCTATTAGAAGTCCCGTCTCCTGGGATGCCATTGGGTGACTGTTCTGTCTATCATAGGAAGCGGGACTTTGTATTAAAGAGGCCACAGGGTAAACAAGAGATTTTCCGGTTTGTAATCTGTCGGCACTCATCCCGCCCCCCTCCCTCTGCCCTCCGAGGCTGCAGATGGGCATCGTTCAGGCTGCACTGATGGCAATGGTAATGCTACATTCATGGCACATGTGAGGCTGCATTGGTTGCAATGGTAAGGCTGCATTGATTGCAATGGTAAGGCTGCATTTATGGCACATGTAAGGCTGCATTTATGGCACATGTGAGGCTGCATTGGTTGCAATGGTAAGGCTGCATTGGTTGCAATAGTAAGGCTGCATTCATGGCAATACTAAGCCTGTGCGTGTTATACGCCGATAAATATGGTATATCCAGATAACACGGCCAAGCTCATCCTCGGTCCTAAGCAGCGCTCTGGGATTCGTTGGGGCCACAAAATAAATATATACAGTGTATCCAAATAACAGGCCCAAGCTCATCTCTTCACCACACACAGCCGCAAGATAATTCTTAGTATTAGTATTAGTATTAGTATTAGTGCTCAGACATGTATTAGTGCTCACACTAAATGTTAATGGTTCAAAGAATGTCAGGCAAAATAGTCGGCCCTCACGCATGTTCATCAAATCTGGCCCTCTTTGAAAAAAGTTTGGACACCACTGACCTAAACGTACTCGGTGTTTACTGCACGTTTTGCTATTTAATAGCACCTAAACGCATTTGCTATTACTGCACGTGTGCTTTTTAATAGCACCTAAACGTACTCGGTGTTTACTGCACGTTTTGCTGTTTAATAGCACCTAAACGCATTTTCTGTTACTGCACGTTTGCTGTTTAATAGCACCTAAACACAGTTGCTGTAACTGCACGTTTGCTGTTTAATAGCACCTAAACGCATTTGCTGTAACTGCACGTGTGCTGTTTAATAGCATTTAAACGCATTTGCTGTTACTGCACGTGTGTTTAATAGCACCTAAACGCAGTTGCTGTTACTGCACGTGTTTAATAGCACCTAAACGCATTTGCTGTAACTGCACGTGTGCTGTTTAATAGCACCTAAACGCATTTGCTGTTACTGCACATGTGTTGTTTAATAGCACATAAACGCATTTTCTGTTACTGCACGTTTGCTTAATAGCACCTAAACACAGTTGCTATAACTGCATGTTTGCTGTTTAATAGCACCTAAACGCATTTGCTGTTACTGCATGTGTGCTGTTTAATAGCACCTAAACGCATTTTCTGTTACTGCACTTGGTGCAAGGTGTGTGTACTGATTTTGTCCTGTACAGGCCATTAAAATGTCTGGAAGGACAACAAAGAGAGGCAGAGAGTCACAAGGGCAAGCAGGCTCTGCATCTAGAGGCAACACTGGTGGTGGACACGGTGCATCCTCTTCAGCACGTGGCTGTGGCCGCTCGTCCTTCTATTTGGGAGCTGGCCGTGTTGAGCCTCAACATGCAGAGAAATTAGTAGAGTGGATGACCAATCCTTCCTCATCCTCCTCATCCTCTCACCCAGGCTGACCTAGTCCCACCATGTCCTCCTGAGGAGTCCCCAGAACTGTTTCAACACAGTGTTGGGTACATGCTGCATTAAGATGCGCAGCGTTTTGAAGGCTCCGATGATGGAACACAGATAGAGGAAGGCATTAATGTGAGCCCAGAGAGGGGGGGTGCCCGAGAGGGACAGCAATCTGGCAGTGATGTTCCCCCAGCTGGAGCATACTGCCAGGTTTTCGACAGTGATGAGGAGGAAGGGGATGATGAGGTCACTGACTCTACATGGGTGCCTGATAGGAGAGAGGAGGAGGAAGAGGAGGAGGAGGAGGACCAGGCACAGGCACATCTCCAAAGAGGCAGGATGCCCTCCAGGGGCCAGCTTAAGGGCAGCACACCAACTGCATTACATGTGCAGGGTGCTGCTGTGTCTCAACATTACTGCAAAAGTTCTTTGGTGTGGGCCTTTTTTGAGACATGTGCATCAGATCGCACCGTGCATCACCCGCTTGGGCACCACAGTGTACGGTTTATGAGATATCCCCTGTTCCCTGCATGTGCCGATGTAATCGACACATGTGCACTAAAGCAAACTGATGCAATGGTAAGTATGTGCCGTTGCTTCATTCTGTGTGCCGTTACCGGCGGCTCCCGCGCGCATGTGCGGAAGTGACGTCATCACAGCGCCGGAGCCGCGATACCCAGAAGTAACTCCCGGGAGAGTTGTCGACGGCCGGAGGGGGGTAGGAGGGCAGCTGCAGGGGCTTCGATCTAAGGTAAGTAATTCATAATGAGCTAGTATGCTATGCATACTAGCTCAGTATGCCTTTGTCTTGCAGGTTTTTTTTGTTTTTTATTACAAGGGTTTACAACCACTTTAAGTTTAAGCCTGGAGTTTTACTGTAACATTCTAAAATAATTAGACCAGTAACCATTGATAAAGAACTCCAAACAGCTAAATATACTGTATATACTGTATATATATTTATTGACCCTTAACACACACACGGACAGCAAAATAATAGTGTCATCCTCCTAAGGCCCGTACACACGATCCAATTTAACGAAAATAATTGTCTGATGGACGTTTTGTGTCGGATACGACCATGTGTTTGCTCCATCAGACAATTGTTGACGGAATTAACAACAAATGTTGTCTGTTCATGGTCACCAACTGTCTGACAATAAATCTGTTACGTTGGATTATCCGATCGTGTGTACACAAATCCATCCAACTAAAATCCAATGTACAAACATGCATGCTCCTAACCAATGTTAAACATTGAGACAACATTAGCAGAAGTTGCCCAAAGGGTGGCGCTAAGGAGCAGAAAAAAACACATATTTAGGTTTGTTTGCTGAAAATGTTGTGCTGTCTGCATAGAATTAAGTTGACGGTTCCAGGGAATCCCCAGAGACCCTGAGAACCGACAGTGTAAAGGTGGGCGGGGAGGACTATATCGGTACAGAATAAGGTGTTTATACTCGACCAGAGTAGTACAACAGAGTAGTTATTGAAAAATGTATTTTGCATAATATACATAAAAAAACATTTAAAAAAAACAACAATACATACAGTACATTTAAAAAGACACAATACAAATAGAGCATATGGGTCACCAGACGTGCAGTCCCTACAAGATGGAGGAGGGAGTGCGGGTGGACCAATGGCCCTAGGAGACAGTCGGTCTCGGGTCTCTTCTAGTTTCGCGATTTTTGAAAATCGCTTCGTCAGGAGACAGTCTATAGGCAAGAAGTCTGGGTCTCCCAGCACGTTCCTGGGGCAGCCAACAATGTTGGGAGTACACCAAAGGCAGTCCTAGGAGGAACCTGATTGCCCAAAGGGGGGAATATCTGGATAATAGGGTAGGAATCCCAGGACATAGAGTCCCGTTCAGTTCAAATGTATAAAGTGTTAACTGTTGAGTTTGAGGTGGTAAGTAGCCGGCATAATAAAGCTTGAATGAAGCAGGGTTAGCAGTTCATAGTTTCAAGGGCTACTTTGATGTGCAGGGTGATGCACGTATCCTGGAATCCTGGCTCAAATGCCGGCTACTTACCACCTCAAACTCATCAGTTAACACTTTATAGTCTGTAGTTAGTGGAGGGGGGTCTGTCGGGAAAGGGGCCACTAAATATGTAATTTACCAGCCACTACCCTTTCTGAATGAACATCATGAGTGATCGGTAGTGTGTGTTTGAGCTTTGGGGTGCACACCCTAATGCAATAGGCTGCGCACACCTATGGCTATCTGTATGCATACCAAGTTCATGGCCAACACCTTTCAGACCAAAATCCATGGTTTTGGCCAATGGATATCCGATCATGTGTATGAGGCTTAAGAATTAGTGATTTACAAGACATATTGACAAGACAAATATGTTGTTCAGTTGTGTATTTGTCTGCCTAAAGTGCCGCAAGCCTTCTGCAAGACAGCCAAATTGATTTTATTGTTTCCTTATTTATTTATTTATTTTTGAGGAAAAAAAAATACCTGTTTTTATGCCATGATTATTTTCATGCATATTATGTGCTCAATTCCAAATCATCTGGGCATTCTTCAACTGGGAAAGATAACACAAAGAAAGTTAATACAATAAAATTCAGACACTTTGGGCCAGATTCAGGATGGAGAGCGTAATCTTTGTGCAGGCGTAGCGTATCCTTTTTAGGCTACGCCTCCGCAATTTATACAGGCAAGTGCTGTATTCACAAAGCACTTGCTCCGTAAGTTAGGTGGCGTAGCGTAAATGGGCCGGCGTATCCGCGCGTAATTCAAATTGGGCAGGTAGGGGGCGTGTTGTTTTTAAATTAACCCTGACCCCGCGTAAATGAACTTCGCATGCGCCAGCCGTGAACGTATTCCAGTGCGCATGCTCCAAATCACGTCGCAAATAGTCATTGAAAACGACGTGAACGTAACTTACTCCCAGCCCCATTCTGAATCGGTTTACGTAAACGATGTACAATATGACGCTGTCCCGACGTCCATACTTAACATTGGCTGCGCCTCATATAGCAGGGGTAACTTTACGCCGGTCGGACGCCTTACCTAAATGACGCAAATAGATACGCCGGCCGCAACTGCGTTTGTGAATCGACGTATCTACCAAATTTACATAGTCAACGCCTAAATCGACTGAAGCGCCACCTAGCGGCCAGAATAAATATGCAACTAAGATACAACGGCGTAAGAGACTTACGCCGCTCGTATCTTAGCTATATCCCGGCGAATTTGATTATTTGAATCAGGCGCCGAGATACGACGCTCATTCGGACTTATGACGGCGTATCTGGAGATACGCCCTCGTAAGTCTTTCTGAATCTGGCCCTTTCAATGTTTTCAGATTTCATGACTCTAAATTATGATTTTCATCATATCCTTCCCGTCTATACAGGAAATGCACTGCACATATATAATCTGCTGTTTACAGTCATATATATATATATATATATATATATATATATATATATATATATATATATATATATATATATATATATACACACACAGTATCTCACAAAAATTAGCACACCCCTCACATTTTTGTAAATATTTTTTTTTATCTTTTCATGTGACAACCAGTGTTGCTCATCTTACTTTAAAAAAGTAATTAGTTACAGTTACAAATTACTTCTCCGAAAAGTAATTGCGTTAGTGATTCAGTATCTACATTGAAAAAGTAATTAGTTACTCAGCAAAGTAACTGATTTTTTTTTTTTTAATATTCTACAATGCTTTGTTGAGAAGCAGGTGACAGGCGCTTGCCAGGGAGCAGTGAGTTAATACTCCAAGACAAAAGAATGCCAGATCCTTGAGAGAAGAAAACCGGAAACAAATGGTGATCTTGTGTATATCCCAGCCTAGGTGCTTCCATCCCACCATGTATATGCAGCTAATATCTTTGTTGTCTGATGAAGAGATGAAATCACTGACCAAAAATAACCTGCTGATCATTGGTCTGTATAGGTGTCCTGCACTTACCATGTTGACCACTAGATGTCGCTGTGTACACTGTGTTGTAAAGGGAACGTTTGTTCTGTGGAACATTTTGTTCCGGCCATGTGTTCCCCGGATCATTGATTAGGTTGCGCACATAGTGTGTGTGATCGATGTGAGTTGTTCCCCGGTGATAGGTCAGTGTGAGGTGGATGGGGCTCATTGTATCCAGGGCTCCTTGCGATTGGGAGTTTTCAGACCGCTGTGACAGGACATCACAGCGGTCACATGATTCTAAAGCGGAGTTTCACCCAATGTAAAGTAGTGAGAGTACAGCTTGTATAACAGCGTAAATTTTCTGTCCTTTTAATGTCTAAACCGCTGGCAGCAAAAATGAGCACACCCCTAGGTAAAAATGTCCAAATTGGGCCCAAAGTGCCAATAGTTTCACAGTTGGCCACTGGAGTGCTCTTCCACTCCTCCATGACGATATCACGGAGCTGGTGGATGTAAGGTCGTGTACACACAAGGAGACATATCCGATGAAAGCGGTCCAACGGACCGTTTTCATCGGACATGTCTCCTGGGATATTTTGGTCTGATGTGTGTACACATGATCAAACCAAAATCCCTGCGGACAGACATCGCGGTGACAATGACGCCACGACGTCCGCAAACCAGGAAGTAAAATGCTTCCACGCATGCGTCAAATTCATTTGACGCATGCAGGGGATTTCGGTCCGCTGGATAGGCGTACTAACCAGCGGACATGTCGGACAGACAGTTTTTCAGCAGATACGTTTTAAAGCATGTTTTAAAACTTTTGTCTGCTGGAAACCTGTCTGCTAGGCCGTACACACGATCGGATATGTCCGCTGAAACTGGTCTGCGGACCAGTTTCAGCAGATATGTTCGATCGTGTGTACGCGGCCTTAGAGACCTTGTGCTCCTCCCCCTTCTGTTTGAGGATGCCCCATAGATGTTCAATAGGGTTTAGGTCTGGAGACAAGCTTGGCCAGTCCATTACCTTTATCCCCAGCTTCTTTAGCAAAGCAGTGGTCTTCTTGGAGGTGTGTTTGGGGTCGTTATCATGTTGAAATACTGCCCTGCGGCCCAGTCTCCGAAGGGAGGGGATCATGCTCTGCTTCAGTATGTCACAGTACATGTTGGCATTCATGGTTCCCTCAATGAACTGTAGCTCCCCAGGGCCGGCAGCACTCATGCAGCCCCAGACCATGACACTCCCACCACCTCGCTTGGCTGTAGGCAAGACACACTTGTCTTTGTACTCCTCACCTGGTTGCCGCCACACATGCTTGCATAGGCATGCACAGCCAATTGCATTATGATGTACACCCCAAAGCTCAAACACTTAGAGAGATATATATATATATATATATACACTAAATTTCCAAAAGTATTGGGACACCTGCCTTTACACGCACATGAACTTTAATGGCATGCCAATCTTAGTCCGTAGGGTTTTATATTGAGTTGGCCCACACTTTGCAGCTATAAGGCCCTGTACACACGACCAAGCTTCTCGGCAAAATCCAGCGAGAAGCTCTCTGGGAGACATATTCTGCCGAGAAAATCGGTCGTGTGTACACTTTCGACGAGCGTCCCGTAGGGAAGCTCGTCGAGCCAAAATAGAGAGCATGCTCTCTTTTTCCTCATTGTTCAATGAGGAAATTTGGCTTGACAAACTTTTCGACCGCTCATCGGGAACCTCATCGGGCGGAACAATGAGTTTAGCCCGACGAGGTTCTCGGACGTGTGTACGCGGCCTAAAGGCTTCAATTCTTTGGGGAAGCCTGTCTACAAGGTTTAGGAGTGTGTCTATGGGAATGTTTAACCATTCTTCCACAAGTGCATTTGTGAGGTCAGACACTGATGTTGGACTAGAAGGCCTCGCTATAATGTGAAGGCCAAGTTCCTCCATTCCAAACTTGCTCACCCATGTTTTTATGGACCTTGCTTTGTGCACTAGTCCAAATCATTTGGTAAAGGGGAGGTTATGGTGTGGGGTTGTTTTTCAGGGGCTGGGCTTGGCCCCTTAGGGCTCTTTCACACGAAGCGTCCGTTCAGATCCGCCTGCCAGTTTTTTTTGCGGACCTGAACGGGCACTCCGTGCTCCTCTATGGAGCCGCGGATGTCAGCGGAGACATGTCCGCTGACATCCGACCCGCTCCGATCCGCCAAAGTATGACGGAGGAAAAACCTACTTTTCCTTCCGTCTGGCGGATCGGATCGGATGAACACGGACAGACGGTCCGTGTTCATCCGATCCCCCCATAGGGGAGAGCGGAGAAAAGACAGGGCGGTCCCTGCACAGTGTGCGGGGACCGCCCAGTCATCCGGCAGCTCAGTGGAGATCAATGGAGCGATCCCCGCTGAGCAAACTGAGGTGCACTGGGCGGATCATTACTGATCCGCCCCGTGTGAAAGAGCCCTTAGTTTCAGTGAAGGGAAATCTTAGGGTGTCAGCATACCAAGACATTTTGGACAATTTCATGCTCCCAACTTTGTGGGAACAGTTTGGGGATGGCCCCTTCCTGTTCCAACATGACTGTGCACCAATTCATAAACAAGGTCCATAAAGACATGGACTTAGCAAGGGTGGTGGAAAATCAAAGTAATACTAAAAGGTGTTTTTTTATTTATTTTTTATTTTTTAAATATTAAACATGTCATACTTACCTCCACTGTGCAGTTTGTTTTGCACAGAGTGGCCTCTATCCATCTGTTCTGGGATCCCTCAGCAGCTCTCGCGGCTCCTGCCGCATTAGATAACTCTCTCCCGAGGGGGTTACCTTGCGGGCGCGCTCTTGAGTCCAGCATTCGGCGTCCAATGCCAATCTATCCAATCAAGAGCCAGAGGGGGACAGCAAGAGGGGGACACCGGGGACACGCCCACGGAAATTCGGGGCTTAGGTAAGTAAAACGGGGGGCTGGGGGGGCCGGACACTGCGAGGTGTTTTTTCACCTTAATGTATAGGATACATTAAGGTGAAAAAACACGAAGGTTTACAACAAAGTGCTACAATGGTATGAACCTCCCAACTAAAAATTTGTTGCACTTGAAGTTAATTTGTATTGAAATTATCTGTAGAGGTGTTTCCACCAAATTTGCGAAGCTTTAAAAAAAAATCTAATTTTGATGTGTTATATATGTGACATCACATATCACTGGAATTATTGCACTTAAAGTCAATCTGTATGGCAAATATCTATAGGAGGGGTTTCCACCATCCCTGCTAATTTTCATTTTGTATGTCTTTTTTCAGTCTGATGTGTATTATATGTGAAGTTACATATCACAGTGACCAGTATTGTGGTAATATTGACGTTTTTAAAAATATATATACATTACTGGGTTCCACTATTATTGATCAGTAAGTTAGCGCTACACTTTTTTTTTTGTGGTGTGGGAACACACAACAGTGCTTAGCGGCAGGCGTTTTACTGACACTTTTACCTCCAGTAGTTTATTGTAAATAGTAGTGTGTTGATTACCTATTATATAGGATTGGCATGTGGCATTAATAAACATAGACAGATTCAGTTGTGCCCCACCAGGCCGGCCCCCCCCAATGGACAATATGCCTGTTTGCTGAGTTCATCACTCCATCCCTGCATTCATGCACCAATTGGCAGCACTGATGGGAACTGATTGGCAGCACTGATAGACAGCACTCATGGGCACCGATAGGCACTGCTAGGTGGCACTAATTGGCAGCACCGAGGGGCCCTGATTAGCACTGATAGGTGGCACTGTTTGGCAGGACTAATGGCACTGATTGGCCGCACTAATGAGCACTGATAGGTGGCACTGATTGGCAGCACAGATGGGCACTGATAGGCTGCACCAATAGGCAGCATTGATTGTCACTGATAGGCAGCACTGATAGGTGGCACTGGTTGGAAGCACTGATAGGTGGCATTGGTTGGCACTGATAGGAAGCACTGATTGGCAGCACTGATGGGCACTGATAGGCAGCACTGTTGGGCACTGATAGACAACTCCACCCCCTTTCTATCAGCTATCAAACACCAGCCAATGATTGGGCTGCTTAAGAAAGGGGGCAGAGCCACATACATGGAATGGCCCTCCCAGCCCTTATCCTGTTGGCTGGTGTTCAATAGCTTTTCTGTCCTGCCCACCCCTGACATCACTGCCACATTTTGACAGCTGATCTCTGCATGCAGTTACATTACATGGCAGTGTCACGCACCGAGCGGCTCTTACAAGCCTCCCTGACTTCACAATGTGAAACTGTCTCTTGCAGCATTTAATAGCAGATCTTGGGAGACAGCAGGCATGCAGCTACACTAACAGGCAGCACACCCTGTGCACACGCCTATGCACGGTTAACACCATCTAAGCCAAATAACTTTATCTTGATCTCGTCAGACCACAGGACATGGTTCCAGTAATGTCCTTACTCTGCTTGTCTTTAGCAAACTGCGGGCTTTCTTGTGCATCATCTTTAGAAGAGGATTCCTTCTGGGACGACAGCCGGGCAGACCAATTTGATGCAGTTTGCGGCGTATGGTCTGAGCACTGACAGGCTAACCCCCCACCCCTTCAATGCTGGCAGCACTCATACATCTATTTCCCAAAGACATCCTCTGGATATGATGCTGAGAACGTGCACTGAACTTCTTTGGTCGACCATCGCGAGGCCTGTTCTGAGTGGAACCTGTCCTGTTAAACCGCTGTATGTTCTTGGCCACCATACAACAGCTCAGTTTCAGGGTCTTGGCAGTCTTCTTATAGCCTTGGCCATCTTTATGTAGAGCAGGTGTGCCCAACCAGTGGCCCGGGGGCCACATGTGGCTTGTGGAGCCCTCTGATGTGGCCCGTGACCTCCTGCTCTGGAATGGCATAAAATACAATAGAATACTGTTATTAAACGTACGTTTTTATAACTAAAATCACAGTGTGTGTGTATATATAGGCATATCTATTCTGCAGGGGTTACTGGGCTGCTTTCAAACTGATCCGCAGGTACAGAGAAGTGCCCCTGTGGGTTACCTTCACTGAGTCATAGACTTCTATTATCTGCAAGCAGTGTTGTAAGTAACGGAGTTACAATAAACGCAGTTACCTAACGCAGCCCCTTTTGAGTGTAACGAGTAATCTACCTGATTACTCTTCCCCTCACGGTAATGCAGTTGCCATTTCTTGGGCGGCATTACCGCAATTACATCTACCGCCACCAGATGGCAGCAGAGTAATTGCTTCTGCCGGCGCTGTGAATATGAATATGGGTGGAACTCCGCTTTAGAATCATGTGACCGCTGTGATGGCCTGTCACAGCGGTCTTAAAACTCTCAATCGCAAGGAGCCCTGGATACAATGAGCCCCATCCGCCTCACACTGACCTATCACCGGGGAAGAACTCACACATCGATCACACACACTGTGTGCGCAGCCTGATCAATAATCCGGGGAACACATGGCCGGAACAAAATGTTCCACAGAACAAACATTCCCTATACAACACAGTGTACACAGCGACATCTAGTGGTCAACATGGTAAGTGCAGGACACCTATACAGACCAATGATCAGCAGGTTCATTTTGGTCAGTGATTTCATCTCTTCATCAGACAACAAAGAAAAATCTGACATCCCCATTCCAGATCCCTTGCATCTAATAAAGCTTATATAAGATAAATAAAATAATAAACAATAAACTATAGAAAATTCTAATAAAGCCTAATATAAGATTTTAAATTACAGACTCTGTAAACGTCAAGGGAATGTATATTATAAACATAGGCCCAGATTCACAGAGCGATTACGCCTGCGCAACTGGTGTTGCGCGTGCGTAAGTCTAAATGTGCGCGTGCGTTTAGATGCGCGCGATTCAGAAAACGATTTACGCCAGAAATCTACTTTTTTTTGTCCGGCGTAATTTCGTTAGACAGACGCATCCGTCCGCGCAAAAAAGTTAGAGCACCTAAAAGCTGGTCTAAATTTTGAAAAAACGTCTACATCTCACAGAAAGCAACACCGTTACTGAGGAGCAGACCACACACACGTGTTGCACTACAATTTGACTGCCAACATGCCAGGGGCATCGTCGCTCATAGCTGCACTAGTGAATTTAGATGACCAAAGAAGGAGGAGGGCACGGAGGATGGCACGGGAGAGGGTATACCGCACACGCATAGACCTCTTTGGCATGAGTGATTCTGAGGTGTATCGCATCTTCAGATTCCCCCCTCATGCCATCCTGGAATTAACCACAACCTTGCAGGATGACATCACCAGCCCAACACAACGCTCACAAGCAGTGCAGCCACTGGTCAAGGTACTGGCAACACTCCATTTCCTTGCCAGTGGCTCTTTTCAGCGTACAAGTGGAGTGGTGGCTGGGATGTCACAATCCTCCATGAGCAGATGAGTGCACCAGGTTGTCCCAGCAATCCTCACACGCTTGGCCAACCAAATCATCAAACCCACCATAGAGGACCTGCGGCTGAAGGCAATGACAGATTTCTACAGAATTGCCAGATTCCCACGCACCATCGGGGCCATTGATTGCACACATGTGGCACTCCAGCCCCCCCAGGAGACAGAGCACATGTACCGCAATCGGAAGCATTGGCATTCCATCAACGTACAGGTGATAGTTGATGCCCAAGGCCTCATATGGCACGTCCGTGCCAAACACCCCGGATCCACCCATGACAGCTACATCTACAATCAATGCCACATCCGAATGGAATTCGATCAGAACGTGTATGGGAACACCTGGCTGGTTGGTGAGTGACATGGGAGTCAGGCATGACTATCCCCTCCCGTGATGCACACCTCACAAGTGGCACATGCATGACTAACATTCTCCTGTCTTTTCCCTTCCAGGTGACTCTGCATATGCACTGGGACCCCATCTCATGACTCCTATCCGGAACCCCCAAACCCCAGGGGAGGAAAGATACAATCAAGCACACATCAAAACCCGAGCAGTGGTGGAGCGCACCTTTGGCCTCCTGAAGTCACGTTTCCGATGCCTGGATAAGTCTGGGGGTACACTGTTCCCCAAACTTCGTGTGCCATATCATCGTTGCATGTTGCATGCTGCACAATCTCGCAGTGAGGAAGGGCCTGCAGGTTGAGCTACGTGATGACCTGACCCCCCAACCAGACAATCAACCCCTAACAGAGGATACCCCGTCTTCTGAGGGAAGAGCAGCCAGGAGACGGCTCACATTGGGCATCTTTGCACGTTAAACACACACATTAATCATGGCACAATGAGAATGCATGCATGCACACCACTATGGTCCCTAGCACACACACCCCACATCCTCATCAAATTGGATTGGCACCAGTCCACCATGCACGACTGGTGAGCAGTAACGCCACGTCAAGGCTCCAATTATGTCACTGTACATTCATACACCAATCACACGGACCTGAGGATCACTTCTCCCTGGTCCTGGGGAACCCTTCTCCACCAAAATTGAGGGTGACACCCCTTTTCCAGCAGGAATGTCACCCCCACATTCAAACAGCATGCACAACCCAAAATTTAAAAAAAATGTCAGCAAAAAAAAATGCCAAAAATGTCAGCAAAAAAAAAAAATGCAAAAAATGTCAGCCAAAAAAAAAAAAAAAAAATGCAAAAAATGTCAGGCAAAAAAAGAAAAAGGGGGAAAACAAAATTATTGCCCTCTGCGTGAGCCACGCCTGGGGCGCCCCCGGCCACGGCCCCGGCCCCTCAGGGGAGACTCATGGGGGAGGGGCAAACCCGGGGAAGGAGGAGCAGCCCCTGATATCTGCCCACCTGGCGGCCTGCCCTCCAAGGCCACGGCAATTCTGTCCAGGGAAGCACCAAGTGTTGCCGTGTTGGCCTGGATAGCCTGGGTAAGGGCCCTCACATCCTGCCCAACGCCTGCTGCTGTAGTCTGCAGTTCATTTAGGCAGGTTGTGAAAGCCCGGGAGTGGGAGTCAAGGTTACCCAGCGTATCCTTCATGGAGGACAGGCTCTCCTCCACCCGCCCAAAAGTCTGGCAGAGCTGTCCCAGATGGCGGGTCTGGAGGGCCTGGTCCCTTCGCAGACTGGCGGGCAGGAGATTGGGCGCCCCCCTGGTGCTCTGGGATGACATCCTGCCTCCAGGTGATGGTTGTGGGCGGGGAGAAGGGGAGGCCCTTGTGAGGGGAGCCATGTTGGGGGAGGAGGGGGGGGCTCCCCCTAAGGGAGGGCAGGCTTCTGCCAGCCAGAGGGGAAGAGTCCGCACAAACCACTCGTCCAGTGCCTGACTCCTCCTCCTCATGATCGTCCTCCTCATGATTATCCTCCTCCTCATGATCGTCCTCCTCCTCTTGAACCTCCTCCGCGGACTGTGGCCTTGTTGGGGGGGCCTCATTAGGCTGCTGTCCTGGGGTTGGAGCGGTCAGGCCAGATGGCCCTGCACCCTCCTGCACATCTGTGGATGACACAAACCATTCACAGGTTGGAGGATCCACACACTTGCCACATATTCCCCTTCACCCCCTCCCCCACACATGCTACACACCTGATAGAAAAAAAAACCTTACCTGGCACCGCGGGGACCGGACTTGTGTCAAAGCCTGGCAGGCCCTCCACTTCATGCCGGTGAAAGGTCAGGGCCACCACATGCTCCGTCGCTGTAAGCCTAATACGGCATGGTGGGCCCCCTCCTGTGCCCCTGGCATGGGCATGCATTGCGGCCAGTTTTTTTTTCACCAGACGCCGGAGATCATTTTTTTTTTTTTCGATCCCAGACCGGGTCCGTGTCTCCCCCTCCCCCGATGAATTCACCTGCTCCGTGATCCTATCCAATATCTCCCTCCTCCTGGCCGGGGTGGTGGTGGCACTCTGCGGGCCGTGGAGAAAACGCCCATACTCGCTAATGGCCCGGGCAAGAATTCTTTTTTCCCCCACAGTAAAATTCAGCTTTCTTTTTCTCTCTGTCATACTTCCAAACAAACTCACTACCAGTCACCAAAAATCAGTCACAAATACAAGCACAACCAATCAGGCAAGAACACACACAAAGAGAAAACGAACACCCAAAAATCACACTAGCACTCAGCAAGAAACAGTCACAAAAAAAAAAAGAAGAACAAATAAAGCAAGAAAACAAACGAACAAAAATATATCAATCAAACAAACAGTCTCTCAAACACTTATCAAAAACACTTTCACAAATATACCAACAAGCACTTGATCACACAGAACACTAATCTGACAACTACAAGACACACTGCAACGAACAACAGGAACAAAAGCACTTGGTTAAATGGGAAGGGACACAAAGGGATGTACTTTTGCAATGCAAGTGCGTTTGTGTGTGTCTATTTATGCTGTCTGCGTAGTTCACAACGTTGCCCTAGTCCATTTCCAATTTCACTGATTGCGCCGCTCCCGAGTTGTGAGCATGCGCACAGCGGAGCTGACATGGTCTCGTTCAAGCGCGCATGCGCGAGCCGGCCGGCCCTTCATTTGCATGGGGTCACGGCTCATTTTAATGTAACACGCCCACGTCCCTCCCAATTTGTATTACTCCTCCTTACGCCTCTGGAAAAAACCTTACGCTTGCGCAATTTCCTGCGCAAAAGCTACGTGAATCGGGGGATTACGCGGCTAGATGGCGCAAGTCTAACGTAATGGCGGTGCGCTACGCCGGACCGATAATGCGCCGATGTACGTGAATCTGGGCCATACAATTTAATCCAGCTTATAATTTGGATGTAATATGTAGCAGATGGATAAGGGTTTTAAGTCCTATTAGCTGCACATACATGGTGGGACGGATGCACCTAGGCTGGGATATACACGAGATCACCATTTGTTTCCGGTTTTCTTCTCTCAAGGATCTGCCATTCTTTTGTCTTGGAGTATTAACTCACTGCTCCCTGGCAAGCGCCCGTCATCTGCTTCTCAACAAAGCATTGTAGAATATAAAAAAAAAATTACTTTGCTGAGTAACTAATTACTTTTTCTATGTAGTAACTGAGTCACTAACGCAATTACTTTTTCGGAGAAGTAATTTGTAACTGTAACTAATGACTTTTTTAAAGTAAGATGAGCAACACTGTCTGCAAGTTTGGTGTGCTGAGAGTAGAGTGGGCTCTATAGAGTCGAGTGGGCTGCCATCCACCCACTTCACACATTGTGGCCCACGATCGGTTACCAAATTGCTTAAGTGGCCTTGCGCTTCGAAAGGTTGGGCACCCCTGATGTAGAGCAACAATTCTTACACACCTGCTCCCCATTCAAGACGTTGAAATTCGACGCGGAACGACGGCCATACTTAACATGGGCTGTCTAAAACTAGACCAGATAAAAGGTGGTATAACTTTACGCGGCAAAAATATGACTACAGATGCCGTAAGAGATTGCGAATGACGCATGTAACTTCGTGGATCGTCGGAAAAAGCTCATTAGCATACTCCGATGCGGAAAACGACGGGAACTCCACCCAGCGGCCGCAAAATTATTGCAGCGTAGATCCGAAGGCGTACGAACACGTAAGCCAGTCGGATTGAAGCCCGAAGCCGTCGTTTCATGGTTTGAGGCTTCAGACTAATGAAACGACGCGCGTAATTTGAAAGTACTCCGGTCTAACGCGAGATAGACCGGAGTAAGGGCTCTGTGAATCTGGCCCTTTGTTTTTTGGACATGCTGAAAAATGATCGTGTGTATGTGGCATAAGACTCAAGCGTTAAATTCAACGTAATTTTAGTTCAGATAATTGCAGTAGAGAGAATGTTTTTCCAGTGTTTTCAAGTGTAAAGGAACTTTCCTAAGCCCTGTCTCTAATACCGACTGAGGGAACATGGAAGAAGCAGGGAGGGTCTAGCTAGAATTTAAACAACTAGCACTAAGCAGGGGTGGGTGAGAGAGGGAGCTACCAAGTCAATAAGTAGACAAGCTGTAGTGGCCCTCAACTACCACAAGATGTCAGCATACATCAAAGCAAAAGAAACCTGATTTGATTTATTACAACACAGAAAATATACATTTAGGTGGGACATAAAACCTACCATCCTGTATCGTAAGGTATATTTCCTTTTTGAGATCATTGCTCACTCCAGGGATCTCCACACGGCAGCAATACAATCCTTCATCTTCCTCAGTTAAACCACTAATGGTCAGTGACACATTTCCCTGTGCTATGGCCCCCAGTAACTGGTATCTGTTAGAGCTCCTGATGGTCACTTTGCTGCCATCTGTCTGGATGATGGTATCACTACATTTGGACACTGGGCAACGGCCTTTACCCCAGCACATGGTGGTTGTGCCTCTGCTGATGTCATAGTAGCAAGGTAAGGTCACTGTATCATATACTGATCCTCTCACACGGTCATTTGGTGTCACAGCTGCCAATTTAAAGAAGAGAGATTTACATATAACAACAACAACTGATCATAATAAAATTACATTTTTATTTAATGTTTTTGTTGTAATTCTACAATAGGCTATGAAAATGTTTTAAATTTTACATTTACAAACAGGGCATATATTGAACTAATATTGACTAGTTTTCAAGGCCTAGTTAAAGAGGTGGTTCACCCTAAATATAATCTCTCCCATGTGATCCAGCATACTGGCGCTGATAATCCCCCACTTACTGTATTATGTTCAATCCCGTGGTGGACGGCGCCAGTATAGCACGTCACATCCTACGAAAATACCCGATAAGGACTCGGGTAATCTCGGTGAAAATGCGGTGCCTGCGCACAGACCTAGGAGCTGACTGCGCAGGCGCCGTATTTCTCCGAGTCCTACGGCTATGGCGCGTCACGCCCTCTGAAAAACGCCGGAATAGGACTCGGAGAAATACAGTGCCTGCGCAGTCAGCTCCTAGGTCTGTGCGCAGGCGCCGCATTTTCGCCGAGATTACCCGAGTCCTTATCGGGTATTTTCGTAAGATGTGACGCGCTATACTAGAGTCGTCCACCGCGGGGGAAAGAAATTAAAATTCAACATAATACAGTAAGTGGGGGATTTAAAAAAATAAAAACAGCATACTGGCGCCAGTATGCTGGATCACATGGGAGAGCTTATATTTAGGGTGAACCTCCGCTTTAAAACCTATGCATTTTTTGGTGCTTTTTGCAGAAACACACTACAGTCCATTTAACCTGGTTTCCTATGGGACTAGTTCACCTCTATGCTTTTTTCAGCGGCTGCTCTTTAGCAAAGGGTCAGGGACTTTTTTTACAGTAACTGCAAAACATGCTTTTTTTGTACCATAGACTTCAGTGGAGAAACTGCAGAAAAGCATGTAATTATTTTACCACAATTTGCATTTTTTTTATATGCCCAATAACAAGTTGGGCAAAAAAAAAAGAAGCATAAAAACGCAAATCGCAGCAAAATCATGGTAAAATCGCGTAAGCACAAAACGCACAGCAAAAAGCACTGCAGAAATGATAAAAAGCATGCGTAGGTGTGAACCGAGCCTATTGCAATTAATAAGTCACAAACACATACTAACTCTCAGGCTGGGTTCACACATGATGTGGCTCACAGCAAGGGGTCCATGTTCACCGATTCAGGTGCATATCATGTCCAGATTTTTGCCTGAATTCGCACCTGAATTGGAACCAAAGATGCACAGGACCCTTTCCAAATGTGAAAAACACAGCCACCCTCAAGGTGTGTGAATGGGCTCCATTGCGAGCCGGGCACACTCTCCTGTCATGTGATTCGGAAAACCTGCATCCAATTTGCATAAGTGTGGACCTAGCCTTACATTTGCAATCTCTGTACACTAAGCCTTACTGTAGCCAAAATACTAACCCTCCTGCTAAATTTGCGTGTAGGCCAACACTAACCCTCCCTGTAATCCTAACTTTGCATTAGTTTAGCCGTGCCTGGCTTCTAGTCTGAACCCATCTGAGTGAGCCCGCCAGGAAGCTATCATGCTACTGAGTAAATCATAGGTGGCTGAGGCTATCTCTGCCCCCCAGCCACACATAAGGGGCTGAAGGATGGAGAGTACCAGGACGCAGATGTATTGGTAGATGTATTGATTTCAGTCAAGTGACAGCTTCGTAGAGGGCTCGCTCAGGTTGGTTCAGACTAGGATCCGAACATGTCCAAGATCATCCATAATCTTAAAGTGGTTGTATGGGTTTGTTTGTATTTTTGTTTTTTTAATAACAAATATATTATATAGGGCTGTTACTGATTAAAATGTTCATGTTTAATTGTTTTTTTTTTAATCGATTAAGCAACTAATTTAGATTAATCATAACGCACATACAGATCCAACTACTTTTAGCTGATCTCCTTGCAGGCTGATTCCCAGTGCAGCTCCAACCACTGGAAAAATTCATAGCAGGATACAAAAAACACACAAAGGCAGCGCTTGATGGGAATAGCATTAAAACTTTTATAGTCTTCGAGTGGGAAACAAAATAAATATTGCACTGGAGATAAAATCGATGTAGCTACATAAACTGTAAAAATGGTGCGAGTAATACCAAACGGTAGCAAAAGCAGTCATAAAAACATGTAGCTAAGTATGATACTGGTATAAAAAT
This sequence comes from Rana kukunoris, assembly GCA_029574335.1. Classification (NCBI taxonomy): domain Eukaryota; kingdom Metazoa; phylum Chordata; class Amphibia; order Anura; family Ranidae; genus Rana; species Rana kukunoris. The sequence continues at coordinate 449,066,294 of CM056051.1, forward strand.
GTGTATAACGATACCACTGCTGAATCCAGGTGAGGAGGGGTTAACATCAGTCCGCCGGCATGTAGATGTCCCGTGAAGGGAACTATCACAACTCTAGTGGATAACTGTAGAATCCCAGGTTGATAGAGGGAAGTGTAACATTCGGGAGTCGGTGTACCCCCCCTCTGTCTTTCCCCCTTTTCCAAGGGGACAGACCCCACAGGGAGGACACAGAGACAAACCAAGAATTCCTGTACACACTTATTTACAATATTAAATCTCTTTCAGCCACAATCCTCTGAAGAAGACCGAATGGTCGAAACGCGTTAGGAATATACACCTGCCTGCCACTATTCAGGCCATGTATTTCATTATTTATCTGGAAATGTTATGGTTATTTTAATCAATTTTGTTACTCTGCCGCAACTCATTCCTTGTATACCCCTTAATTTTTATGTCAATAATTACTTTTGTAATAAAACGTTTTTACCATAGACGTTGCATTGCCACTTTACTTCACATCTGCTGCTTCAAAGCCCCATGGGACCTTTTTTCTATTCATAGCATTAAAACTTTTATAGTCTTCGAGTGGGAAACAAAATAAATATTGCACTGGAGATAAAATCGATGTAGCTACATAAACTGTAAAAATGGTGCGAGTAATACCAAACGGTAGCAAAAGCAGTCATAAAAACATGTAGCTAAGTATGATACTGGTATAAAAATGTGTATAACGATACCACTGCTGAATCCAGGTGAGGAGGGGTTAACATCAGTCCGCCGGCATGTAGATGTCCCGTGAAGGGAACTATCACAACTCTAGTGGATAACTGTAGAATCCCAGGTTGATAGAGGGAAGTGTAACATATCCCTTGTGTGTGGCAGATAGTAAGGTCCAGCCAGCATGCAGATATGAAGGCACAGCAAAGGAGCCCTTCAGATGGACTGGGCAAGCCCCACCGGTGTCCATGATGTCACCGGATCTCCGACGTAACTCTCTGAAGACCCGGAAGCTGGCGGAGAGGTGAGTACCAATCAAAAGAATTTTGATCGATCAAAAAAATTATCGATCAATCAAGGAATTAATAGTAAATTTCCACAGCCCTAATATTATACTTGCCTCCACAGTGCTGTTCATTTTGCACAGAGTGGCCCCGATCCTCGTCTTCTGGGGTCCCTCAGCGGGTGTTTCGTCTCCTCCATGCAAGAGCTAACACCTCTCTGGGAAGTGCTCTCCCAAGGTGTTAGCTTGTGGGCGTGCTCCTGTGTGATACAATCAGCGGCCTTAGCCATAGCGGGAGCTAATGGCTGCGCGTCTATCAATCATACAATAAAAAGCCAAATAGAGCTCGGCGAAAATGCAACGCGGGATCGCGCACAAGAAGATTCGGGTTTCAGGTAAGAAAAACTGGGGCTCGGGGGGGCCGGTGACATTAAGGTGTTTTTTAACCACTTCAGCCCGGGACCATTTGGCTGGCCAAAGACCAGAGCAGTTTTTGCGATTCGACACTGATGTCCTATATGACCACTATGCTAATAAACAGTATTACATAATATCATAAGAATGTTTTAGTTCATAAATTAATAGTTTATTGTTGGTGTAGAGTTACTTCATAAGGACACCCTATCATAAATCAAATAAATATTGAAACATGGTCTATAAACAAATAAATATAGAACTAATTAATAGGGAAGGCATCTACTGCTAAATATATACCAACTTCATAAAAATATTTCATACTATAAATGGCTAATAATAAGAAACATCAAATTTGAAGTTTAATCCAGCCGGTTTTCTTGTACTAAGGGAGAAAATCCAGAAAACTTCTCTTTTACAGAGCGCTCTGAATCTCCCTGCCAGCCCCCCACCCCCCTCTGACTGGCGCCACTACCTGTTTGAGTCCCCATATAAACAAACTAGAAACTTGTGGACTAAATTCCAATGTTTGGCTACATTGGTAAACTGGTTATTTTCTATGTCATATAAATGGTCATAAAGGTGATCTTTCAACCTGCGTGTCGTCCGCCCACATATCAGGTAATGACATGTAGCGATGACCCCGCGGGGTTGCTACGTGTTACAGCATCCCCACATTTCACCCTGCTGCCAGACATCCATTAGACACACTTCTTAGTCAATCAACAGTCTCTTGCTTGTTTTTGTAGTTTTTATTAGGGGATTGAACTTGGTTGGGGAAAAGGGTCATGGGATGTCCATAGGATAAATTAGTACTTTGTAGAATAAAGTAACAGTGTCACACTCCTCAGCAGAACAAGATAGCCGATCCTAAACAGACGTTTACCTCAGAACACTTCCTCCAGCACACTACTTCACTGTCTAATTGTAGTAATCCTGTCACACCATCAGACATGATTGGCCTCACTCTAAATAGGTCCCAGTGTCTTAACTTGATGGACCTTTGTAAGTCGGGGGGCCTGCAGTACCCCTTTTTGGTAGCAACATATTTACTTAACCACTTCATTACTGGGCACTTAAACCCCCTTCGTACCCAGACCAATTTTCAGCTTTCAGCGCTGACGCATTTTGAATGACAATTGCGCGGTCATACAACACTGTACCCAAATTATATTTTTATAATTTTTTCCCCACAAATAGAGCTTTCTTTTGGTGGTATTTGATCATCTCTGCAATTCTTATTTTTTGCGCTATAAACAGAAAAAGACAGAAAAAAAAAAAAAAAACACAATATTTTTTACTTTTTGTTATAATAATATCCCAATTTTTTTTTTTTTTAAATGTTTCCCTCAGTTTAAAGGGGTTGTAAAGACAAACATATTTTCCTCTTAAATTAAAGTCTGACAGTAGCTGATAAAGTAAAAAGCAATGTTTTTCATTATAACTAGTTTGAAACCTGTTGAAATCCAGCTGTTTTATTCACCTCCGTCACTCCTGAATCGTTATTCTCACTGACTTCCTGGTTTGCGGTGCACATTCATTCTTGCTACATCATGGCCTAATGGGAACCACAGTTCCCATTAGGCTTAGCCTCCATGCCTGTGAGGGATAAGAGAGCATTTTCGCGCAGGGCTGTAGTCATAGGGAGGGGGTGAGCACATTCTGCTTTCCACCATGCAAAACGGCTCAGATGCTGGTGGAAAGCAAGAAGTGGAGAGACAGGAAATGGCATTTTCAAACCTGGATTACTGTATTTTGGAGGTCAAAAGGAAAAACGAGGTAAGTGATATTTAAATGCTCTAGCTTACAGCAATCAATTGATCTAATAAAAAACGAACCTTTAGTGTTCCTTTAAGCTGATACGTATTCTTCTACATATTTTTGTTAAAAAAATCGCAATAAGCGTTTATTGATTGGTTTGCGCAAAAGTTATAGCGCCTACAAAATAGGGGATATATTTATGATTTATTTTTTACTAGTAATGGCGGAGATCAGTGCTATAAAAATTCACTAATTACTGTATAAATGTGACTGGCAGGGAAGGGGTTAACACTAGGGGGTGAGGAAGGGGTTAAATGTATTCCCTGGGTGTGTTCTGTGTGGGGGGAGGGGGTGACTGGGGGAGGTGACCGACGCTGTGTCCCTATGTACAAGGGACACAGATCGGTCTCCTCTCTCCCTGACAGCACGTGGAGCTCTGTGTCTTTACACACAGAGCTCCGCGTCCCTGCTGTTACCTGCTGGGACTGCCGATAGCGTGTACCCGCAGACATCGCGGCCGCCAGGCACACGAATCGGCTTCCCAGCGATGCGACGGCACAGTGTTTACCCGCTGTGCGCCACCCAGCGGCGCGCGCGGGTAATGCACACAAAATCCGTCCAAAGACGTCCACCTGGCACCTCAGGTCGGCGCTGTAGACGTCTTTTGACGATAGCGCCGGCCTGAAGTGGTTAAGAAGAATAAATGGTGATGGACTACTGATCCCAGCAACTCCAACTTACAAATCCGACATGCCCTCCTGGCTGCAAACTCCCACAGTCTCTCCCTCTGGCTCTATATCCAGCTCCCTTGGCATGTCTCTTCCAGATCTCTCTACTGTGCTTTCCACTCAACGACACCTGCCCTGGATCCTTCCTGAATGACTTTACGCTGGACGTGTGTACCAATTGTTTCCTCCAGCTCCTGTTCCAGGACACTTCTCCGTGACTGTGTAAGGAGAGACTCCCTCCCAGCTCCCGTACTTGTTATTATTATTATTATGATTATTATTAGTATTATTGTCATCATATATACCACCATTGTGTTCATTTTAGATTGTTGGGCCATTAACTCTTAATACATTCCATATTTATTGTTTTGTGATCAGATCCTATAGAGTTTTATTAGTTTTATTAACAAATTATTGTTGGTGATAATTTATTAATTCTATTTGATTAATGTTATTTATTTTACCATCTAGTTTTGTCTATAATTATCCTCTACCTCTTTTGTATATATATACCATTACTGATCCCCCACAGTTTCCATAAATTGGGTGTAAGTATAAAAATTAAATTAAATCAGAAGAGAATTTGTCCTCATATTTGTACATAGTTCTAGAGCAGTGCCCAAACTGTAACAAAAAAGCAACTTATTTATTTCAAAGTGCCAGTGGGCTAGTACCGGTGATGCCTTCCTTGCATGCCCACAGAGAGGACTCTGCGTGCCAGCTGTGGCACACGTGTCATGGGTTCGCCATCGCTGTTCTAGAGTAATCCACTTAATTTCCCATTCATATCCAAGTTACCCAAAAAAAAAAAAAAAAAAAAGAATACTCCATGACTGTTCATTGAGTCATAGAGTGACTGTGACTGTTTGCCTGGCTGCGGGGCAACTACTGGGAAAAGAACCCTAGACATTGTTGAAGCGGCTCCTATGGGGGTAGAGCTACACAGACATTTACTAAATGCTGCTGTTGGGACATTAAAGCGGATCTCCGCCGAAAAATCAAATTTGTGATTATGGGCTCTTTAAATTAGCAATCCCACTGCTGTGCTAAACTCAAGTTTTTTGATTTCAGCAGCCGCTCCGCTCTTTTTCTGTCCAGAATAACAAGTTATATTCTGCATCTTCTCCCGTTGCCATCTTGGGTTTGGGCAGGAAACGGCACACAAGCACGTCACTTCCTGTTTTTGGTGGATGCTGTCGCGCCATGTCTCGGCTAATAGAGAGAATTATTATAATTAGGGAGCTCTGAGCCAGGCTCCCAGCATGCACACCGAGGGACAGGAAGGAAGAAATAACCCGAGGAGAACCCGATTGCCTTCAGACCGGAAGCCTGTGCGTTTAACAGGTATTTTAACACTACATTTTTTATTAATCGCCGATCAGGTATTGTTTTGCAGTGCTAGTAAGATTAAAGTATAGTCAATTTCAGGGTGGAGCGCCGCTTTAAGACGCAATAATATTTACAGCATTATCACTAAATCTTTATGTTTTCAAAAGTGAATCCTCTTACTAATAGCTGCAAAGTTTTACCAAACCTCTGCATAAATATATATACAGTATACAACCTTGTTCTTACCTGGTATGAAGAGCAGTAAAAGAAACAGCCGAAGCGTCTGTAGAGACATGATGTGATATAATATTACTCTGCTCACTGATCTGATATCACTGCGCCAAATACAGGGAAAAAAGAGGAACAATTTGCTTTCTATTCTGTATAACTATGAACAGGGCTGGACTGAGACAAAAATTTGGCCCTGGACTTCATCCAGCCCGGCCCACTTTAATTTTGCAAACAAGCATAACAACAGTATCTGACTATGAGTTAAATACTCAATCATAAGGTCTTATGCCGCGTACACACGATCATTTTTCTGCATGAAAGAAAATATATATATATTTTGTTTGGGAGCCACATCGCACGACCGCGCAATTGTCTGTTAAAGCGACGCAGTGCCGAATCGCAAAACCTGGCCAGGTCCTTTAAAGGTCCGGGTCTTAAGTGGTTAAAATGATCGTGTTTGGGCTTCACATCGTTTTTCATCTTCTGAAAAACGACCCCAAAAAAATTCTAACGTGCTGCATTTTTTCACGTCATTTAAAAAAATAAATGTTTTTCTGGTTGTAAAAAATGATCGTGTATGGGCTAAAACAACGTTTTAAAACCTGCGCATGCTCAGAAGCAAGTTATGAGACGGGAGCGTCCGTTCTGGTAAAACTACCGTTCATAATGGAGTAAGCACATTCATCACGCTGTAACAGACAAAAAAGCGCAAATTGTCTTTTTTGATGCCGAAAAATGATCGGGTGTACGCGGCATTAGAATATGATTGCATCAGGCCTACTTATGTAAAAACCAACATGTCATAAATCTTGTTGGGACACTCAGGAAGGAAATGTAAGTTTTGTGTGCGGTTATTTTTTAGTCAAGGTTGTGTCTTATGTACCCATTTTACCATTATAACAAGAAATAACATTTACCACTGTTAGTCCAATTACTTCTGTGCCTAAGCAGTCCCAGGGTGGCTCCATAATGAGTACAGTGAAGGATTCCACTCTTTTTTTCATGGTCTTTATGTAAAACCATGCTAACTATTATTGGAAAATGTCTGGATATTCTCAGATTTTCACAGAATACAAAGTTCCACATATATATCAGCTGTTTTCAGTGCTGGTATCTCAGTGCTGCTATTCTCAGTGTGCAACTGCTGGCTGTTGGCACCGTGGCTACAGGTTCAGAATTAGGTACAGAAGAACAGGTGCCTTAGGCCCCATGCACACGAGACGCTGGTAAACTCGAGTTCAGAGGCGTTTGGGCATTTTTTTCAACTGCCCCTGAACACATTTAATGTTATCCTATGTGTCCATGCACACATTAATGTGCTGAGGATTTGCTTAGGAGTTATGTTAAAATAAAATTTCAACCATTTTCTTTACATTCCGCTCTTTCACCCCCCCCCCCCCCCCCATGCACAATAGCAACAAAAATAAAATATTTCCTTAACGCGGCTCTTCCATCTATTAAGTCTTCTGTTTTAACTGCCAGTAAATACCTTATACAGCCCACTTCCTCTTTCTTGTCTGGTCATTGGCCTAGGCTAATGACATCATGCATAGCTCTTTCTCTCCCTTTCATGAGAGTTAGCCAGGAAGGGAGGGGGGGGGGTGAGTTATTAGAGGGTCAAGGAGAGCTGCAGAGCTGGAGGTTTGCCTCTGTGTAAATCCAGGAAGTGAACAGGCAACAGCTTCAGCTGCCCACAGTTAAAATGGTTGCAGCCAGACTCGATGGAGGGAGATTTCATATTTGGCAAGTACAGAATCCCAGTATATAAAAAATAATAGGAAAAGTGGTTGGAGGGAAGCTTCAGAATGCCAAAGATGTTTTTAAATACAAATTATGTGAGCAGACTGCAGTTCCTCTTGTCTCTTGTTAAGGGCACTTGAAGTGCAGGTAGCAGACGAGTGTTTTGGCACTCAGCAACCGCATTACCAATGCACATAGGCGTGCGCAGGGGGTGTGCAAGGTGTGTCTGGGCACACCCTATTTACTAATTGCGGTTTTGAATCCCACTACTGCCAGGGCTTTCCCCCATGTCAGGGGATGTTTCAGGATGTAGAGCTAGTAAGTATGTTATTTACTAGTGCCTTCCTTTTTTAAATGAACACAGAGAGCACACTCACTCACTCACTGTGTTCACATATAAATTAAGCATAGTAGACCATGTTGGAACAGGAACAGGAAGCACAGAACACTTCAGCACATCAGCACAGAACACTTTCCATTTATTCACTGCCTAGTACAGCTGAGGCTGCAGAGATGGGCATGTGTGTTTGAGCTTTGGGGTGTACCCCCTAATGCAATAGGCTGCATACGCCTATGCAAATGCTCCAAAACACGCAGTGAAAACACGTGCCATGCTTCACTCCAAAAAAGGAGTGTCAGCCCATTAAGCACTCAGAAAATGCAGAAAAGCAAATGGGAATGTAAGTTACCACTACACCAGCCTTCAAAATTACCTATCGTCTGCTCACATTTGGTGAGTGAACATTAGCCGTGGGTGAGCGTGTAGCCGCATCAGATGGGGGGGGGGGGGGTTAGGCGCCGCTGGCAGGCGGGGTTGAATGGGAGCCAATTCTCCTCCCCGTGATTGGCCAGGAAACTGTGGGGAAGGGAGAGGAAGAGGAAAGCGGGCCGGATCACACAGAGGGGGAACTGCGCTGTCAAACAAAGTCCCGCCTCCTGGACCGACTAGTATGATAGACAGCACACTGATCCAACTAACTAATAATACAATCTCCCCTTAATAAAATAAAAAAGCATAACAACGCAAAACGCATAAAAAAAATGCACAAAAAATGCGTCAAAATCTGGTGTACAAAAATACATTGCAAAAAGCACTGCAGAAATACATCAAAAGCAAACTACATAGGTGTGAACCAGGTCTGAGTAAGTTCCAAGGTGTCAGCAGTGTTGGAGCTTCCCCAGGTGGATGATATCAGGCCAAACCACATTACCGGTACTGGACAATTCTTGTATCCTTGTAGTAACTTGTTCTGTAACACCTTTGGGGCCTTAATAACTTAAAGAGGGGGTTCACCCTTAAAACCACTTTCTCCCATCCAATCCAGCATACTGGCGTCAGCGCCAGTATGCCGTCTTTTTTTTTTTGTACTTACCTCTTAATAGATAATTTAATTTTCGTCCTACCGTGGGGTATGGCGCCGCTATATAGCGTCACGCCTTCCGAAAACAGCCAACTAGCACTCGGCTGTTCACGGCGCCTGAGCACAGACCTAGGAGCTGACTGTGCAGGCGCCGTATATAGCCTGCACAGTCAGGACTCGGCTGTATACGGCGCCTGCGCAGTCAGCTCCTGGGTCTGTGCGCAGGCGCCGAGAACAGCCGAGTGCTAGTCGGCTGTTTTCGGAAGGCGTGACGCTATATAGCGGCGCCATACCCCGCGGTAGGACGAAAATTAAATTATCTATTAAGAGGTAAGTACAACAAAAAAAAAAAAAGACAGCATACTGGCGCTGACGCCAGTATGCTGGATGGGATGGGAGAAAGTGGTTTTAAGGGTGAACCCCCTCTTTAAAAAAAAAAGGGAAAATGTGTTAGCATTTCATATATAGGAAAAGGCTGAACCTACACATTGGTATTTTTTTTTTTTTTTACAGTGGAAAGTCACTCTGACTACTACGTCCTCTGTCAGGAGGACAAAGGAGTGCAAATATATACTTATTCCTAATGTCTGTTGTATTATCCAGTGATATACTGTAATCTTTACCTCCTATAGAGGTTTTAAAACCATTTGGACTGAGAAGTTAAATGTGACACATAGGGCTAGATCTACAAAGCACTTACGCCGGCGTTTCTCTATATGCACGGTGTAAGTGTATATATGCGCCGCATCCACATAACAAGATACGCCTGAAAATCGGGTCTCTTTAGACCGAAGTGCACCGGCGCAGCGTGGGTGCATATATACGCTGGACGCATCTGGCGCTCCCATTGATTTCCTATTCAAATATGCAAATGAGGGAGATACGCTGATCCACGAACGTACGTGCGCCCGACGCCGGCTACGTGCGCAAGTTGTACGTCCGGCCTAAAGTTACCCCTCATAAAAGCAGGTGTAAGTTAGCAGCAGACGTGCACAGGTCAGCCGGAGAGCAGCTGCCGCAGCATCGTTGCGGACGAGCTGAGCATCCATACTTGCAGGACAACAATCTTTATGCCAACATGCCAGGGCATCCATGGTCATCGCTATACTAGTGGCTTTAGAGGCGCGTAGGAGGAGGGCACAGGAGAGGATATACCGAACGCGCATCAACGTCTTTGGCATGGGTGATTTGGAGGTGTATCGCATCTTCAGATTCAGCCCAGAGGCCATCCTGGAAATTGCCACAGCCCTGAAAGATGACATCACCAGCCAGACATACCGCTCCCAAGCAGTGCAGACACTGATAAAGGTACTGGCAACACTGCATTTCCTTGCCAGTGGATCATTTCAGCGTACAAGTGGAGTTGTGGCTGGGATGGCACAATCCTCCATGAGCAAATGTGTGCACCAGGTTGTCCCCGCAATCCTCAGACGCATGTCCCACCACATCATCAGACCCACCCAGGAGCACCTGCGTCAGAAGCCAATGCAGGATTTCTACAGTATTGCCAGATTCCCACGCACCATCGGGCCATTGATTGCACACATGTGGCCCTACAGCCCCCCGTGTCACAGAACACATGTACCGCAATCGGAAGCATTGGCATTCCATCAACGTACAGGTGATAGCCGATGCCAAATACCTCATATGGCACGTCCGTGCCAAACACCCAGGGGCCAGCCACAACAGCTACATATACCGTCAAAGCCCCATCCCCACGGATTTCGAACAGAACGTGTACAAGGACAGCTGGTTGGTTGGTGAGTAACATGGGAGTCAGGCATGACTGTCCGACCCCATGATGCAGACATCATGAGGTGCACATGCACGACTAACATCCTCCTGTCTTTTCCCTTCCAGGTGACTCAGCATATGCACTTGGACCCCATCTCATGACTCCATTCCGGAATCCCCAAACCAGAGGAGAGAGAAGATACAAGGAAGCACACATACGTACTCGTGCAGTAGTGGAGCGCACATTTGGCCTCCTGAAGTCCCGTTTCCGATGCCTTTAGTCTGGGGGGACCCTGTTGTATTCCCCAAACTTTGTGTGCAAGATCATCGTTGCATGTTGCATGCTGCACAACTTTGCCGTGAGAAAGGGCCTGGAGATTGACATATGTGACCTGACCCTGGAACCACACCGCCCCCCCCTAACCGAGGCTACCCATTCTGCTGATGGAACAGCAGGCAGGAGGGTCCTCGTGGAATGAATCTGTGCACGTTAAACACACGCATTCATCATGGCACACGGACAATGCATGCATGCACACCACTGTGGTCCCTGGATCACACACACCACATCCACGTCACATTGGTTTAGCCCAAGTCCACCATGCAGGACTTGGGAGCAGCAACGCCACGTCAAGGCACCATCATGTAGCTGTCCATTCATACGACATTCACACAGTCGTGGGGATAACTTCTCCCCGACGACCCAGGGTGACACCCCTTACTGGCAGGAGTGTCCCTCCCACATTCACACTGTAGCCTGCACTACTGACCGTGTGCTGGGTCTACCAAATAAAAAAAAAACTCATAACCTGAGTATAGAACATAAAAAAACCTGATCACCAGAGTATAAAATAGAACCAAAAAATATAATGAGCATCAAAAAAAAAAAAAAAATCATCTGCCCTGTCTTGGGCTATGTCTGGAGCCACGGCCCGGCTCCGCAGCTGCATAGGGGGCGCCTCAGGTGGGGGGGGAATCAGGAGAAGGAGGAGCATTCCCTGGTCCCTCCCTGGCTGCCTGCCTGCCCTCCAATGCCAGGGCAATGCGGGTGAGGACCGCATTGGTCTCGGCTTGCAGCAGCCTTGAATGCCTACCCTCTGCCTGGATGGCAGCTGTTTTCTCACGAACGGTCTCTGCCAGGGTCTGTACCTCAGCCACGAGGCCTGCTGTGGTGGCCTGCAGATCCCATAGGCAGGTGACAACAGCCGCAGAGTTGGCACTGACATCCTGCATACTGTCAGTCAGGGTAGCAGAGGAGGCCAGGGTGTCTGCCACTCGCCGCATCTGTACGGGAACCTCACCCATATGCCGGGTCTGGCAGTCCTGTTCCCTCCCTAAGTGTTCCGGGAGGAACTCAGGCACTCCCCTAGTCTTCCTGGTTGCCTTCCTGGGGCCAGGAGTGGCTTCGGGCTGGCTATAAGGGGAGGCCCTTGAGGAGGTAGACATGTTGGGGGAGGACCCTGAGGGGCTTCCCCTGATGGGGGTGGAGGTCACAGAGGGCCCGGCAGAAGGGGAAGACTCCGGCTCCTTCTCAACCACCTCAAGAAGAGAGGTGTGCGCAATCCCCTCCACCGCTGCGTCTTGTCTTCCCAGGGGGTCTGGCTCAGGATGCTGTTGGGGGATGGTGTGGGATGGCCACCGGAAGATGATGGCCCAGCTCCCTCCAGCACATCTGTGGATGACACAAAGCATTTACATGTTGTTGGACCAACACACTTGTCACATGTTCCCTTCCACCCCCCCCCCCCCACATACTACACACCAAATATTAGAAAAAAAACACTTACCAGTCGTCAGGTCCTGATCCTGGGAGTCAAAGCCCTCAACTCCCTCTACTTGCTCCCTCTGGAGACACCGGGCAACCACCTGCTCATCCGGAGTGAGACTGAGAGAAGTGGCTGGTCCTCCTCCAGTGCCGTTGGCATGCCTCCTGATGGCGCCCAGCTTCTCCCGGACAGCACGACGAAGATCGTTTATCTTCTTGGCAATATCCTTGGAGGTCCTGTCCTCCTGTCCAAGGGGATTGACCTGGCTGGTGATCTCCTCCAGGATCTCCTCCCTCCTGGCCTTGCTGGTCGATCCACTTTCTGCCCCATGGAGGTACACATCGTACCTGGCCATGCCTGCAATAATAACAGCCCTCTCCTGGGCAGAATTTTTTTTTTCCTCCTATCCTTTAGTGATGCACGACCAGACCCTGACACACGACCAGACATGGCTCACAGTATTATAAGAGGACAAAAGTACCTTGCTGCAGGGGGGTGGGGAACAAGCAAACAGATGTACTTTTGCGCTCGACGGGCGCATATCTAGGTGCATTTATACACTGGGCGTAGGCAGTGGGCCGGCGTATCTTAGGGGTTACGCCAGGCATAGGTGTGCACATGGGCAGTGGGGAGCTGGACGTACGTCCACGTCACAGTGCATGCTCCGTTCGTTCAGCCCTTCATTTGCATGGGGTCACGGTTCATTTAAATGGATCACACCCACTTCCCTCCTACTTTGAATTGCGCCGGCTTACGCCGACTAATTTACATTACACTGGCGCATCGTTGGGAGCATTTGCTCTGAGGATACGGTGCTTGCCTCTCTGGCGTATGTCGGAGTGGCGGATCGGAGTGGCGGATCGGAGATGCGCTACGCCGGCATAAATATGCGCCTATGTACGTGGATCTGGCCCATGCTGTTTATCTGCACAATAAAGTGTTACTAAACCCAGTAATATGAAAATAGTTCATCTGCCCCCCACACAGTGCCCACAGCTTATAAATCTTCTTTTTACATTAAAATATTGCCACTAGGGCTCAAGTCCTGCGGGAACGCGTGGGAACGGAGTCCCTGCACTTTTTTCACAGACGGAAACGCAGTTCCCTTTGTAGGACTAGAGCAGCCGAGCTTCACTAAGCGGCGATGCCCAGCTCGAGTCACTGTCAGTGGCAGGCGAACCTTAGTAATCCTTAATGTTACTGGCCGCTTCCTGTATATGGATTAATTCGGTAGTGTGCAGGTATTCCGTCACTTCCTCGATGCCGCAATGTCTCCTGGGAGCTTTTGTCTTTGTTCCCAGGAGACATTGCGGAAGTCTGCCACAGGTTATCGAGGGATTTAGAAAGAAAATGCGGTTTTGTAATTATGCATATGAGCGTATCATTTTTTTTGGTTGGGGAGTGGATCTTGAATGGGAGTTCCCACACTTTTTTCCCCAGGACTTGACCCCTGATTGCCACTATATACCTTTTTGGATGATCTGTATACCATGGTTACATGATAAACTGCACAGTTTCTTCAGTGCTGAGTTCAGGAAGGTGGAGATTTTCTCACTGCAGACTGTATACATGCCCACATGTGTGATGTCAATATCATGTGGCCTGGCTATCTCTGGCTATCTCTCAGAACAAGTAATGCACACACGGTCGGAATTTCCGATGGAAAAAGTCCAATGGGAGCTTTTCATCGGATATTGCAACCGTGTCAATGCCCCATCAGAATTTTTCCATCTGAATTTCTGACGGACTTTCGATAGAGAGAAAATCCGTTCATCTGTATGGAATTCTGACGGGGGAAAAAACCTGCATGCTCGGAAACAATTTGACGCATTATTATTAATATTATTATACAGAATTTATATAGCGCCAACAGTTTGCGCAGCGCTTTACATCAGGGAAGACAGTACAGTCACAATACAAATGAATACAGGAGGGATCAGAGGGCCCTGCTCGTTAGCGCTTACAATCTAGAAGGGAGGGTCAAGTGGAACAAAAGGTGTTTAGCTGTGGGGGAAGATCAGATGGACTCAAATGAGAGTACAGTTGTTAGGTATGGGTAGAGTAGGCTTCTCTGAAGAGGAGGGTTATTAGGGATCCTCTAAAAGCTAATAGAGAAGGAGATAGACGGATAGATTGGGGTAAGGATTTCCATAGACTTGGAGAGGCTCTGGAAAAGTCCTGAAAACAAGCATGGGAGCAGGTGATGAGAGTGCTAGAGAGTAGGAGGTCTTGAGAAGAACGAAGAGAATGATTAGGTTGGTATTTAGAGACTAGGTCATTGATGTAGCTGGGGGCAGAGTTGTGGATGGCTTTGTAGGTAATTTTTAGTAGTTTGAATTTAATTTGTTGGGTGAGCGGAAGCTAGTGGAGGGATTGACAGAGAGGAGTAGCAGAGACAGAGCGGTTGGTAAGGTGGATGAGTCTGGCAGCAGCATTCATGATGGACTGAAGGGGGGTTAGAATATGCAGAGGTAAGCCAATGAGGAGGGAGTTGCAGTAATCAAGGCGAGAGATGACCAGGGAGTGAATTAAGAGTTTTGTGGTGTCATTGGTTAGAAAGGGGCGTATTTTGGAGATTTTTGGTGAAGGTTGAGGCAGCAAGATTTGGACAGTGATTGAACGTGAGGCTTAAAGGAGATTTCCGAGTCCAGGACTACTCCTAGGACCTTGGCATGTGGGGATGGGCTGATAGTTGTGCCATATGTTTTGACAGAGAGATCAGGGGAAGAGGCACGTGGGAAGGGAAAATGATAAGTTCCGTTTTGGATAGATTGAGTTTGAGAAAGTGGTGCGACATCCAAACTAATAGTAAAATAGTGATACGTGAGGAGAATGAAGGAGTAGGTTGAGGGGTAGAGAAATAGATTTGAGTGTCATTAGCGTAAAGGTGGTATTGGAAGCCGTGGGAGGCTCAGCTGACCCAGGGAGGAGGTGTAGATCGAAAATAGGAGAGGTCCAAGAACAGAACCTTGGGGGACCCCAACAGAGAATGGAAGAGGAGAGGAGGAAGTAGAGTTGTAAGTAACGCTGAAGGTGCAGTTGGATAAGTAGGTAGAGAACCAGCGAAGAGTACAGTCACAAAGACCAAATGTGTGGAGTTTTTTGAGGAGGAAGGAGTGGTCAACCGTATGGAAGGCAGCAGAGAGGTCCAGGTGTAGGAGTACAGAATAGTGTCCTTTCGTTTTGGCCGTTAGTATATCGTTTGTTAGTTTTAGGAGAGCAGTTTCTGTGGAATGTTGAGGACGAAATCCAGACTGAAGGGGATCAAGAAGGTTATTATCAGCAAGGTGGACGCTCAGTCGGTTGAAGACTAGACGTTCGAGTTTGGATAAAAAGGGGAGCAAAGAGATGGGGCGTAGATTGTCAAGATTGGATGGGTCCAGTGAGGGCTTTTTAAGTATTGGGCTGACTAGTGCATGTTTCAGAGAGTTAGGGAAGATGTCAGAAGAGAGGGAGAGATTGAAGATGTGGGTTAGAGAGTGTAAAATAGAGCATTTGCGAGGGAACAGGATCCAGAGTGCAGGACGCAAGTAATTTAGCGACCTAATCTATAGTGGTGGGGTTGAACGAGGTAAGTAATGACTGTACCCGTGGGCATGAGGTGTGAAGCATGGAGGGTATCTGAACAGTAGAGATCTCCTCGCGAATTGTATCAATCTTCTGTTTGAAGTGATTGACAATCTCCTGGGCGGTGAGTGAGTTAGTGGGTGGAGGCAATGGAGGACGAAGGAGAGAGTTAAAGGTAGAGAAGAGTTGACGAAGGTGGGATGATATTTTTTTAATGAGGGTGATGAAATAGGTCTGCTTGGCAGTGAGGAGGCTGGAATTGTATATTTGGAGGGCAGATTTATCCTGGACAAGTCTTCCTGGGACTTAGTCTTGCGCCACTGGCGGTCGAGAGCACGGTTGTGTTTTTTCAGACTTTTGGTATCATCTGTTTGCCAGGGTTGAAGAGGACGGGGCCTTATTCTGTGTGTAGTGAGGGGGGCCAGTCTGTCCAGTGATGCTAGAAGTGAAGTATTGTAGACAGCCGTGTTGAGCGGAATACGCCATATTCGATTTCGCGATATTTCACGAATATATAGAAGAATATTCGTGAAATATTCGTTAATATCGAATATTAGTGATATTTTATCAAAAAAAAAATTTTTGCAAAATTTCGCTAATGCGAATGCGAAATTTTGCTAAAGCGAATGCGAAATTGATTGCGAAATTCTCGTCCACGCATGCGCGCGAACAACACGCGAAAACGGAGATCATTTCCTGGATTACTAAACTAATATGCACTAAACACTAAGGCCGCGTACACACGATCGAATTTGTCCGCTGAAAACGGTCCGATGGACCGTTTCAGCAGACATCTCCGATCGTGTGTATGGGCTAGCGGACAGATTTGTCCATCGGACAAATTTCAAAGCATGCTTTGAAATTTGTCCGCTACAAACCTGTCCGTCGGATATGTCCGCTGGTTAGTACGGGAAACCAGCGGACATATCCTCCCGCACATGCGTCGTATCCTGTGAATGGATGCGACGCATGCGCGCGGAAGTGTTTACTTCCTGGTGCGTGACGTAGCGGTGACGTGGCGGCGTCAACGTCACCGCCGCGTCACCGACACGTCAGCGGGCCGTCTGCTGGCGGGGATTTTGGTTTGCTCGTGTGTACACGCGAGCAAACCAAAATCCCAGCAGACAGATTTGTTCAAATCTGTCGGACGGACAGATTTGAACAAATCTGTCCGCTCGTGTGTATGGGGCCTTACTCTACTTACACAAACTTATATGACTAAACTAAAGCTAATTTTTTTTTTATACACAAAACACTGAAGGGCAGAGAAAGTATTCGCAAATATTCGTAATACGAATATTCGCATTGCGAATATTCGGCAACATAAAAGGATTGCCTCAGCTAGTCGGCCCAGGGTCTCTAATCTTTCCAGCAATGCTTTTAGACGTTGATGGAGATCACTAGGATGTGATCTGTTTTAAAAATAAATTTGAAAAAATACAAATATTCGCAATAGCGAATATTCACCACGATATTCGATTTATTCGCGAATACTCGAATATGCAATATTCGTAACGAATATTCGCAATGCGAATATTCGTGAGCAACACTAGTAGACAGAAGTGGCTAGGTGGGTGCAGGGAAGGGGTGCGATTTTGTCATAGAGGTGGTCAGAAGAGAAGGGTTGATATGGTGAAGTAAGAGTAACTGTTAGGCATTTGGAGGGAGAGGAGGCGGAGGAGAGGGAGAGAGTGAAATTAATAAGGTAGTGATCAGAGAGGGGGTAAGGAGAGTTGGAGAGGTTGCATTGAGTGCATAGGTGAAGGGTATTGCCTTCAGAGTGAGTAGGAGCATGTATCCATTGCTTCAGGTCAAAGGAGGAGGTTAGACTGAGAAGTTTGGAAGTTGCAGGAGTGTTAGCATTAGTAGGGATGTTGAAGTCGCCAAGAATGATTGTGGGGATTTCAGAAGAGAGAAAGTAGGGTAGCCAGGCAGAGAAGTCATCAAGAAAGGTGGATACTGGACCGGGGGGCCGGTAGATCACAGCTATCCTTAGAGAAACTGGGGGGAAGAGACAAATGCAATGTGCCTCAAATGAGGAGAGTGACAGAGAGGGAGGTGGGTGAAGTACCTGATGCTATGTGGGGCTAATAGGATTCCAAAACCCCCTCCTTTGCGCCCACTGGATCTGGGGGAGTGAGTTCAAAGAAGACCATCGTGGGATAGAGAAGCCGAAGACGCAGTGTCGGATTCGTGAAGCCAGGTTTCGGTAATGGCGAGTCGATTAAATGAGTTGGCGATAAAGATATTGTGGAGGGAGATGAGTTTGTTACAGAAAGAGTGAGCATTCAAAGGGCGCAGGAGAAAGGGAGTCTGGTCTTGGGAAGAAGAGAAATGGGAACTAGATTGTCTGCATTGCGGCTGCATTCAGAGGGTGTAAGTGAGTGAGTGAAAAACGTATAGAGCGCAACGCTTGCGAACTGAATCGCCTCTGGGTGCTGTTTCCATTCCTTAGATAAAGGAAGGCTTTGCCTTCAGAAGAGATGAGTTTTAATCACTCTCCTGAAGGCCAAGTGGTCCGACTCCAGTCGGATGGTGGTTGGTAGTGCATTCCACAGTCGCGGTCATTGGACAGCAAATCTCCGACCTCCCTTGGATTTGTGTCTTGCCTTTGGTATGTGCAGGAGATTTTGATTTGTGGATCGCAGAATGCGATTGGGGTTATGGGCTTTTATTTTTTCGCATAGATATTGGGGAGCGTTTCCTTGAATACACTTGTGTGTAAGGCAGAGTGCCTTAAAAGTGATTCTGTCTTTCACTGGCAGCCAGTGAAGAGATCTCAGCGAAAGGGAGATTGACTCCCATGTTTTTTTACCGGTCACTAATCGAGCAGCCGTATTTTGAACGACTTGCAGACGAGTGATTTGGTATTTGGGAAGACCTAAGAGGAGGGCATTTGCATAGTCGAGTCTGGAATTGATGATTGTTCCCACCACGACTGCAATGTCCTCTTTAGGAATAAAAGGGGTGAGTTGGCGTAACTGGCGCAGCAGATGATGGGATCCGCTGACTACCGCCCCTATTTGTGCATCCATTGTCATGTAGGAGTCAAAAATTACTCCGAGACTTTTGACTTTGGCGCTTGGGTGGGGCGATCATTTTTCCCAGGATGGGCGGTGGGGTCCAAGTTGAAGTGGGGGGACTTTTCCTGTTTGCGTGAAACAGGAGAAGCTCCGTTTTTGAACCATTGAGTTTAAGATAACTGGATGTCATCCAGTTATCTATCATGGTGAGGGTTCTCTCTAATCCGGGCGAGTGATCCTTTCCGTTGCTGACGCGGAGATACAGTTGAGTGTCGTCTGCGTAGGAATGGTAGCTTCTGGTTGCTGATGAGCTCAAAGAGGGGACGGAGATAGATATTGAACAGTACCGGTGACAAGGGAGATCCCTGAGGGACTCCGCATGATACCGTACGCATTTCTGACATGAAAGATCCCAATTTCACTGTTTATGATCTGTTTTCCAAGAAGGAAGAGAACCAGGGTAGATCCTCTTCCATGACTTTGGCCACTTCAGCTAGCCTAGCAAGTAGTAGTCCGTGGTCTACTGTGTCAAAGGCCGCACTTAGGTCCAGCAGGATCAGATGAGAAGATTCTTCTTCATCTGCGGCCTCTGGAACATCATCCCATATTTTTACCAGAGCTGTTTCAGTTCCGTGACCTGGACGGAAGCCTGATTGAAACGTATCGAGTAATTTTTGGGTTTCTAAATGCTGTTGTAACTGTTGTACAACTTCTTTCTCCATTATCTTGGAGAAAACATTTAGACCCGTTATGGGTCTCCTATTATTTGGGTCTTTCGGGTCAAGGGTGGGTTTTTTCAGGATCGGTTTTATGGTACCTTGTTTCAACAAGGCAGGCACCATGCCCTCCTTGAATGATTGGTTCATAAGCTGCGTGATAGCTGGTGCCAGTATATCGGCACTTTCTTTCAGCAGTATTGTGGGAATAATGTCATTGGGTGCTGTGCTATTTCGCAGAGACCGAATGATATTTTTAGTGTCAGCGATGGAAATGGGTTTTAAGGTGAATTTCTGTGCTTGAGGCGGGTATATAATGGTATCGGGGTTGGGGTTCGGGGTGGGATTCCTGCAGATTCCATTTTGCTCAACGCTTTTCCGGATTCCTTCTATTTTATTAATGAAATAATCTGATAGTCCGTTTCAAAATTCTTGTGAATCAGCATTGTGTAAGCGGGGAAAGGGTGTTGCGTTTCACCGAGGAAGCCAAGTAAGTTCTTTGAACAAGGTAACGTTTATTACCGAAGGCGATAGTAACAACAGTCTTTATAATCAAACAGCAAACGGTTCTTCTCCAGGCACGGAGGCACACATATGCAACACAGCAGCTAATGTTCTAAGCGATGTGGCTTTCTGGGTAACACAGGCACTCCTCACTCAATGATACGCTATATACCCCGGCACCCAATGCAGATTGGAAGAGGCTGGAAACACGTTACCCGTAGCAGCTGGGAGTCTTTCATCCGACCCAGGTTATCACTGCGCGACTCCGTAGGAGCCCTGAACTATCCCTACAGGCTGGAACACTCTCCCTGACTTCTTCTACCTCTCCCTCACAAGCAGGGTCTCTGTCCCTCTCTACATCCACACGTGTTCTCCCCAAGAAACGAGCCTGAGCTTTTTATATAAGGAAACCACCCAAAAATGGCCTCCCAAATCTCTCGAGATCTAGTGCGGCCTTTCAGGACGCAGGGCTCCTGCAAAATGGTGTTGGAGACACTATAGAGGTAAATAGTGGTAACATAATAAACATAACAACTAGCTACAGCGTGAAATACATACGATGCTTTACCACTTACTCTTGCAGCACTGAAATACCCTATCACTGACAGCTGCTTACATTTTCCCCCCGTTTGAAAAATTACCTAGGGGAAGACAATTAAACACAGTGCAAGAAGATAACATGTGAGTCAATAAGCAACACAACAGTTCAAGGTATAGTTAGCAAAGCGGACAGGTCTCCGTCCCTGTGTCGTACGCCTTGAAAAGCGAGGCTCCAGATCCCCCAAATGTCCCCCAAATGTCCATCTCTATCAGCTACAGCAGGGTACTGTTCCTCACCCACGACAGGGTCAATAGGTACTACTTCATCCATAAGAGGTTTATCCTCCTCAGGGATGGGGGCCACTTGCACATCTGGTTCCCTTGCTAGCAAGTTCCATTCAGTTACAGCAGCCGGATTCTCTGTTTCTCCTTCTGCCGGGGATAAGCTCTCTATTGCAGGCAGAGGAGGCAAACACCATGTTGCAGAGTCATTGTTGAGGATTTCCTGGCTGCAGTCCCGTCTAGCCGACGGTGGGAAGACAGGAACAGGATTATCCGTTCGTGACTCCGCACTGAACACACAGGGACGGAGGAGATTACGATGCAGTCTTTTGTGCGGCCCATCTGGCTTCTCTGCGACCAGATCGTACACAGGCCGCCCCGTGAAAGGTTGCTGTTCGACTCGATACGCACATGGCTCCCATTTAGGCTCCAGCTTACTGCCCCTCAGATGTTTGGGATTCCTCAACAAGACTCTGTCGCCCGGTGCAAGTGGCAACAATTGGACAGCACTTTCCTCTGCTAACTCCTGGTGTTTTCCCAACACTATTTGTTTGGCTTGATCCAGCCGATGCCAGTGATCTTGGACCCACTCATCCGGGGTCCTTGACGTAATAGGCTCTGGGGTTTCTAGGAGTAAATCCACCGGTAACCGGCCGTAACGCCCAAACATCAGAAAATGAGGAGTATAACCAGTGGCTCTATGCACAGTCTGATTGTAAGCCCAAACGACATCTCCTACATACTGTGGCCAACGTACTCGGTGCTCCTGCTCTAAGGTGCGAATTAATCCCAACAAGGTGCGGTTAAAACGTTCACATGCCCCATTTCCTTGGGGGTGGTAAGGAGTAGTATGCGACTTCCGGATACCACTAAGACGACACAGTTCAGAAAACACCTTAGACTCAAAGTTCGGCCCTTGGTCCGACAGAATCCTTTTGGGGCACCCATATGGCTGGACTACATGGGTCCAGAACAGTTTAGCCTACGGACTTGCGCGTCACCGCGCTATACACGTCGCACGACGTCACATCACTCGAGGCCCCATGTAGATCTATCTATGGGTCCCCTACTTGTGATGTATGAGGTCTTCCGACGCCATCTTTACTGAGGGATTCACTCAGAAGAGCTGCCTATATACGGCTGCTATCTGGGTATACCCTGTGTTTATACATCATTAACACTCAGGCTCATTATGCAGCCTTTGTGTTTCTTTAGTATTTTTATTATTTAACCTCAATTGGACGGGCGAGTGGCTTATGATCCAAGATACTTTTAGTTTTGTATGCCATTACTATACACTCATAATGAGGCTTGGAACTCAAGCCCAGACGCCATTTTGGCCTATCCCGGAAGTGAACCAATTAATGATGTTTGCATGTGAGGTGAGTGTGACTCTCATTAAGGGACCACTTATTGTGTATTTATATTCAAGTGGCTATGGTGGTCTGTTACCCTTTGACAACGTGTTTGTACACGAAACGCGTCAGGGAAGATTCTACTGTCGCCACATTATGACTGCAAGCGCGCTTTTTTTATCCTGATCCATGTAAGTTCATTACTTATTAAATCTTTTAATACCGTGACGGTATCACACTATTGCTCCTTCTTTTCTCCTGCACACCATTCTCAACGTATACCTACTGAGCATCAAGCCCTGGATAACTGAAGTCCCCCTCCCGGATTACTATACTGACGTACATCCCTGTCACCGGCAGTTCTATGAGGCTTCGATCCACGCTGGATGATCCAAAGCTTATGTGACTCTCCAGTCTGTATAGCTGGCAGAGTCCACTTGATCTGGTAAGCCTCCATGCTTTATTGGGTGAAGGTCTTCTTCCTTTTTTTATATCACCACACAAGAGTGCGCATAGAGGACATCACTTGTTTATATTGAACACTTATAGCTTTTGGATTTGGACATCGATTGCAATTTTTTTGTTCAGGACATTTCATTTCTTATACTAGTGACTATTTAATTTTGTTCACTGGTTATTGGTCATTTTTTCTTTTTTATTGTGTATAGTTGGTTATTTTTTCACAAAATATTCTTTCTATGATCATATTTTCTAATCACATACAATTTTTTAGCACATAGATATATTTATTTATATTCTATTTACTTAGCGCTACACATTTTTTTATCCACATTATTTTTTGCTTATTGTTTTCTATTAGCTGTGTTTAGCGGCTCACATTATTTACCTAAAGCAGCGCGATATTTCCCCAATCTATCTACAACTTGTTATCCACTGAAACATTAATATCGCTGCAGCTTCACTGTCCTATTATTTGTCTATAGACACACCATTATGGATGTCTTTGATTATAGGTCATCCAGGACTGTTGATACCAAAGGGGTTTTTACTAACACTGGTAATGACACTGAGTTGGGGGGGTTGTTTTTAAGACTCAAAAACATTATGACTTCCGAACTACACACCCTATGGGATATTGTTTTTCTCGAACAGTATATTTCTGAAAGTATGGTTCCACGTAGCCTACGTTGGGATGTACACCCACAACAGGGTGACTCTGAAATTAGTGCCTGGTTTAGTTATTTCAATGAAGCAGGTGTTGGTTTTTTGAGTTTTCTTGTCTCTAAGAAAAGGAATAGATTGCTCTCCTTTGATAGAGAGATTCAAGAAATAAAAGATAAACTCTCCACACACAAAAATTCGCTTGAATATGGCTCTCTTTCGTCCAATCTTCAGAACCATTTGGAAAAAGAGGACCGTGATCAGCGAAATAAAAAACACAAAAAGTATTCTCGTGATGTGGGCGATTACAAAAATAATTGTGTTTTTGGTTGGCAGAAGTCTGTCACATCTACCACATCAGTTCCAGCAATGGACACGACTCCCGCCACAGAATCTGGATTACCATCTCTTCCAGTTCCTTCTATGGCTCCTGGTGTTGTCGCTGCTCAGTTTGGATCTAACCATCTAACTCAGAGGGGTAGTGACACCTCAAGGGCCATACCGCTCTCTCAGTCTAGACCGGCATACCCCAGTCCTCGTACACCGAGGAATTACACCAGGGGAAGGGGTAATAATAGGGCAAAACGTGGTGGTAGAGGCCAATCTAGGGGTGGTTCTCAACACTACCCACCACGCTTCCAAAATGGACGAGGCAGCTATGCCTCACCAGGTCCATATAGAGAATATTATGAAGCATATCCTCAATACTCCCACCCACAGTATGCACCCTCCGTTCCAACACATAATAGGTTCTCTCCTTTAAGGGAACAAAGACGTGAACATGACTCTTATTACTATGGGGCGGATAGCCATGAGTTAACCCCACTTTACCAAGAAAGGTCAGATACTTATGGTGAACGGGGTTTTCACGAGGACCATTTCGCAAAGAAAGGTCCAAACCCAAGAGAGGTTGCAGAAGTGGCAGGAGAATCCAGAAAAGGAAAAAGAAGGAGAACATAAAATGCCAGGGTGTTTTCAACCTTAGCACTAAGACACTTACACCTGACGAGCAATCGATATTAGATAAAGGTCTCAAATATGCTCCACCCAAGCAATTAAGTAAATTTGGGACCTTTATTGATATCCAAAAATATATCCGTAAGATCAACATACAAAGATATATAAGTTCCAACACACAAAGATACACAGACAGGGCAGCGACATCAGGGACAGTGCATTCCGGATTGTCTAATCCTTCCCTGTTTAATCCCCCTGTAACAGTAGCACCAGCTGTTAGGATTTTCAGGGAATGCGTCCTAAGCGATTTGTCTAAACTATCTGTTAAGACACCATACACACCCTCCCTATCGAAGTCTGGGTTGAAATCTTTGTGTGACCGTAAGGATCTAGTCATACGCCCCGCCGACAAAGGCGGAGGCATTGTGATTTTAGACAAATCCCAGTATGAGACTGAGATGTTACGGATACTTAATGAACCCGACACATACAAAGAGATTCCTAGTAATCCCACCAATATTTACAAAAAACAATTACAAACCTTGGTTAATAAAGGTTTTGATTTGAAAATCTTAAATAAAAAAGAAAAGGCTTTCCTTGTACCAAAAGCACCACGCATACCTACCATTTATTATCTGCCTAAGATACACAAGCACTCTACCCAACCGCCAGGGAGACCAATAGTCAGTGGCATTGATTCTGTCACGGCCCGTATAGGCCAATACATAGACCATTATTTACAACCTCTGGTTAGGAAGACTCCATCGTATCTTAAAGATACGGGTGATACAATCAGACTATTGGAGCAATTGGAAGTTAAAGGTGACTACATACTTGCCACCGCAGACGTGGCCTCCCTTTACACTTGCATCCCGCATCACTTGGGTATCACAGCAGTGCAACACTTTTTAAATAAAGAACCTACCATTGCCCCATTTCAGAGCAACTACATCATAGAGTTGCTTGAATTTGCAACCAAACATAATTATTTTTGGTTCAATGAGTGCTATTACCTTCAACAAAAAGGTGTAGCTATGGGGGCCAAGTTCGCACCTAGCCTTGCGAACCTTTTCATGGCCAAGTGGGAGGAGGATGTCGTCTATCTGCAAAATCACCCATCCCTTGTCATCTGGGCTAGATATATAGACGACATCCTCCTCCTATGGAATGGTAGCTCTGATACATTACAGTCCTTCTTCAATGATTTGAACCAGAATGACAGAGGGATATCACTTACATTTGAATTTAGCAACACCAGTGTACATTTTCTAGATCTGGAAATAGCACTGGTTAATCGCAAATTCCAGTTTAAGACTTATTTCAAACCAACAGACAGAAATGCCTTCATCCCTATTGACAGTTGCCATCACAACTCATGGCTTAAATCCGTACCTCGGAGCCAGTTTTTCAGGCTCCGGAGAAATTGTACAGATACTACATCTTTTCTAACTGAGGCAGATATGTTAAAACATAGATTTGTGGAGAAAGGGTACTCAACAGAATTAGTTAATTCAGAAATCCAAAGAGCACTTACCCTTGATAGATCATCATTAGTTGCAGTCAAACCCAAGCTTCCAGTTGATGACAAGTTTAGGTTCGCTATGACTACCTCGTTTTCCATCCAACATAAACAAGTGGTGAATATTATCAACAAACATTGGGACATTCTCAGAAATGATACTATATTGAATTCTATACTCCCAGAACGAGCAAAGGTAGTCTTTAGGGGAGCACCATCACTACACAATCGCATTGCCCCTAACATCATTAATCCCCCAAAAAAGATTTCTTTTTTTCACCAAATGGTTGGTTTCTTTCCTTGCAAAAAATGCAAAGTATGCCAGCACAATACACCTCTGCAACGTAAGGTCACACATTTTTCCTCCACGATTACACACAAACAGTATGCTATCAGACAATTCTGTACTTGTGAAACTAGTTACATAGTGTATTTAATTACTTGTCCGTGTGGCAAGCAATATGTGGGCCGTACGATCAGATCTTTCTCAGTACGAGTTGGTGAACACATTTCTCTCATTAAAAGTGGGGATGTCAACCATACTGTCCCAAGACACTACAAACAATATCATAATAGAGATCCTAGTGGCTCCCAGTTCTTAATAATTGACAAATATGAAGCTCCATGGAGGGGTGGTGCTAAAACTAGGGGCGTTTCACGTTTAGAAACGTTCTGGATTTTCGAACTCCAGTCCCACCGCCCATTAGGCTTGAATGTAGACTGGGACATCAATTCATTCATTGATAAGTCCTAATGTGAGACATGCTATGGTCATATGTTTTCACTAACACACATCAAGTCACAGTATTTATTATTCATTTATATATTTATTATATTTTTTATTTTTATTTTTTTATTTATTAATATATTTACTATGCTTCATTTTGCGAAACGTGTTTTTTGGTACATATATTATTCAATGATTATTTGTTTATTATGTGAGACATGATATGGTCATATGTTTTCACTAACACACATCATGTTACAGTATTTATTATTCATTTATATATTTATTATTTTTTATTGTATTAATATATTTACTATGCTTCACTTCGTGAAACGTGTTTGTTGGTACATATACTATTCAATGAATATTTGTTTATTACATATTATATCGAATGTATAATTGTAATTTGGAAATCATTTGTGCGTGGTGCCCTGGTTGAGAGTCCCACTCACATTTCCAGTTCGCACATTTAATTATTCCCAATTATTCATTGCCCTCCGATATACTTCCATTACTTCCAGGACCCATTTAATATTAAGGCCGGCCTTCCTTTTGTTCTTTTAGTCATAAGTGTAATGCTACTGCGAACGCCTCCTTTATCCCTTTATTATTAAGGTTGTCCTTTTATACTTGTTTACCAATTTATTTTTTTTGAGAGTCATTTATTTACTTCATTGACTCATCAATTTTATACATTGTAACTTTTTTCTTCCCATATTGCAAAATTTTTTTTTTTTTTTTTTTTTTAACTTATTTTTTATCCATTTAATGTGGACCCTGACGAGCGCTTGTGATGGAGCGCATCACGTGACAGATGGAACGCATACGATGGAGCGCATCACATGACATGTGGAGCGCATGTGATGCAGCGTACCACGTGTTCTTTACAGCGTTCATCGTGACGCGCACGGTGTAAAATATGTGAGGGGCATGTTCTCCAATCATTGACCGCACAGTGGCTGTGACTCACGTGCGCGCCGTCTGATTGGGTAAGCGTGGTTCTTCGCTACGCCGTCCGCGCCCGGCACCCCTTTATTAGTGCGTCACGGGGCCCGCGTTGGTACGTAGATGCACCCGCCTACGGACTTGCGCGTCACCGCGCTATACACGTCGCACGACGTCACATCACTCGAGGCCCCATGTAGATCTATCTATGGGTCCCCTACTTGTGATGTATGAGGTCTTCCGACGCCATCTTTACTGAGGGATTCACTCAGAAGAGCTGCCTATATACGGCTGCTATCTGGGTATACCCTGTGTTTATACATCATTAACACTCAGGCTCATTATGCAGCCTTTGTGTTTCTTTAGTATTTTTATTATTTAACCTCAATTGGACGGGCGAGTGGCTTATGATCCAAGATACTTTTAGTTTTGTATGCCATTACTATACACTCATAATGAGGCTTGGAACTCAAGCCCAGACGCCATTTTGGCCTATCCCGGAAGTGAACCAATTAATGATGTTTGCATGTGAGGTGAGTGTGACTCTCATTAAGGGACCACTTATTGTGTATTTATATTCAAGTGGCTATGGTGGTCTGTTACCCTTTGACAACGTGTTTGTACACGAAACGCGTCAGGGAAGATTCTACTGTCGCCACATTATGACTGCAAGCGCGCTTTTTTTATCCTGATCCATGTAAGTTCATTACTTATTAAATCTTTTAATACCGTGACGGTATCACACTATTGCTCCTTCTTTTCTCCTGCACACCATTCTCAACGTATACCTACTGAGCATCAAGCCCTGGATAACTGAAGTCCCCCTCCCGGATTACTATACTGACGTACATCCCTGTCACCGGCAGTTCTATGAGGCTTCGATCCACGCTGGATGATCCAAAGCTTATGTGACTCTCCAGTCTGTATAGCTGGCAGAGTCCACTTGATCTGGTAAGCCTCCATGCTTTATTGGGTGAAGGTCTTCTTCCTTTTTTTATATCACCACACAAGAGTGCGCATAGAGGACATCACTTGTTTATATTGAACACTTATAGCTTTTGGATTTGGACATCGATTGCAATTTTTTTGTTCAGGACATTTCATTTCTTATACTAGTGACTATTTAATTTTGTTCACTGGTTATTGGTCATTTTTTCTTTTTTATTGTGTATAGTTGGTTATTTTTTCACAAAATATTCTTTCTATGATCATATTTTCTAATCACATACAATTTTTTAGCACATAGATATATTTATTTATATTCTATTTACTTAGCGCTACACATTTTTTTATCCACATTATTTTTTGCTTATTGTTTTCTATTAGCTGTGTTTAGCGGCTCACATTATTTACCTAAAGCAGCGCGATATTTCCCCAATCTATCTACAGTCTGATCTTTAGTTGGCACTACGATGGCAAACTTGGAGAAGTGGTCCACAAACACCAAGGTATAGAGATACCCTGACGATGTGTCTGCCACTGTCAAGAAGTCCATGGTCAGCAATTCAAAGGGTTCTCCCGTTCTCACCACCAGAGGGGTAGTGTGCTCTGTTCCTCCCTTGTGGATGGCACAACTCTGACACTCCTGACATGCCCTTTTCACCCACTTAGACAGTCCCGGACAAAATATGTACTTACGAATAAGGGCCTCTGTCCGTTCCGCACCAAAGTGTCCTCCAATCCGGTGAAAAATTCGACAAACCTCCAAAGCCTCCGATTGAGGGATGACCAGCTGATGAACAATTCGCAGCTCTCCAGGAACCAGTGCTTGTCGATATAAGAGCCCATTATATCTTTCCAGCCGATCCCACTGTTTTAGCAGCTGCCACAACGTCGGTGAGAGCTTTCTTCGCTCCCTGGAATCTGGCTTCCGATTCCTGTCCCAGTATCTAACGAGCTGATCCAGGTCAGGATCGTTCCGTTGGAGTTGTAACCATTCCCGAGGAGTGTGAATTTCGGACCCTCCTGGTAGGCCCTGATTACTTTGCAGAGTCGTTGAAGCCAGTTGCTCCTGCGTGTTGACCCCAGAGGGAACGACCTCCTCCCCCTCCAGTTGTTGATCTAGATCATCCTGAGGCCGATCCAAGGGAAATCGAGAGAGGGCGTCAGCATTACCATTGGAGCGCCCTGGTTTGTAGTGAATGGTATAGCTGAACCGGGCCAATCGTGCCACCCAGCGTTGTTCCAAAGCGCCCAGTTTCGCCGTCTCTAGGTAGGCGAGAGGATTGTTGTCAGTATATATGTCCACCCGGCCACTCACCAAGTACTCAGCAAACTTTTCGGTGACGGCCCAGACTACTGCTAACAACTCCAGTTTAAAAGAGCTGTAGTTGACTGGATTACGTTCGGTAGGGCGCAAGCTCCGACTTGCATAGGCAATGACCCGCTCAGTTCCATCTTGCTCCTGCGCAAGCACAGCCCCCAACCCTTGAAGGCTGGCATCGGTGTACACCCGGAAGGGTTTATGGTAGTCCGCGTAGGCCAATATGGGTGCAGAAGTCAGCTGCGCCTTGAGGGCCTCCAGTGCCTCACTCTGTGCTGCCCTCCAACTGTCAATGATACTGGGAGAAGATTTACCTTTGCGATGAGCAGGCTGACCGCACAGCAACTGGGTTAAGGGGGCTGCAATAGTAGCAAAGTTCGGAATGAATCTGCGGTAGTAACCCACAAGTCCCAAGAAGGAGTGTAGCTCTGTTACCGTTTTAGGGCTTGTCCATGCCCGTACAGCCTGAATTTTATCTGGATCGGGGGACACCCCCTTTGCCTCGACCACATGCCCCAAATACTGGATTTTGGTTCTCATGAGATGACATTTTTCCGGTTTGAGCCGAAGGCCATACTGGGTCAGCCGTTGGAGGACTTGATTAAGATGTAGCAAATGGTCCTCGAACGTTCTGGAGAAAATGATAATGTCATCCAAATAAATCAAGACAGATTCAAAGTTCAAGTCTCCCAAGCAGCGCTCCATCAACCGTTGAAACGTACTGGGGGCATTGGTCAGGCCAAAGGGCATCTGATTGAACTCGAATAGTCCCAGAGGGGTGATATAGGCCGTTTTTTCACGATCTTCTTCTTTTATGGGGACCTGCCAATATCCGCTGGCCAAGTCGAGCGTGGAGAAGTACTGTGCCTGCCCCAAGGCCATCAAGGATTCCTCAACCCGGGGCAGTGGGTAAGCATCCCGATGGGTGCAGGCATTCAATCTGCGATAGTCCACACAAAAGCGTAAGCTCCCATCTTTTTTTCGCACCAGAACTATGGGCGCAGCCCAAGGGCTATGACTCTCTCGAATCACCCCCCCTTTCAGCATACCGCGTAACAAGTCTTTGACCTCTTGACAAAGAGCGGGGGGTATATTACGATATCTTTCCCGAACCGGAGCAGCGGCTCCGGTGTGGATGGAATGATCCAAAGCGTTAGTACAACCGTAGTCCTCAGGGCCTTGAGAGAACGCCATCAGATGTCTATGAACTAATTGCTGGAGCTTGTTACGTTGGTCAGGAATCATTCCCGGCACCGGAAGCGCTAGTTGTTCCAACAATTTCGGAAGATGGTCTTCTGCTGAATCAGGTAGAGCCGTTTGCAAGGCAGTGCAGGCGGCCTCCACCCCAGGGCAAGGGTCAGTAATGCAGCTTTTGGGTACTGTATATAACTCAGCAATAGTCATGTCGTGGGCACTTGAATAGGGGTGGACCCCAAGTTAACCAGTTGCACCAACACCTGTCCCTTACGGACAACAGACAAAGTTCTGGCTACCAGCCATTCACCTTTGGTTTCCAGATTGCGTTGCGGTTCTACCATCACAGTGGCCCCTCTGATGGGTCTTCTAGCTGCCACCGGAAGGGGGCACACCAACTCCTGGCGTGGGGGTATAGTAACCCGATGTCGGGCAGGGAGGCGGATGAGCCCCACTTTCTCAGTATGTTTACGGCTCTGCGTCTGAACTGCCCGACACGCTTTGATCAGATTCTGCAGCCGTTGTTCCGATTGTCCAGATGTTTGTGATGAAGCCTCACGAAGAAGGCGTGTTAAGTCCAGTTCCTTTAGGGCGTTCATGCCCAACACTACTGGGATCTCCGGGAAAGAGGCATTCCGGGTCACCACGATTCCAACCCTAGGGAGGGTCTGCTCATACACATTCATGGACATCCAAGTGACCCCTACTACTGGAATAGGAAGGTTATTGGCAGCTTTCAGTCTCAACCAGGAGGGGTCTAACGTTGTGGTCGGCTCAAAATGTTGTTGGTAGAACGAATAGGCCATGGTAGTGACTTCTGATCCAGTGTCCACCAGACAACTGGCCGGCTGTCTGTTGAAGATCACTTTCGCCACGGGGCAACCAGAAATCATTGTAGGATCACATTGAGGAGGGCCACGTTGAGGCGGTGACTGAACATTTCCCGCGGGTCGCCCCTCTACCACGGGAATCATTAGTTTAAAGGATGCCTTTGTACGTTCTGGGCTCCCCGTTTCATACAGTCCCTTGCGAGGTGGCCTAACCGTCCGCACTGCCAGCATTTTCGGTCAGTATCTGGGTTCCTCCGGAGTGGGTTGGTCTCCACTCGGGGTTGTTCTGACCCTCTCCGCAAGGCCGCCACCTCTTGGCTGAGGGAGGCGACCTTCTCAGCTAAGTCTCGTACGACCTTCTCCATCGAGGGCGTCTCCACCGTCGAGACTGTGGCAGGGCATGGAGCAGTCGCTTCCACCCGCCCCACCGGCCACCCAGCTCCTTGAGTGCGGGTAACCTGGCTTCTGGCCCCAGACCGTTCATGATCCGCCTCTTCCTGTTCCCTCTCGATGGCCTCTTGTAGTATCACTGCAAACTTCACTGTATCATCAGCCCTCACTCGATCCTTCAAGGCTCTTTTTAAGGAAGAGGACCACACACCAGCGAGAAACTGGTCCCGTATTAGCTGATCGGGGTTAGCAACCCCAGTTCCTGCGGGGGCCATTTTCTCCTCCAACCGGCACCAGATCTCCTGCAATGCCACTGAAAATTGAGGAATAGTCTCTCGATCATACTGCTCCCGACTGTAGAAATTCTTCCGAAGTTCGGCTATGGAGGTACTCTCACCATACAGACTTTCTAGGCGGGCCACAATGGCGGCTCTGTTATCTCTCTCTTTCTCGGGCAGAACCATCACAGCCCGGCGGGCTTCTCCTTCCAGCGCATTAACCGCCAAATCTGCAAAGTGTGCTGCGGGTATTTCGAATAATCGGACCGAGCTGTCCAGTCTCTCCACCCAATCTGTCAGGGGAATATTGGCACCATTAAATTTAGGAATCAGTGCTAAGGCCGCTCCATACGGTGCCATGAAGGACCCTCTAGCCACTCCCCCGCTTGAGGACGGTGTTTCTGACATCCTGCCGACTACGCCAAAATGTAAGCGGGGAAAGGGTGTTGCGTTTCACAGAGGAAGCCAAGTAAGTTCTTTGAACAAGGTAACGTTTATTACCGAAGGCGATAGTAACAACAGTCTTTATAATCAAACAGCAAACGGTTCTTCTCCAGGCACGGAGGCACACATATGCAACACAGCAGCTAATGTTCTAAGCGATGTGGCTTTCTGGGTAACACAGGCACTCCTCACTCAATGATACGCTATATACCCCGGCACCCAATGCAGATTGGAAGAGGCTGGAAACACGTTACCCGTAGCAGCTGGGAGTCTTTCATCCGACCATGGCTATCCCGAGAAGGACGGCCGTATCCAGTCCCAGGGGGTAGACCAGGCTGACCAGATGACAGCTTACCTTGAGGTGAGAGTGTCAGGGGGAGAGGAGGGTTGCTACTCCTGGGTGCATTGCTGTGAGGCTGGTCTGGGCTGGGCTGGGACAGAGAGCTGAGATCTGAGAGCTGAGACCTGCCTGCCTGCCTGGAGCCAAAGCATACACGCCCTACTGCTAGGGAGACGTGTGCCGTAGTGTGCTCCTGCTGCTAATCCATGCAGTGTAGGGTAATGGGTGCATTTAGCACAGTTAGATGAAGGAGGGCCAGGGTTTGAGGATACATCACCAGAGGAGAGGAGAAGCAGAAGTGTGAGGGAGGTAATGTGGGAATGTGATTTATATGAAGGGATGTGCCCAAGTGATTTGGAGTATTGGGCGTTTGAATTTAGAATTAGCATGAGTTGGTGAGTGCAGTAATAAGGAGAGGACAGAAGTGAGGGCGATATATATAGGGCGTGGGGTGGAGAAGAAGGGTGAAGGTAAAACGGTTTAAGGATAGAAGACACAGCTGTCAGAAAGAGTGGTAGACAGTGCATTTTAGAAAGGGGAGGAAAAGCAAAAAGTGTGAAAAATTATACCTGTATTGTAGATAGCAAGGTATTTTGTGTTCCTTCGCTTTGTCAGAGTCAGAAGTGCTTCTACTTATAGAAAAAGCCTCACTTGGAGAAAGCGCCTCAGATGCAATGAGCCCCCTGCTAAGACTTCCCACAAAAGGATTCTTATATTTATACTGATGGAGATAGGGGGTGGGTGCATTTCAATGATCTAATGAGGAGGTAATAAAGGATTGCTGATCAACAGGGCAAAATTCGTACTTCAGAAACAGATCAGCAAGAGGGCAATACAATTAATGGGCCATGATTTTGGGTAAGTCAAGGGAGATAATAAAGCATTGTACTGTGGACAGGTCTACAGAGGGTTAGGCAAAAATAACATGCCAGTAATATTAAAAAGACATAAGCAAAGTAGACAGCATGTTTCAGTTTTTGGGTGTATGGCACACAGCTGAACATACCATAGTAATTTGGACTAGAGAAAACACTTCAGTTTTCAAATCTGGGTGGACGCATGCTCAGAAGCATTGATTCTAATTTTTCTCGGCTTGTCTAAGTGTTGTACGTCTCCGCATTCTTGACGGTCTGAATTTGGTGTGACTGTGTGTATGCAAGCCAAGCTTGAGCGGAATTCCGTCGGAAAAAACATCAGATTTTTTTCCCAATGGAAAATCCGTTTGTGTGTACGCACCAGTAATGTTCTCTCCAGTATAAAAGACACAACTTGGCATGTGCAGGTTGGCTATTGCCTGTGTGTTAGCTGGCCTTCCCAAGATAGACATTGCAGGGAGGGGAGGGGCCCCCAGATACCGACCCCCCACCCTAGATGAATGAGTATGGGGTACACCTACCCATTCACATGGAGGAAAAGTGTAAATAAAATAAACACACAACACAGGGTTTTAAAATAATTTATTAGACAACTCCGGGGGTCTTCTCCGCTCTCGGGGGGGTCTTCTTCTGTCTTCTCCGCTCTCCAGGTCTTCTATGTCGCTAAAGATGCAGGTGCAATATAATGCCGAGATGGTATGTGCCACTTACAAATTGCCTCCTGTTGAAGCTTCTGGGCCCTCTGTTTCCTCTTTGGGATCTCAGAAATCTCCACAGGCTGCATGCTCCTTTCCAGTTCATCCCTTGCTGGATAAACTGATGTATGATGACTGGGTTCACCCAGGTAAACGGTTTTCTCCTCCTATTCAGTTTTCCCTCCTTTATCCTATGGAGGAAAGTTTCACTAAGAAATAAGGGATTTCTGCTATTGATGCAGCTATTTCTTGTGCAAACAAAAACCTGACCTGTCCTATAGACAATGCGCAGGGTTTTAAGGATCCAACTGATAAAATGCTGGAGTCCCTATTAAAAGCCTCCTCTTCCATGGCTGGGGCTGCAGTTGCAGCCATTGGTGTATGTCAGTTCCTCAAGGAACAAATGAAGCAGATGATTAACCTCCTCCCTACAGAGGAGATTGAGGTTTTTGAGGACCTTGCTGTGTTTTGCAATTGATGCGATTATGGACTCTGTTCAACAAGCAACCCGCTTGAATCTCCTGCAGGTACACATGCGCAGGTCCCTTTGGTTAAAACATTGCGAGGCTGAGGTTTCTTGCAAGAAATACTTGGCAGCATTCCCCTTTGGGGGAGATTGCTGCTTTTTTGGATGACCTGGATAAATACATCCAAGATATTACCAGAGGCAAGTCTACTCTGTTGCTGGTTAAGAAGAGTAAGCGTTCCTCTTCCTCATTTAAGCATACTCTTTCTCCAGCCCCTGGAATCTCATTCTCCAGGCAATGGCGACGGCCTCCCCAGTCTAACACTAGGGGAAAGGCCCAGAGCCAAGCCCAAGGGCAGAAAAGCACTTAGGGTTCAAAGTCTAAACAGATCCCCAAGTGGGGGAAGGCTGCTGAAATTTGCAAACGCCTGGCGTAACAAAGTTCAGGACAAGTGTGTCATCTCCACAGTGTCCTCGGGCTACAAGCTGGAATTCAGAGAACTTCTGCCACCCCGTTTTTTGAGATCAAGAGTGGCCAAAGATCCAGAAAAAAGAAGGCCTTTACTGTTGGCCTTGGATCACCTGTTGCCCCAAGGGGTAATCTTGGGATTAGCCCCAGAGGATCAGGGATCATGATTCTATTCAAACTTTTTTACGGTTTAAAAAAAAAACAGGGATGTCAGTCCTATCCTAGATCTGAAAAGTCTGAATCAGTTTCTGAATATTCGCTCCTTCCACATGGAGTCTGTCTGTTCAGTTGTTTCCACCCTTCAGGGAGGAGAATTCCTGTCATCAATAGACATCAGAGATGCATATCTACATGTGCTAATATTTTCCCCGCTCACCAAAGATTTCAAAGGTTTGTGGTGGATCAGCGCCACTTTCAGTTTGTGGCCCTTCCTTTTCAGGCTGGCTACAGCACCTCGAGTGTTCACAAAAATACTGGCCCCCAGCCCTAGCAAGGCTAAGGGCATGAGGTATAGCAGTAACAGCCTATCTCAGTGATGGCGAACCTGTGGCACGCTGAGCCATCTCTGTGGGCACGTGTATAGTTAGAATAGTGATACTGGAATTTGATTGCACAGGGCTAGGACAGCTTCCAAAAAATTTAACTTTTGTCGAAATGTGTTCTAGTTTTAAATCTTCTTGTACAAAACACTGACTACATGGTGAATACACAATGATTTCTGATGTGTCCCATGTTCACCCCCAGACATCATATCCCACGCTCATCAAGTTCTGTATATGTTGGCACTTTGGAATAAATACATTGATTTTGGGCGTTGCAGTTTGGGCACTCGGGCCTAAAAAGGTTCGCCATCACTGGCCTATCTGGACGTTCTGTTGATCATGGATTAGTCCGCCACATGCTTGGGCCATAATGTGCACAGAATATTTAGAGTACCTAGGCTGGGTCCTCAATCTGGAGAAATCTTCCTTGCAGCCTCAAAGAAGGCTGATCATAGACATGTCCCAAAGCAAGGTATTACTTCCCAGGCAAAAGCCATAGAAAAATTGGTCCGAGTGATGAAGGCAAAAAGGCCTTCCATCCGGCTATGCACAAGATTATTTGGAAAGATGGTAGCCTCATTGGAGGCTGTCCCTTACACCCAGTTTTACTCAAGACAGTTAGAGGGCAGAATTCTGTCAGCTTGGAACAAGATGTTGAGACTCTGTATCTTCCTATGGTCTTATCTCCAAAGGTTTGCCAGAGTCTCAATTGGTGGTTGCTACCCAAAATCTGTCAGAAGGAAAATCCTTCACTCTACCTGGAAAGTGGTGACCACAGATGCCAGACTTCTTGGCTGGGGGGCAGTTCTAGAAGAAGCATCTGCCCAGGGGAAGTGGTCCGGGGCCGAAAAGCTCCTACCCATAAACATTCTGGAGATTCAGGCAATTCATCTAGCCCTCAAAGTTTGGTCTTACAGACTGCAAGGTTGACTGGTTCGGATTCAGTCCAATAATGCTACAGCCATGGCCAGCTATATCAATCACCAAGGAATCACCAGAAGTCTGGATGCCCAAAAAGAGGCGAATCACATCCTGGCCTGGGCAGAAAGGCATATTCCTCGCCTATCTGCGGTCTTCATTCCAGGGGTAGAAAATTGGCAGGCGGATTTTTTAAGCCGCTAACAGCTGAGTCCAGGAGAATGGT
The DNA here is from genome assembly GCA_029574335.1 of Rana kukunoris. Classification (NCBI taxonomy): domain Eukaryota; kingdom Metazoa; phylum Chordata; class Amphibia; order Anura; family Ranidae; genus Rana; species Rana kukunoris. The sequence continues at coordinate 449,103,527 of CM056051.1, forward strand.
CTCTGCACCCCGACATGTTTCAAATTATATGTCAGAAATGGGATACCCCAGATGTGGACCTGTTGGCTTCCAGGTTCAATGCAAAGCTGGACAGCTTTGTGTCAAGAAGAAGAGATCCCTGTGCTCAAGGGCCAGATGCCCTGACACTCTCATGGGATCAGTATTCCCTGATTTATGCGTTCCCTCCAGTTCCGCTTCTCCCACGATTCCTTCAAAGAGTCAAGAGGGAAGAAAACCAGTGATTTTGGCACCCAGCTTGGCCCAGGAGACCCTGGTACACAGAAATCGTATGGATGGCAGTAGGAAGACCCTGGGTTCTCCCTCTGCGCTCAGACCTACTGTCGCAGGGTCCAATATTCCATCCTGCTTTACAAAGTCTAAAATTTGATGGTTTGCCTGTTGAGACCCACATTCTGAGGAAATGTGGGCTCTCAGGGCCAGTCCTATCCACTCTGGTTAATGCTAGAATTCCGGCCTCCAGACTTAACTATTACATAATCTGGAAGGCATATGTTTCCTGGTGTGAACCCAGAAGATGGCATCCAAGAAGTATGCCATTAATAGAATTCTTGCCTTTCTTCAGTTGGGCTTAAATATGAAGTTGGCTTTGTGCACTATCAAGGACAAAATCTCTGCCTTGTCGGTATTTTTTCAAAAACCGCTTGCCTCTCATTCCCTAGACAGGCCCTTTGTACAGGGTGCACTGCGTTTAAATCCGCCAGTTAAGTCTCCCGCGTGCCCGTTTGAATTTGGTATTATCTGTTTTTAAGAAACTACCTTTTGAACCTTTACACCAGGTTTCTCTAAGTTTGTTGACACAGAAACAGTTTTTTCTTGTAGCCATATCCTGCAAGGAGGATATTGGAATTGGCGGCTCTTTCATGTAAAGAACCGTATATGATTATTCATGAAGACAGGGTGGTGCTGCGTCCTCACCCAACTTTCTTACCTAAGGTGGTTTCAGGTTTTCATCTGAATCAAGATATGGTCCAACCGTCTTTTTTTCCAGATCCGCAGTCTGCAGAGCAAGAAAGTCTACACTCTCTAGATGTTGTAAAAGCGGTAAAGGTTTATCTGCAAGCTACGGCTCAGATAAGGAAGACCGATTGTCTGTTTATTCTGCCACAATGCCCAAGGAAGGGCCAGGCTGGATGGATGTGACAAGTCATTATTCAGGCCTATGGTTTAAAAAAGAAGACCCCTCCTTTTCAGGTGAAAGCGCATTCGACTAGAGCAGTTGGTGCTTCATGGGCAGTGCATCACCAAGCCTCCAGGCCTCCATGGCTCAGATCTGTAAGGCTGCTGCTTGGTCTTCGGTGTGAGGTTACGAAGATGCCGCCTTCGGGCGTAGTGTGCTGCAGGCAGCAGTATAGATACTCTGGCTTGATGGTGGTCTTATTCTGATCTGTGTCTCCCTCCCCTCAAATTTTAGCATTGCTATGGGACATCCCATTAAGTAATTAAGGCTCTGTGTCCCTGTGATGTATGATCAAGAAAATAGGATTTTTTTAATACAGCTTACCTTTAAAATCTTTTTCTTGAAAATACATCACGGAACACAGAGCTCCCACCCCTCTTCGGAGTTTAACGTGGAACACTTATTGCTTTGCTACAAAACTGAGGTACTCTCCATTTGAGAGGGGTTATATAGGGGAGGAACTCAAAATTTTTTTTTTTTTTTTTTAAATTTTATTTGTAAAAACACAAAGACAATACAAACGTACAATAGCACAGCCCACATCTGGCTTACAACACGGCCAGGACCCACGCATGGGTCGCAGTACAGAACCAAGACATTTTAAAGAAAATATGGGCAAATTGAATAGAAAATGTGACAACAGTCTTAGGCTAGGGGGATAGAAAATTGGGATGGAACTACACAAATGGAAGAAAGGGAAAAAAGGAGGTAAACGGAAGAAGATACAAATGTGAAGAATGTAAGGGAATATGGGTATTTATGTGATTTTAATGGAAATATGAAATATGAAATGTGAAATGTATATTTGTATATGAGAAAAAATAATAAAGAGATTTATAAAAAAAAAAAAGAAATAGCGACTACCATAATAAACCACCATCAAAGAGGTGCAGACCACATTTTCTCATCTACAAAAACATACAAATATACATTTCATATTTCAAATTTCCATTAAAATTACATAAATACCCACATTCCCTTACATTCTTCACATTTGTATCTTCTTCCGTTTACCTCCTTTTATCCCTTTCTTCCCTTGCTCCAGGGGTAGGATGATAGTGAGCAAGTTCACCTAAATTGTTGTGCTAACAGGGGACGGTGCAGCAAGACTTCAAGCACCGCTATCAGAAATCATAGGAGCCACCTAATCTGCTGCCGCAGTGGAGGGTTCTGCCAACCATTTAGACCAGACTCTGTCATATTTTGTGTACATAGGTATCTCTGTATAAGGGTATCACATTATTGACAAGTGTTTTCCATAGACCCGTTGAGGGAGGGGTCCTACGTTTCCAGCATAGGACAATGGACTTCCTGCCATAGAACAGCAAGAGACCCAACAGGGTTCTCTCAGCCACCCTGGGCACCAGGTCCTCCACCAGCCCCAGCAGGCATATTCTTGGGGATGGGACAATAGAGGTACTGAATAATTCATTCACCTCCAGAGAGACCAAAAAACTTTATGACCGGGCAGGACCAGCAGGAACTCAAATTTAGTTGGGTTTGCCAGTGTTCAATCACCTGTGGTGACTACATAACCCACTAAGTAATTAAGGCTCTGTTTCCCATGATGTATTTGCAAGAAAATGATTTTACAGGTAAGCTGTGTTTTGTTCCAATACACACAAAGGGAATAAACATGTGTATAGCAAAACATGTGTTACTGCAATACTTTTCTGTGAGAAATACTTGATTTTCTGGAAAAAATTCTGGGGTGCCAACAATTTCGACCATGACTGTATGACTTCTGTTATGTGAGTGATCGGTCACATAGGAGGGGAGCACAGACTGCACAGTCTACTATACATATTATTAGTTAGAACTGATGCTGAAGATTTAATCAATTTTTATTTGAGAAGCCACTTTTATATTTTGTAAATACAGTATATTATATTCTGCGTATGCACATGTGCCACAACCCCTTTAAATATATTTACTGGACTAATTTCACACACATTCTTTTTTTTGTATAAAGGGAATTTTTTTTTTTTTAGTGGTTAATGTGATATAGGTGGAAGGATATTGACAGATAACCCGCCATCTCATACTGCATACTCTTTATATAATGTATTATGTAGAAAAATCTGCATAAGTTGCTATTTGGTTTCTATCAATAATCTTCTATACATGAACAAATACATGATGGTTTCCTGGTGCTAGAACTGATGACCATGGAGAGCAGTTGGATTGTGCCCGCAAGCATCTTTTAAAGTCTATGGCCAGCATTACCCATAAGCCTATTACCTGATCACATTGAACAATAGACTTCATACCATAGTCAGCAATGAAAAATAATGAGGACCTGATCATCAACATTTTTTTATTTTATTTTGTTTAGATACAGATGTGAAAAAAGGAACTTGTAACAAGACATTCACTGATCATTTAAAAAGATAACAATGTGTGAAACTTGCGGTGACCAAAAATGTGTTAAAAGCCAAAGCCTTATTTTTGTATTTAAGGCCTCTTACACACTATGGGCCAGATTCACGTATTCCAGAGCATCTTTGCTCTGGAGTAACGCTTCTGATTTGCGTTGCTCTGCCGAAATTTTAGGAGCAAGTGCTGTCATTCACGAAGCACTTGCTCCTAAAGTTGCGGCAGCGCATCACAAATGAGCCGGCGGAATTCAAATGTAGCGGGTACGGGGCGTGTAGTATGCTAACTACGCGCGATCCCGCCGCCAACGTACTGCGCATGCGTCGAGTGTCAAAACATCCCCGTGCGCATGCTCCAAAATCTGTGAATGAACGTCAATGACGTCACATTCCCATTCATGACCGTTTTACGCAAGCGACGTTTTTTTTTTTTTTTTCCCGACGCGATGACGACGCCTATACCTAACATAGGATACTCCAACCCCATGTAGGTATATCTATGCGCCGCGTATCCGTCCGGAAACGTCGTATCGTCATTGCGTCGCGCCGGATTTCGATCGTGAATTGCCGATTTCCGCTCATTAACATATTTTTTGAGCGTAAATCGGCGGGAACGCCCCTGGCGCCATTTTTAAGTTGAAGTAACGATGCGATGGCGAAACTCAGTTACGCTGCTCGCATCAGAACTTCAACCCAGCGTTTCTTGTTTTCTGGTTACAGAAAACAGAAACGCCGGCTCAAAGCCACAGTTAGGCTGGCGGATCACTCGATCCGCCAGCGTAACCTTTCCTGAATCTGGCCCTATCAGTTTTCCTTCAGGTTTTTCTCTTCAGGTTTACCAAAACCATGTAGTGCAAGGGCCTGCCTGATTGCATACAAATTGAGACTCTTGAGGTTAGACCTCATATTAGATGGATTTGGTAAACCTGAAGAGAAAAACCTGAAGAAAAAATGATAGTGTGTAAGAGGCCTTAGATTTGGATAAAATCTTCTGAGATCTGACCAACTGCCAGGTTTTATATCTATCTGTGTGCCCACTAGGGAGGTTCAGTCTCTCCATTTGTCCCAGTGCCCATTTTCACAGGCAAAGAAGGTAATGGGTATGGCGAGATGGTCTCTATGCAAGTTTCCCCTTGCATAGAGACTTTCCACAAGAGGGAAAATAGGAATCAGTGCCGCAAAAACTACTGATCAATTGTGGATTTTAGCTGAGAATGCTGCTACTCAATCTTAGCAAATCACTAGTAAGAAATTAAAATAAACAAAAAATAGCGCAAATCTGTAGAAATTCCACAATTGCATGAACCATTCTTAAAATCAACAATGATGAATGGACTCCAAATTTTGTTATTGGCGGAAATACCAGGGTCGCTGCAGTCACACTTACGACTGGGAACTTGAGTTCCGCCACTGTAGGGGGGCCTGCCGCTGCTCGGGAGATTGTACACTGGTCATTCACATGCACACAGTCCCCGCTACCACTCCGCACATCCTCTCCGACCATCCTCTCCGTCCGCATTCATGGGCACAGTCCCGCTCCACACATCCTCTCAACCCACATTCGCAGGTACACTGCACAGCCCCCACCCGCACTCACGGCACACTGCACAGTCTCCGCCCACTCCGCCAATCATCTCCACCCATCATTTCTGCCCGCACTCACAGACACAGTCCCTACTCGCTTCACCCATCCTCTCCGCCCACACTCATTGGGTACTCACAGTCCCCGCCCATCCTCTCTGCCCGCCCAAGTAAGACCTAGCAAAGGAGAACAAGTGATCTGCAAGCGATTTGCAAGTGAGTGGCACTGATCTCATCCCTCAATGCCAACACTGTCACTTATTTCCCCCACACCCCACTACTGCACTGATATCCACCCACACCACCACTACTGCCACTGGATCCCACCCACACCACCACTACTGCCACTGATTCCCCCCACACCACCACCACTACTGCCACTAATTCCCTACCACACCACTACCACTACTGCTACTGATACCCCCCCACCACTACTTCTTCCACTGATTCCAACACAACCACCACCACTAGTGTCACTGATTCCCCCCCCACACACCACCACCAGTAGTGCCACTGACACCCACCACACTACAACCACTACTAGTGCTACTGATATCCCCACAACACCACTACTATCACTGATTCCCCCTCCACACCACCACCCACTGATCCCCCCCCACACCACCATGACCACTGCTACCACTGATTCACCCTCCCACCACCATGACCACTACTGCCACTGATTCACCCCCCACACCACCACAACCACTGCTGAACCTGATTCACCCCCATACCACCATGACCACTACTGCCACTGATCCCATCCAATACCCCAACCACCACCCTCGCCACTGATCCCATCCTCCACTGCTGCCTCTGATCCAATCCCCCACCACTGCCACTCATCCCAGGGGCGTAACTACAGGGGTCACAATTGCAATGGCGCACATGTTGCTCCTGTATACCTGGATGGGGGGGTATATAGAGGAACAAATCCCCTAAATTTTTCTTCTGAAGCCACTAAAAGCCTGTTTGTCCTCCTCTCCCTCCATAGGCATTTAGTGGCTGTAGGAGAAAAATGGAGGAGACTTGTTCCTCCACATGCCCCCCCCCACTGCCTCCTATCCAAGTATTGCTGCCCTGGGATCAGTGGGAAGGGCCCTGGCCAAAGTTCAGGGGGGCCCTTCATGGTTTCTTGCATCGGGGCCCTGAAGGTTCTAGTTACGCCTCTGATTTTATATATACTGTATATAAATATGCCAGCATCTTCTACCAATACTCTACCACTATTAAATATATATTAGATAATTTTTTTATCAACATATAATGTGCATTAGGGATGAGCCGAACACCCCCCCATTCGGTTCGCACCAGAACCTTTGAACTGACCGAACGTTCGCACGAACGTTCGAATTCAAAAGTGCTAATTTTAAAGGCTAATATGCAAGTTATTGTTGTAAAACGGGGTTGAGGATCCGGGTCTTGCCCAGGGAACATGTATCAATGGAAAAAAAAAGTTTTAAAAACTGTATTTTTTTCGGGAGCAGTGATTTTAATGATGCTTAAAGTGAACATTTTTTTTTCAAGTCCTTTAAATATCTGCTTGGTGTCTATAGTATGCCTGTGAAGTGGCACATGTATAGAACTGTCCCTGCACAAAATGAGATTACTATAAGAAAAAAGTAATTTAAAATGCTTGCAGCTTTAATGTAATGTCTGGTCCCTGCAATACCGGATGAAAATGAGAAAAACAGCATGGGCATCCCCGCCCCCCTCCCCCCAGGTCATTACCAGCCCCTTTGGCCCTATACACTTTGAACAGCAGTATACAGGCGGTGAAAACAAGACAGGGACTGTAGGTTTGTTGTTAAGTAAAATCTGTTTGTATGTGTAGCTCCAGCCAAAAAAATCTATAGAGAAGGGTTATATAACCCTGTAACATTTGTTTTGCTATCTGTGTGCATCTGTTCAGAAGATTGCACCTCACTTTCTGTCCCAATGACAAATGTTTTTTTGAAAAAAAAATTTTTTTGTGAAACAAGGATTGGTGATAAAGCATCAGTGCACAGGAGACACCTCTTACAGAAGAGAATTTCCCTTCCTAGATTTCCTCTCACTTCCTGTTGTCTCCTTCCGTTTGCAAGTTGGATGTTTGAAAGTAGGGGCCTGGCGTATATACTCTGCAGAAATTTGGGCGCTAGGTGTTGGTGTTGTCACTCACAGTTCGTCTTGGTGGGCGCTGGAACGCCCTGCTGTGAACTATTATATCAAGAATTGTAATTACATGCCATTGTTGAACATGTGTAGAAAAATTGGGCCTTTGGTGCTGGCGCTGGTGCCACAACACTGTTAGTCCTCGCAGTTACTCTTGGTGGGCGCAGGAATGGGCCCTACTGTGAAGTATTAGATCAAGAATTGTAATTACATGCCCCTGTTGAACAGGGGCAGACAAATTGGGCCTTTGTTGGTGGTGGTAGTGGTGCTGGTGCAACAACACTTTAAGCTGTCACAGTCACAGTTACACTTAAGCCATCACAGACACACGATCACTTTTTGTGATGAAAAATGTTTTATTTTTTTCTCATGAAATAAAACAACGTTTTTCAACTTCATTTTAAAAAACGACGTTGCCTACACACATAGTTTTCTAAAAATGCTCTTGCAAAGCACGGTTACGTACACGTACGACGGCACTCTGTTCCATTCAGCTCGCGTCATAACTTGCTTTCTGAGTATGCGCGGGTTTTAAAAACGTTGTTTTTAAACGTCGTTTTAGCCCACACACGATCATTTTTTGACATAAAAATTGAATCATGTTCGAATTTTCTTTTGGTCGTTTTTCAGAAGACATAAAACAACTTTTTGCACACGATCATTTTGAATGACGTTTTTTAAAACGTTTTTATCACAAAAGTGATTGTGTGTACGCGGCATAGTGGGCGAGGAATGGGCCCTGCTGTGAAATATTAGGTCAAGAATTGTAATTACATGCCCCTGTTGACAGGGGCAGAAAAATTGGGCCTTAGGCACTGGTGCTGTGCCAAACACTGCAACCTCACAGATTAGTTGCAGTGCAAGAATAAGATCGCTGTTAGACAGGGGCAGAAAAATTGGACCTTAGCCACTGGTGGCGGTGCCCAGAATCAAAAATGTTCTTACAAGCTATCAACATGATCATTGAGGAGGAAAAGGATATTCACTCAGCATAACAGGATAGTCACTCAGCGACAGTCTTGAAGGGATCTGCCATTTAAAAAAAAAATTATTCAGTTTCATCAGCATCAGGTGCTTGGTAGCTGGGTGGTGATCCAAGCCTGATTAATTTTCATGAAGGTCAGTCAATCGACCGAGTCGGTGGAGAGGCGCACCCTGTGATCGGTTACAAAGCCTCCAGCAGCACTACAGGCTAGTACCTCAATTGCATACTGTGCAAGCTCTGGCCAGTGATCCATCCTCAAGACAGAGTAAGCCATTTTCGGTGGGAAAGGTGTCCAAGTCTGATCTTGCCCCTAGGTATTCCCGCACCATGTAAAACAGATGCTGGCGATGGTTGCTGGAACCGGTCATACCTTGGGGCTCCGGACTTAAAAATTGTCTGAACGCATCGGTCAGACGGCCACCTTATCCACCACTCCTTCTGTGACTGACCGAAGCCTCAGCAACACGTTGTCAAGGACCAGGATTTTGTAACCTCCCAGTCTCTGGGAACACGTTGCACAGACCTTTCTGCAAGGCCTCCCGAAGATGTTTCATCTTCTGCTCCCTTTGCGCTGGCAAGATAAGGTCCGCAACCTTACCCTTGTAACGTGGATCAAGGAGGGTTGCCAGCCAGTAATGATCCCCTCTCCTTGATAGCACGAATACGAGGATCCAGGCTTTGCAGGATCACGGAGGCCATACAGCGTAGGTTTGCTGAGGCATTCGGTGCGGAATCTAAGGACGACATGATTTGCAGCCACCTCGTCCCAGCCACGTACAAGTCCATGGGTTTTCTTA